>JBBMOC010000027.1:5348508-5363286 GCA_037975185.1 Centropyge bicolor
GAGGAACTGCAGCTTTTTTGCACTTCCGCATTGGCTTCATTTTTCAGCGGCGGAGGTTGCCGCTTGGTTGAAACTAGTAGTCAATTAAAATCGAAAGTCCAAATTATTCAGCAGCTATTTTGATAATTGCTTAATCGCTTAAGTCATTTCTTCAAGCATAAATTTGCTGTTGTCACCTTTTAAATATGCAGATTTTATGCTTTTATCAGTAATGAAAATCATGTGTTGCAGGCCTGCTCCTGTTCGCCACTTTCTCTCTAAACCTCCGTCCTTCTCTCCTTGCTGAACATTTCTCCGACAGACTCTTTAAATATTAACGTGTGTTTGGAAGCGGCTCTGTTTTCTAACATTAGCAGCTCTCTCTTCTCCACCTGAGTGATGTCTCCGAGTGACCCGGGGCTGAACCTGTCTCTCATTAAGACGTCCGCTACTCTTTCAATCTCCCTCATTTTGAAGCGCGAGCTCATTCCTTCCCCAGCGTCGGCTCACGGCCTTATCTCCACACTGTGCTGTCGGCACTTCAGATTCGACCGTGTCAAAACAAGAAGCAACAGACGTTTAGCCTCCACCTCTTTTCGCTGCTCGTCTTTCCACGACTTTCTCTTTCTTTTCGTCTTCCTTCCTCACTGTGTCTGACTCGTATCGCTTTGCAGCTCCATCCGTCACCATCAAAACTCCATCGCTGATAATTCTCGCTGTAAATGCTGAACATACAGTATTGAGGTCATGTGCGTCCATTGTGCTCGCCGTCTAATAGCCGTCCACTTCCTGCCTGAATGACCTCTCCGCATGCAGCTGCTTCGAGGAAATGCCAGAAAGTGTTTTTCATCTGCCCAAAAAATTTGGCGGCCAGCTTCGCATGTGATTTGTCAGAGTCTCAGCTGGTATGTAACCTTGGCTCCTCGCTGCGACCTTTGACCCCTAACGACCATCCATCAGTCCCCTGCTCCTGAAAACCCTCAAACACAAACCTCTCCAGCTCTCTCCTGCTGTCAAACACTGAAAAGCAAAGAGGTTAATTTTCCACTGATTTTGACTGCTCCGCTCCACTGGAGGCTGGCTCACTTTAAACTGGGGGATCATAGATTTGGAGACAACAATGCAGGCAAGAGAAGAATCAAACTTGCTGTGTATCCGGTTTTGGGAAAAAACGTCATTACCCGAAGTAGGGATTTAGATTGCCCTCCTATCCTTTAAACTGATAATCCGCAATATCCTTTTATTTTGGCGACATCTGCGGTGTTTTTGAATGGTATTTCCCAGAGATCATTTGTGCATCAGAGCGACTTACACTGTCTCTCTTCTTTTAGTTTTATGTTGATAAAATTTGATTTACTGTAGGTGGTGATTTTTTTAAGGTTGTTTATTACAAACAAACCACTTTTGCCTCTGATGGGAAAATATAAAGCATATTATCTTTACAGCAAAAAAAATCTACCAGACACCTGCTGTTTAGAAAATTCACATCTCTCTTTCAATCAGTGATGGGAAAAGGGCAAAGAAGTATTTGTACTGTGTCTTTGTGGGTTTTGTTTGTGCATACTGTGAAGTTTCCTGCTGGTTCAAAACAAACTAGATCTTAATGTGATTTTATTTTATTTTATTTTATTTTTTTCTGGTCCCATATGCAGAAATATATGCGAGATAACAGTTGGTACTTACTCACTGAAGCTCACACACACTCACTTTGTTCCATGTTCCTGTATGTGTGTCTGTCATCCTCTCACATTGTGAAAGCTTCTTCCGTCTGTACCCCCGAGCGGCCAACGTTTTAGCAGTGACACGAGGACTTGAGGACGAGCTTCTTGACTCGCTGAGGCGGACAGCTGAGGTCAGCAGCTACTGAGAACTGAATGAAGCCTAGAACAGCTGGTTTCAGTAACTCTATATTTATATCAAACCGATTAACGGCAGCAGGTGTCATGTGGTCATACAGAGCTTTTAGAAAACGTTGCCTGCTCAGACATAGAAAGGCTTATGTCATCAGTTTCTGAATTATGTTTTCTAAAAGACTGTGTGACAGTAAGCAGTGGTCACCCTGATTAAATGCCAACTTTGTGCTCATCCACTTCCTTGAAACAGAAAAACACTTAAACGAGAACAACTGAAAATGTGTTCAGCCCTGATTCAGTCATACATTCAGGAACAACAACTGCTTCGGTGGCATTAAAAGTCCCGGTCACACCATCATTAAATGGCAAGAATTAATGGCCAAATCAATAAAATTAAATGGAAAACTATGATCAGTGGATTCACATGAGGATGAAAAACTACTTTTTGAGAAATTGTTTGTCTCAATTTCAGATGGAATTTCTTGATGGAAAAAATCTAAAAAAGAAATTTAGCCATTTTCCTTCATTTGTCCTGTTGTTTTAATGTGGACGTCTCAACATGGACGCACATCGTTGTCAGATTTGAATTTGATTTTGTTCACTCTCACATTCTAAAGTCGAAATTTTTATCTCTGAACTTTGCAGATTTGCCACTTCAGAAATTGTCAATTCATTTGTTTTGAACTTCATCTGTTCAAGCACCACCCAGACTGAAAGAACTCCGACACGAATGGACCTTCAATACAAACTGTATTTACATTTCTGCATAATAGACTGCAAACTCTGACCTTCTTGCTCATTTGAACAGCTCATTAGTGGCTGAGAGAGCGACTGCATCAGTCCCCACTACTGATGCTGAACATTGTTTTGGATCCTGTGTACGCTCTTTCATCTCGGTCTGTTTCTCAGCTCCGTCGTCTCTGCCTCTGCTCTGTCTTTCATCCCTCACAGTTCATCTCTTTGTGTCTTACAGACACCCAGCTGTCTATTTCCTCTCTCTCTCTCTCTCTCTCTCTCTGTCTCTCTCTCTCTCTGTCTCTCTCTCTGTCTCTCTCTCTGTCTCTCTCTCTCTGTCTCTCTCTCTCTCTGCCTCTCTCTCTGTCTCTCTCTCTCTCTCTCTGTCTCTCTCTCTCTCTCTCTCTGCCTCTCTCTCTCTGTCTCTCTGTCTCTCTCTCTCTGTCTCTCTCTCTCTCTCTCTCTCTGTCTCTCTCTCTGTCTCTCTCTCTCTGTCTCTCTGTCTCTCTCTCTGTCTCTCTCTCTCTCTCTCTCTCTGTCTGGTGGTGGTGGGCTGCTGCAGGCTGCTGTAGGTGGTCAGGATCCAGACAGGAGGAGGGAGAGGAGGGTCTGTCTGGGACGCTGGAAGGACGACCGGCTGGCTCATCCTCTCCTCTTTTCTCTCTTTCTCTATCTATCTGGCACATGCACTGACTGCGAGCTGCGAGAACCACTGCAGAAAATGATATTTACCAGAAAGGGAGAGTTCATTTTAATGAGAGCAGGATTCTTTTTGGAGAGTCTAAATGGGGAGTGATGAATGTTGTCATGTCATCAAACTAATGACCTTCGGTTTGGTTGGAAATTGTGTAAAACTATTGTTGTTTTTTGGTTTTTAATGTCCTGCCTTTGAATTATGGTTCCCAATAAACTGAGAATTGATCTAAAAGAGAAGCAACGTAGAAACTCAAAAATATGATGCATGTAGTTGTTTGTCTTGATAGTGAACATCTGGGACACAGTCACAGAGAAAGAAGCTGAAACAGCCTGAGAAAACCAGCAGAAAATTTAAAAACTGTAAAAACAGGAAGAGGTGATTAAGTGCGCTAATTCAGAAAAGTCAGATTATTCACAGCAGCTATACAACAGAGGCTGAGAGGCAGCGGGCAAGGATTGGTTAAGTTGGTTTTGACCTACATTTGATTGGAGTTCTTTTGTCTACATTTTGTCTGGTGTTGGTTTTTGTATTTCCACTGAGACGTGTGTCCAGTGAAAGCAAACTGTCGCTCTTCTGCTTTTAGGTCTGATGCAGTAGAAAGAATCAGCTTCGATTCCCAGATCAGGCTGGTATTAAAAACTGACTGAGTAATAATTCCTCTCTTATATTCTCAATTTTCCTCAAATAATAATTGAATAAAAACAGTGCCAGACATGTCTGAGTGAAGCCATTACTCCCAGACAAAAGTCTTTGTAATGGATTTGTGATATAAGAGACTGAATTAAACTGGCAGATATGCAAAAAAAAAAAATCATCCTAAATGAGATTATATGTACTTTACATAAAGAAATTATACCTACTCTATTCAAATTATGTCTAATCCTGCAAAGACTACTGACTCATCTGAATATACTTTAAAGTAGTATATTGAATTTTGCTTTTATTATTATGGTGATTTAAAGTAAACACTTGACATGACTTTTTACTTCACTATACATCTTATAGTAATTTGATGAGTGTGATTTAATGTGGCTGCAGCTTCACCTCTGTCCAGGCATCAGCATATGTAACATTAATTTACAGTTTATCTTTTTTTTCATCACATTTGAAGCTTTGTAGTCTGTGAAACTGGACCGTGTGTGTGTGTGTGTGTGTGTGTGTGTGTGTGTGTAAAGGGAGAATGAAGTGCTGTGTTCACTATCAACAGGGAAGTGGTGAATTACACCATTGTACTCTCATTACAGCCACTTTTGTGTGGAAGGTGGCAGCTGTTAATCTTGGCACACGGCTAGAGCCCTTGGATTATCACATGAGCACGCACGCACACACACACACACACACACACACACTGATAAGCTGGCCAGTAGACTATATTCATGAAGCGGCTACTGTTCCTCATTGTTTTGAATAGCTATCAGCTCTTGTCTCTCTCTTTGACTCGTCTTTTGTGGCGTTTGTGATAGTGGTTCCCTTTACGATCCACAACAGAGAGCCCATTGACTCGGCCTACTCTGTCATGGGACAGATGAAATCGCCATGACTCCACTGACCCTGTTGTGACTCAGTGTACTGGAAATGCCCGAGGCTTTGAGGACATGAAGTCTCAGACCTATAATTTCTCCTCTGAACTCTTGTTGTTGTGTTGCCTTTCTGCCGTGTTTAACATCCATCTCTCCTCCCTTTGTCCTCTTCCAGTTGGGATGTCCTGAGTCAGTCCTGCGGGCCCAGAGAGCGGTGTGCTGATGGGACCTGCTGCGCCACCATGAGCTTACAAGATGGCGGCTGCAGCTACGCCAGCAGCGCCAACATGGCCACCGCTAGTGGCAGCATGCGGCGGCGCCTGGAGGACCAGGAGTTCACCCTGCGAGTCTACCCGGGCGCCCTGGCTGAGGGTACCATCTACTGCCCCGTCAGTGCCCGCAAGAACACCACAGCTGCTGAAGCCATCGAGTGCCTCATCGAACGGTTGCGCCTGGAGCGTACCAAATGCTACGTGTTGGCCGAGGTGAAGGAGTTCGGCGGGGAGGAATGGATCCTGAACCCCGGCGACTGCCCTGTTCAGCGGATGATGCTGTGGCCACGAAGCGCCCTGGAGAACCGTAGCGGCCTGGGCAGTGGCGATGACTACCGCTTCCTCCTGCGGGAGAAGAACCTGGATGGATCTATTCATTATGGCGGCAGCCTGCAGATGTGGCTGCGGGTGACCGAGGAGCGGCGGCGCTTGGTGGAACGGGGCTTCCTCCCCCAGCCTGCAGGGAGCGACCCTCCGTCCGACCTCTGCGCTCTCCCGGAGCTTACAGAGCGCGCCATTTTGGAAAGCCTTCGTGCACGTTTCCGCCAGGAGAAGATCTACACTTACATTGGGAGTATTCTTATTGTGATTAACCCTTTCCAGTTCCTGCCAGTCTACAATCCTAAATATGTCAAATTGTATGACAACCACACACTGGGCAAGCTGGAGCCCCACATTTACGCTGTGGCGGATGTGGCGTATCATGCCATGCTGCAGCGACGGAGAAACCAGTGCATAGTAATTTCTGGTGAGAGCGGGTCTGGGAAGACCCAGAGCACCAACTTCCTCATTCATCACCTGACGGCACTGAGCCAGAAGGGATTCGCCAGCGGGGTGGAGCAGATCATCCTTGGAGCGGGGCCTGTTTTGGAGGTAAGGAACTCACCTGACAGCACAGAGCATATGGGTTTGTTTATGTTGCTCTGTCAACAAGATAGTTTAAGTCTTAACAATAGATTTTCATGAAGTGTGGTTCTTACAGAGAAACTGATTTTGGTGGTTCAGATCTGCATTTTCACCATTAGATGGAATATCTTGGAAATTTTTTACAGATAGACACTTGCTTTCAGATCATTGGTGAATGGTGATAGGAATGATATCTAATGATGAATGATGAACCTTTCAGCGTTGTTGTATGTATTCGTGCTATGAGTGCATTGTATGTGACTGCCTGCTTTGACTGTGACACCACCTCTGGGTCTAATCGTCCTTTTCCACTGCAAAAACTTCCTCTGAAAACTATGAACCTTCATGAACTCAGGAACTTGGCCTAGAACAAACCTGCAGTTTGATCCAGAGGAACTTTTCCTGGTCCATAGTTCCTGACCCCCAAAAAGGCAAAAAGGAATGTGCAGAACTTTTCCTGATTGAGTTCCTGAGTTTTGTTCCTTGGACAATTTAATGGAAAAGAGCCAAAAGTTAAACCCTAAGACCGAAGTAGAGTTCAGTCTGAGACGACAGTTTGACGACTGCTTGGCTTCTTCAGAGGAGCTACTAACTGAGCTGTGGGTTGATTGTTCAGATATGTTTTTAAGGCTCTCTGAACATGTCAGACCATGAACAGGTGTAGACCTATGAGATGAAAGCTGTGACCATGAGACCAAGACCTGTTGTAAAGCTATAAGCATGGAGACTCTGTAATTCAGGAATGAAATATTCTGCTATAATCGTCCTGTGTTTCAGTTGTTTTCTACCAAGCCAACGTAATATAGCTGATCTTACTGTAGCCGCGAGCTCGGGCTGAGCTGAATGAGACTCATATGTTGTGAATTAGACACTCGGGTTGTTGAAAGGAAGTGACAAAAGCCTGATGAAATCTGAAGAGAAGTCAGCAGGTTATTTCTCTGCCGTTGGAATGTCAGCTCATGAGACGAGGCATGAAATGGATTATAGAAATGTCCCTCTGAAACTGGAATGCCTGGACATGCAGGGGAACCTATATTTAGCCCCGGCTTTACCACGTATGACTCTTACATATATTATTTGACCCAGAAACTGGGCTGTCTACGCTGTCCAATCTCGGCATTGATGGAAAAAACCTAATGGAGTGTCGCCAAATCCGCCTTGGATTATAAATCAATAAAGGATTATGGATTATGGAATTTCATTGGGAATTTCATGTTTTGGAAAGGACTATTCAAGGGCAACATGTTCTCTCTCTGATAAATATGAGTCAGTGACCTCTGCACCTCCCGGTAGTTTGCTGTTTTCTGGCAGCCATTTTGTTCCGCAACTCACGCCTTCCTGTCAGGACGTATGGGGATGGCATGTCAACACGCAGCTGTGCTTGTTGACACCATGTGCGTCCCATGTGGAGGTCTGTACAGTAAAAGGAGGCAGTTGTACGGTCAGTTGAATATACGGTTTGTCATCTGGAAATCATGAATCACCTCTCAGACCTCCGCGCTGCCTCCGGGGAAGAAACGTGTAACTGCAGCTGCTTTTGTGTTTTCACTTTTGTTACGTAAAGAATAGATGGTCTCTCTGAAAACTTTATTTAAAATCTCCTGCAAAATAGAAGCTTTGATTTACACAGTTTTCATGTGATTACTGTTTAGTAAGTATTTGTGCAAAATAACAAAAAAGGTACGCATTACATGCTTCAGATATGGCTGGTATGTTGGCCTCGTAGCTGTGGTTGAACCTGACCGTCAGGTGGGCACAGTTGCACCTCTCTGCAGGTGATGATTGGACACTGGTGACTGAATACCTGTCAGAGCTCAGATGCCAGAGGCGACGGCACTGGGGAGGACTGAAAGGCCTGTTTTGATCATAACGCAGATAGAGGAACATCACTCTCTGAGGAACTGGATACTGTTCGGTGGCTTGTGTTGCCGAGCGTGGGAGCATGACTGTGTCCCATGTTATCACTTCCCCATCAATCACCTGTCTGACCGGGGTGTGAGAAACAAGGTGCAGAGTTTGAGTCTCACAGAGGGGAACAAGCAAAGGACGGGAAATTTCCATCTTTGTGTTGGGTCCAGTTTGTTGTTTGTCTCATGTAGGAAACATCTTGAGATTGGTGTTTGCTTGTTTACACAGCAGCATGGTTAAAGCTTCAAATACAATATGTGGGACATTGTCTGTCCAGCTATTTAAAACAGCCAGTTAGATGAGCATAAAGACTGGAAAGAAACAGCCTGGCTCTGCTTGAAGACAGCCAGCTCCACCATGTTATATATATATTTACACATATAGACTTGGGGGCATAGGAACCTGGGAACATGGAGTAACCACAAAGCAGCTATATTAGTTGAATTCATTTTACATAATACATAAATTTGTTCAACTATAGCAGGAGTGGGAAAAGTCTGTGCCTCAGGTTGTATACAGCCCGTAAGGCAAATCATAAATACTGAAAAAGCAACTCAGAAATACAAAACAACAGCCATTACCTTTTCTGTGATAAGAGGAAATGGCATAAAATAGTAGACCAACATGTCCTTATGTGTGGTGTCTGTAACACACAAGTGGTTACATGTCATGGTGACTTTTCATCATGGTGTCTAGAAAGATGCAGAATGCTGCACTTTGCAAGAGAAACGGACAAATGGACGTCATTATTTTTTTTGTTGAAAAGACAAACCAGTGTGCTTCTAGTTTGTGAGGACACACTCACAGTGATGAGCATCATTACAGCTTGAAACATGCAAAGCTAGATGAGGTGCAAGGAAAATGAAAAATGAAGTTAACGCTCCTCTGCAGAGTTTAGATGCCCAACAGTTGGCTCCCACAAGACGATATTTGCAGGCAGGTTTTCTGGTTAGTGAGCTAATACCTGGACAAGCACCTTGTTTCTTTGTAGAGCTGCTTCGACCAGGCAAAGTAAAATTATACAAAAGTGTCAGTTCTTCTCAAATAATTCAGAGATGAAGGGAAAATGTGTTGTGCAGCTCTTGATGGGAAAAACTTCTCCTAGTCTTTATGGAATAATCTCCAAAGATATGCAGTTATGCAGAAAGTAAAAGTAACTAGATTTTCAGTAATAAGAAGCATAATTTGTATTTTTTGCCATGTATTTATTCAGAATCTGCTTTTACAACAAGGATAATCTGATCATACAAAAAAAAAGCAACCGCAGATGCCAAAGCGACTCCATCACACTGTATGAACTTGTGACTCTTGTTCTCACCATCCATCTGCTCACACACTATAAACAACGTCCAACATTAACTGTTTCCCTGAGTGCTGCAGCTTTTTCCAACACTCCCCAGCAGCTGAACATGACGTCCACATTAATGCACCGTTCGCATCCTCTGACCAACAGCTGGGCGCGGAGACGCTATGTGCTGCCGTCGATGCCTCGGGGGCCTGACGCGGTTCTTTTGAGAAGCAGCTCTCTGGGGTAAAGAGTTTACTGCCAGCCAAAAAACAAGGCAGCTGAGTTGAACCAGCCGAATTCTTTGGTTTCCACAACTTGTAATGCCAATTACAGAAGCATTTGCCTCGGTCAGATGCTGCCGCTGCTGCGCTGAAGCTCTGTGAGAGTCTGAGCGTTGGCCTGAGGCAGCGTCAGCCTGAAAATATGAGGTCAACAAGGCCTCGTTGGACCGATTTCAAATGCATGCCAGTCTTGAAGAGGAATTAAAATTCTGGGCAGTTTGTTGGTTTCCCTGATGCGTTCAAGAACCTCAGCTCTCCTTTGTCTTTCTGTAGCTCTATATATGATCCCTGCATCTACACACCAACGCTCCAAATGTCAAAGTAACAGAGTGTTTCTTGGATTAGTAGCTGAATTGTAATTACATTATAACTTAAAAGGCACTATTTTGACTGACTGTAATCAGTGATTCATCCACGATATGGGGATTTTTATACATATTTTACCTCTGAAACTAAAGTTGATTAAGTGATAAGTCAATCAAGAGAAAATGAATCTACAGCTTTTTTTTCTAATCGATGAATTTTGTAAGTCATTTTTCAAGCAAACCTGCCAAAAATTCACTCCATTCACGTGTTTCTGCTCTTTTGCTGTGATGATTTGCTGCTTTACTCCGTTTCACATCATTAAAAATAGAATATATTTGTGTTTCAGGCTGCTGCTTGGACAAACAGTTTGAACGTATCATTTTAAGTTGATGGGCTTTTTGTCCCAACTCTTTGACCTTTTCCCCACGAATCGATTAATAACCACCAGATGAATCGATAATGGATAATCAGCTGCTGCCCTGATACAGTCTGTTGACGTAAATCAGCAGACGTCCAGACTTGGACATTAACTGTGTATACCAAGAAAGAAGGTCTGGAATCAAAAGGAAAACATTTCTCAGGATGAACTACAGTTTGTCTCGCTGGCAGGAGATGCTGTGGTTGGACCTCGATTTCAGAACATGTGTGTAATTGCCTGTAGACTCAGATAAGTCATTCTGTTTGGATTCACTTAAGAAGCTTACTGCCAACTGCATGAATGGAGGGAGGGAGGGGAACCTGCAGGCCAGTGAAATATTACTGTCTCAAACCTTGGTCTTTTAGAAATATTTTAAATCAATTATATTAAGTCTTTCACGTTTGATTGGCAAAATTGAAACGCGATAACTCGCATTTTAAATATTAAATAGCAGCATGGGTTGTGCTTTGAGACAGAATCCAAAGGGGGATTATTTTCCTCAGACTTAACTCTCGACGGTGAGAGCTTCTTTCTGCTCAGAGGAAATAAAAAAATAAAGCTTTTAGTGAGGGTGATGGCGAGAACAACATGGAAAGACTTCTTCACCTCTGCGTCTCTCGACCTCTCGGCTGATGTTCGTCCCTCTGTGTCAGATCCAGCTGAGCGGAGTGGCCATCAGCCCAGCGCTTCACATCACGTTACGGTGAAGTGCAAGGTCAACAGCATTGCAGGCGAAGGCTATTTTAGTCATTCGTTCAGCCTCCTCCACGCCAAGAGACACGAGTAGATATGTTCATATGTGCAACATCACTCACTAGCCATCACCACCCTGAACTCGGACATACAACGAGCCCGGTCGTCACTGTAATGCAAAATGTGCAATATTCTCATCACTGCCTCTCTAACTACCTCGAAACATATTTATTTATTTAATAACCCATGTGCAATACATTCATATGTGACTTTTACTCATCTGTACATACCATTCATCATTTGCACTAAAACCCATTCATCATTTGCACTAAATTAATACATATTCTGGTGTCTGTGCAATACATATCTGCAATGTGCAATATATGTGAACAACATAGAAATCTGGACTATTTTCCATCAATATTTACCATCTACCTTTTGTGCTGTGCACAAGTCTGCATCTCATCTTTGTATATATCTTGTACATTTTACTAAACTGTCTTTTTTACTTATACATTTTTGTATACTTTTTAACTTGATATTGCACTGAAGGAGGAGCTCTCCAATCTCGTTGTTCATCCTGTATAATGACAATAAAGGCCATTCTGATTCTGATTCTGATTCACTAAAGCTCATAGCATGAAACAGCAGCTCCAAACCAACACACCGACATGAGCACAGATACACACTGAAACACTGTCCGGAGTTCACTCACACCAGTTTATTTTCACGTCCTCATGATTTGACTGTTGGTCTGATTTGCAGCTTTTTGTAAGAAACACATTTGATATCCATATCGGCAAAACAAACCCTAAATTGATGCTGTTAGTTTTGGCTCTCAGTCCAAAGTCTTCCTCTAATTGTTCTCTGTTTATTTTTAGCCGTTTTATTTGTTTTCTCAATGCTCAGATTTGTCTGAGGAGCTTTGTCTGATCGCTCTCTGTGCTGCTCCAACACGCTCAGCTGCTTCCGGCTGCACCGTCACTTTATCTCTGATTCAATTAAGCAACTATTTTTGTCTGTTTAAAAAAAGAAAAAAAATCCAGTATGCCCCCCCCTCACTGGAAAACATGTGACAATTCATTGAAAAAATGTGGAGCAAAAAAAACTGAAATACAAAAGCACATAATTGTCCTTAGGGCTGGGTGATGATTCAGTTTTATGTGTAATGACTTAAAGTAGAATCATGTTGTGATTCTTCTGAATTCTGAACAAAAACGGATCTAATGTGAAACACTGGAGCACTATTCATTCATCAAAGTTTCCTGAAGCCCAGGCTGACCTCTTTAAATGACTGACAGTCCAAAGAGATCATCGCATCATCACAAGACCATGAGAAGGCAGCAACTGAGAAGCTCAAGTTATGACTTTACTTGAAAATGACTAATTATTAGATGATTTTTGTTGATAAATTTCCTTTCAACTGCCTGATCAATTAATCAGTAATTGATTCAGCTCTGCTTATGAGCATCCTCGTATTGATTTTAGCTGCAAAACCTACAACTGATTGTTTTTCATTTAGTTTCTAAGAGCATTTTAACCCTGATGCACACACACACACACACACACACACACACACACACACACACACACACACACACACACACAAGCACACACTTCCTGCACTCAGCTGGTCAGTTTATGACGACGACTTTGCTCTTCTTTCAAGGACATAGTAATGTGTGTGTGTGTGTGTGTGTGTGTGTGTGTGTGTGTGTGTGTGTCTTTAAAGGAACAACCCCACAGTCTCCTTTTCCATCAAAGCGGTGAGCTGACTCACTTCGACCGAGCACACAGAGCTTTATTGTCTTGACCGTCGACCCTCGGCTCTTGACGGACACGCCGGCCGCTGCAGGGATCAGTCTTGTGACCTTTTGGCTACAGCGCCGCCTTTGTAGCCACTCGACCACCGTGTGACACACAGAAACACTCGGGTGCAGCCACATGGTATACAATGATGGTCAGCGTTACATCACGCCAGCGGTATCATCCACGGTCCTGTATGTGCTCTGATCACACGCTGGAATCATCTCTCTCTAATAATGCACCACAGATGGCCACTAACTGCGGTCGTGTGTAATCTGAGCTGCGTTCAGAGCCGGCGACAGTGGAGATATGACTGTACAGCAGGATAGTGCTGACGGGAAGACAGCTGGCAGGCTGATGGGAAGGACTGTGGTTAGTGTCTGGTAGTCTGATCGCTGTTGTGCATCAGGTGATCTCACATGGGTTTTTTTGTCCCCACAACACTGCGTCCTATTGAGTTTCACACAGCTATAAACACACACGAGATGAAATTTGACTTTTATTTGTCTGTTTGGTTTATTCAAGATCAGACTTTCAGGAAATTTGAATTTAATTGTGCTGAGAGGTTTATTTATTATTTTCTACTTGATTTTTATGTATTTTCATATTGTCAACAAACGTCACGAAAAGACCAAAAACCAACAATGAGCTGATTCTACTAACAAGTATTGTTTTTGTAGCCAAACCCTAATTCGGTTTATTCCTCTGTGCTGTAGAGCTCCATTGTTGTTCAACTATTAAAAACGCATCAATGAGCCACACTGTTGCACAGGATGACATGTTCCTTCATTATCCTGAAAACACACCCTGTAGTTTATTTTGACTCCATCCCACACACACACTGGAGCTCCAGATGTGGATTAATCCGCCGCTGAAAATAGTCCCCAACAAATGCAATATTTACCCCTCTGTTGTGAATGAAATATATTATGAAATGAAGTATATATTCATGACCTGTTTTTAAAGATCAGAACAGATAAATAAATAATATTGCACCTTTAAATGAACTTTAAAAAAATCACTGTTTTTGGATGCCTCAGTTGCACATCAAGTCAATATTTTACTAATGTCATGCAGATTGTTTGCAGACAGTCATGAGTGACAGTGAGATTGACTACAGCTTGTCGTCACTTTGCTTCTGACAGTTAAAACTAACCTGCTGAAACAAGGTTGCAGTTTTGTGTCTCTTTATTACCTGATGATTCAGCACAGGTAATTTGACTGAAGCACAGTACAGAAATGGAAAAGAATATAGAGTTATATTGTAGAGTATTCTGTCAGATTTGATATTCACCAGCTGTTTCTCTTCAGGTCTTCATGATGTTTAAGTCCCCCCAAAATCCCTGTATAGCTCAAGCAGCTCAGACGTTATCAGGCTGCGTGAGCTGGTGAAAATAAAGATCCTTGACATCATGTTGGATCGTCTACTATGAAAGACTACAATATTGTCAAGGGAAGATGAGGCGGGAAGAAAAGACATTCACTTCGTCCTTGTTTCTGATGTTGTTACTGGACAGACTCATAAATCTGAACAAGAAGTGGGAAGTTTATCCAGAAACCTCACGCTCCGCATGCGAAACAGACGTTATTTATCTCCCAGTTTTTTGGGGTGTTTTGGAAGGTCACGCAGCTGTTGATGGACACGTTGGCTGCAGTTGACTTTCTAACCAGTAGGACTTCTTTTTGCCAGTTTACCTCAGTGAACTGGGAACTGGCCTGCAGTGTTTTACTGGCTTATGTCCAGTACATGCTGGAAAAATGTGGAATTCCAAATGACCCTGAAAAGAATTATTGAGAAAAAGAGTAAATGAGTTTCAGATCTTTTCTCATTCTCTTGTTGGTTATAATCCTGTTTTTTTAGTTGTTGAACAGTAGATGCAGCTCTTCCTGCTTCAGACATGACTAAAGGTGAACCCAAGCGGCAACCTCCGGCGCTAAAAAATGAAGCCAATTCGGAAGTGCAAAAAAGCTGCAGTTCCTCGAATAACTGCTAGAGCAGGCTGCAGAAGGGAGTCAATTACATTTGAGCCCCATGTTAAAATGTCCGATTTTACGACAGAAAAAAACATATTTACAGCCTGGTTCAAAACATGGCTCTAGTCTCATAAGCTGTTTT
>JBBMOC010000027.1:5365891-5402176 GCA_037975185.1 Centropyge bicolor
TCACGGACACTACGTCCATATTTTATACAGTCTATGGGTGAACCTCGTCAGAGAAACATACATCCGTGCCTCAAATCCTCCTGAAGGCCGACTGAGGCTTTGAGACTGACCCCAGCTGTGTGGTGCTGCGTCTGGGGGCAGACAGACCGAGGGCTCCTGCGGGGCCCGCGAGGGCCAGATTACAGCCTGCCTTTGTTCTGGTGGTGTGGCCAGCAGACCTGCCTGCCTACTGCATTAGTAGCCGAGCAGACCCCCCTCCACCAGATGGTTCCCATCCAGATGTCCCCCCTGCTCTTAACCAGGCCCTCGGGGACAAGACCTGTCTCCCGTGGCTGATAGATGGCTCCAGGTAGTGTCTCGGCCCTCTGGTTTTAAAAGTGTGTTTTCAAAGGCCTGTGTGTGTCGTTAAGAGCGTGAGTGTGTAAGGGCTTGAGAAGCTGCCCACTGCCCTTATCCAGCACCACAGACCCGGGGATCGGAGACAGCCACTCACTTTAAAGCTTTAAATCCCATGTAGCCTGTGCACAGAGACACACTCACTGTACAGTAGCCGTGGCCGCTGTGGGTGAACCCACTGAACCTGACGCGCCAAATGAAAACTGGAGCGCTTGTGACGAGGCCGGCAAGTTTGGCAAAAGGAAGCATGCATTACAGCACCTTCGCTCGAGGCATGTGTGTGTTGCAGAGCTGCTTTTATTCTACTTGAATGAGGGCAACACCGCTCTGTGTTTGTGTGTTAGCGTGCATGTGTGTGTGTGTGGTGGTAACCTCCGCGGTGCCTGTCAGAACGTGTTAGCAGCCGGCTCTCGCAGCAGCAGGGGAATAGGAGATGTTCACCCACGACTGAGCGTGTCCTTGCTCTTTAAATCACAATGAGACATCCAAAAGCTCTCTGCTATAAGGCCTGCTCTCTGCAGAGGACGAGCCGGTTTTACTGCACTTCACTCTGTAGGTCTGAGCATGAGGGAGATGCTCCCTCTGTGAACGGCCACATCCACTCTCATTCATCCTTTGCGGTTTTGACCAAGCGGCAACCTCCGGCGCTGAAAAATGAAGCCAATGCGGAAGTGCAAAAAAGCTGCAGTTCCTCGAATAACCACTAGAGCAGGCTGCAGAAGGGAGTCAATTACATTTGAGCCCCATGTTAAAATGTCCGATTTTACGACAGAAAAAAACATATTTACAGCCTGGTTCAAAACATGGCTCTAGTCTCATAAGCTGTTTTTCTACTCCATGACAACTCTGGGGGGGGCGAATTTTTTTTATAACTCATTCGTTTAAAATATACAGCATACATCATTATGCACAATTCATAGCTGTCAATCTAAGTGGCGCCACTTTGATTGACAACTAGCCACTGACGGTCTAAAGGGCGTTACCCCGGCTAATTCTAGTCACTGAGTTTGGGAAAGAGATCGTCGTGGGGTTAGCCGGCTAGCAACGATATTTAGCATTTAACCTAGCTGGTTAGCCGTAGCTAGTTTGATTATTTTGAATAAAGCGGCTTTTTGCAGTGGCTTTTTTCCAGCCAATAGCGTTCATTCGACCCGCCTCAGCTCCACCCTCGCTCCACCTCTTTGTCCATATTTGGAGTAACCCGATGTAGGCTACCAAGATGGCTACGCACTACGATTTGCTTCATTTTTGCTCTTCAGAAACCTATGGGTGACGTCACGGACACTACGTCCATATTTTATACAGTCTATGGTTTTGACATGACTGCTGGATTGAAGGAGCTTCCCCTCGTCTGATAAATAATAACCGAGCACAGGTAGGATGTTGACAAACTTGCATTCTGGGTAAACCATCCGTCTGTTGTTCTCTCATGCCGCTTCCTCTGCAGACGGCTTTAAATCCACCTTCGTCCAGCTGCAGCAGAATGAGTCTCGCTTTCATTACATGTGGCTTAACGATGGCCGCTGCCTTTACCTCGGAGAGCCCTGCGTTGGCTAGCATTCATGTGTGTGTGTTGGCTAATCACGTAGCCCACCTCAGGCCCTCTCTGTTCCTGTTAGCACTTCCATCCCTATAATCCGTATCCTCTGGGCAGCGAGTGCTCTTCGCTGCGCTCCCAAACATCTGTTCTCTGGATTATCCCCATCTCCTTCTCATGCCGTCTTTCTCTGAAGCCTTCTGGCTTTCCTCCTCTCTCAGGAAGCTCAGTACAGTGCGCATTCATCCCGGCAGACAGCTGTGCACGGTGTGCTCGAACGCTCTGCGGTCGCGTCATCGACCTGGACGAGGTTCAGCGCGACATCAGCGGCCAGGTTTTTCTGCTCCCGCTGCTCCTTTCTCAGCGCCGGGAAACAATTCTCTCTCGTTTGTTCATTCTTCATTTCTTAATCTGTTTTATGTCTAATATGCTCAGTGTCTCTTTGAGCAATGTTTCATGGTTCTCTCGTGTATAATATGCTCGTCATCAAGCACAGTATTCCCACACTCAGCCAATATCAAGTGTCCATTGAGATGCACCCACGCCATATTCAGATTTTAGACTCAAAATCATTCATGCAAGGTTGAACATTCTTCAATTAACAACCTAATCAACCTAATTTAAATAACACTTTTGATTGATCTGACCAAAATAACAACATCAAGATTTTTAATTTATGCAGACTTTTATATCCTGACGTTGGGAATTCTGCTGTAAGCCTGTCTGTGATTTCAGTTTTCATATGACAGGTTCTTTAATCTTATCTTTACCTCAAATTTAAGTCCATCAAAGCAAATAAACATGACTTTTAGCTGTAGATTAAAACCATGATTCACTAGATGTTCTGGCAAATACTCCACAACATCTTCAATAAAAATAAGTAGTAAAATGTGTCTTTCCTTTCTGCAGTGACCCTAAATAAAAGTGAAATCATTTTAAATAATGACTAATCTCAGTTGTTGATTTGCTCTTGTTCCTCTGCTCTAACAGGAAGAAATGGCCACGTGTCATCTCTTCTTCATGTCGCTTGTTTTCTCGCCAACTCCGGGCGACTCCACCCAGCAGATTTAGTAAAAGGCTCGCGACAGGAAATTGATTGTCCAAATGGGCCTGATTCAATCTGAGTCTGCTTACTTGGTGTCACAGCAATCGGACGCAGATGAGATTACAGACGTTAGGAGTGGTGGCTGGACACGAGGCCATCTGGGAGGATGGGAGCAATTGAGCAAACGAGATCTGCGTTGGCGATCTCGTCTGTTTGAACCCGTTAACGAGACTTTCATCAATCAAATTAAACTTGATTAAGCATCATCTATCAAGAGAGAAAGAGTCGTGAGTTTTCTTTTGTGTCATCAGTATCTTTTCATCAAAAGTTTTTTAAGATCGTTCATTCATTTTCAGTGTTTTAAATCCGTCCTGCTTTCTCTCGTCCTCGCTTGCTCTCGAACGCACCAGAAAACCCCAGCATGTTACTCATTACCTTTTCTCTCTGTATTCTGTGGTCGTGATTGACCCTTTGAAGAGTTATTTTAAGTTCTTAAAGAAAACAAATTCAGCTTTTGTTTGCGAGTTTCTGGGGAAGACTTGCCTCAGTCTAATTGGTAGCCTCGGTGCCTGACAGCAGCGTTCGCTGTTACACAGAGAGAGATTTTAGAAATTATATAAAACAATGTTTTCCAAATTGGTGTGCATCCCATGTGGGAGTTTAAAGCCGTGTCCATGCTGTAAATAGCATTTTGGAAACGCAGTTACCAGCGAGGCGAAGGAGAGCTGGACAAATCATTTATGTTTCTCAGTTTTTATTTTCAGTATAAGTCTAATATGACAATGAAATCATTTCTTCTGAGATGCTCGTGACTTCAGGTGAGGTGGAGCTGGAGGCGCCTCCTTTACAAAACACAGCGGCAAACCCTGATTGTGGGAGTCATGTCTATCATTTAAAGTTAAAGCCTTGATATTTAGGCCTTTGCACCAAATTAAAATTTCTTGTGTTGACAGTTAACTGCATATAAATCCACCACTGTTTTTTTGTATGAACTTGTAAATTGATGACAGTTACAGCTCTAATTTAAAAGTGGTTGAAGGGTTTTATTGGTACAAGGACAGTAGTTTTCTTGCAACCTGCGACACTTAGAGAGAAGTTAATTTCGAACTCCTGCAGTCACTGATAATAGATTTCACTACAGTCTGATTTACTCAAAGCCAATCAGGACTGCAGTGATAAGTATATCAGCTCTTGCAGGAGGCTTTATCATGTTTAGCTGCCTGATTCTGCAGAACGTCCTGAGGTGAAGAAATCCAGACACACCTCAGGACATGGCAGACCTTTACTTTACAACAATCCTTTTAATAATTGTTGAAATATTCCACTGTGTATTTCAGACTGAACTACAAGAAAATGTAGCAGCAATGACTCTCTCCAGAAACTGCCTCTGTAATTCTGAATAATCTGTCGACAACGCTATAAACAGTTTTCATAAGGATCAGTTTAAAGTAGTGAAATCTTTTTACAGTGAGGTTTGTGTGTAAAGTAAAAGCAGTAACTAGAGGTTTTTGACGTCAGTAATTGTTATCCTAACTGTGCTTTTAAACCTCAGTTAAATGGGCTTTGGTTCAGCTGCAGTGCAAGTTGAGTAATAGCGCTGTTATCAGATGGGCATGGAGTCGTCATCAGTGGTCTGTTTCGCAGCCCTCGCTGGCTTTCCTCTTTGTTTTCGAGCGTGTTTGTGTGTGTGTGAGGAGCTTCGGGACAATAGGAGTCCTAATCACTGTCTTTGTGCTCTTTTGCAAAACATAACTTTACACATGAAGCACCTGAGCATGAAGCCTCATCCATCAGGTCTCAACAGGTCTGTGTTGAAATGAAGCAGACCCCCCCTCCCCTCCTCTCCTCCCTCCTGTCCTCAGTACAGTCGCGTTCAGTCTAGTCACCGAAAGCAAAGCAGGCTGTTGTGGCTGAATGAATGACGGGCTGAATGGTGCAGATGTGCCATTGACAGCGGCCTGCCGAGTGTGAGAGCGGGCGGGTGAGTGAAAAGGTCGGGAGTGGCTGGTGGAAGTTTGAACATGTTTCCCAGCGGAGCTGCTGTTCCCAGACTGAAGCCGACAGGTGATGCTTTGCTTTGGTTTGTCATTTTATTGTAAACACACCTGTTTTTCTACTATTGCTCTATTTGAGTCTCTGTACACACAAAGCTGACAAAACAGAGCATGATACCTGCACCGTCCCTTCTCTTTCCTCTCTTCACTTCCTCTTTCCTTTCATGTCTATATGCTTTCACCCCCTATAGTACTTTTCTTTACATTAGTCAGTCCCAGCTTCTCTTCTCGTAAATGCTCTTCCCCTTTCTGTGGATGATGAAGAGAAGATACTATAGCTTTTGTATCATTTGACATGTACACATACTTCATATTAATGATCATCTCAGTAACTTCATGGAATAAGACAAAAAACAATTGCAACTATAACTTCTCATGCTCATTATGTAGTAGTGAAATAAATAATAAAAGCTAAGATAAATCTCATCTGAATATCTATTTCCTGCTCCGTTTAGAAAGAAAAACCTGTGATGCTGTGCCTCCCATATTTTGTCTCATCTCAATAATTTGCTGTATTACTCTGAATGCTCTCTCTTTGTTCAGTTGTGATCTATATCCTGTTCTCTGTTGGGGCAATGACCCGCTCTCTCCCATGGGGGATCATTAAAGCTTCATCTAATCCAACAGACCATAACAGGCTGACACTGTCGCCCGCCATAAACTTAGATACAGTAGTAGGTTTTTCATAGTGCAGCCATGCAGTTGCGGAAGTTGTCTTTCTGTTCACGCTTCACAAGCTGTCGTTTGGAATCAGTGCTGTGTGTTACATTATGGCGATTAGCTCTGTCTACAGTATGAGATGACATGCTGCAGAGCGTGGGTGCAGCAGCCTGGAGAAAGCTCAACACAAAACACTGAGCTGGACGTTTAGATCACGACTCCAGTCGAGTGCTTCAGATTCAACGCTCTACAAACTTTATTATACCTCAGTGATTAAGATGAACTTCTCTTACTTACAGGCTGCTGCAGTGCTGCTAGCCTCTAATTCTGTCTGTCTGCTGTTTGGTGCTGAGCAGACACTCTGCACTGCCTTAGACTTTATTACTGAACTAAGATTACGATGCACAATTTTTATTTCAATATCTGCTGTTTTCACGTCCCAGCTGATTATGATGTGTTAGACTGAGACGACTGTGTGACGACATGACTGTATCATGCTGCTTATTTGTTATTTGATGTTGTCACTTTATCTTCACTATGCCACTTTAGGTTCCACTTGTACTTTTTTATGTAGTTATTCTTATAGTTTTTTATTTTGTATACTTTATACTTCTACTTGATTGTATGCTTGTGCTGCTGCAACACCCGAATTTCCACTATGGGGGATCAATAAAGAATTATCTTATCTTATCTTAACTGGGCTGAGATCATGATGAATGTAGTATTTGTCATAATTCAGTAGTAATATTGAACAGTTGAATCACCTTGGCGCCAGCAGGACCTTTATTTATTATAGAATATTTGGTTCAAACTGGTGACTCAGAGTTGACTCATTACTTTTAAACTAATCCTGAGTTTTATCATATTACAAAAGGCTTATTTGAAAATGAAAACAAAGGTGAACTTCCCCAAAATGTCAGTTATATTTGTCCATTGCTTTCATGCAGAACTCAGTTAAAGCAGGAAGTCGATCAGCAGAATTGAATGAAAGCTTTCAGTCAACAGTTTGAACCTGTTTCACAACCTGTGAGTGTTGACCTGATTGTTGTAAAACTGAATCCAGTCCTGTCTCTGCAATAAGTAAAAAGTTACAACTGGTGGGTTTGATGAGTGAAACTAAATGAAAGAGGTCTGTAGTGGCACAGTACCGATGCTCTGCTGTATCACTGCAGCCACTCGCCGTGTCTCCCCCGATGCAACAGCCCTGCAGAGAGAAGATGAAAGCGCTGTGGTGCAGCACCCGGCCTCCCTGCCTTCATCTTCCCTCCATCCCACCCACCCCACTATAGCACCGGGGGCACAGTGGGGGGGAGGAGGAGAGATAAAAAGGAAGGGGGAGGATAACAGAGAAAGAGAGGAGAGAAGGAAGAGGGGAGGAGGAGGAGGGAGAAGACAGAAGGAGGGTGAAATTCTCGCTTAAATAATAGAGAGCGAGAGAGTCGTTTTAAAGCGAGCGAGCTCCCAAGTGCCCCAGTTTCGGGGGGTTTAGTGAAATCGAGATGCGGCTGGTAATACAGACAGATTTTACTTTTCCTGAAGACCGTCCCTGCCGTCCTCAGAAGCAAAGCAGTGCAGCAGAAACGCTTCCTGCAGGGGGCAAAGCAATTCTCCTGCCCCCCCCCCAGCAGCTCGTTCACCTTGTAAACACGCGACATGAAGAAGTGTGTCTGAGTGCCCTTCAAGCTCCGACTTCCGCTAAGAGCCTTTTGAGGTGGTTTAATAGTCCAGGTCTGCTGCCGTCGAGCCGTTTACCGCTTCCTCCCAGTAAACACAAAACAAACCCTGCTTCATCCCGACACTCGCAGCAGTTTGGGCCAGAGGTCAAGCAGGATGACCGACAGAGGAGAGTCACTTTAAAATCGCTGGACCTCATTCAATTAGCAGGATGTGCACAAACATGCACGGTGGCCATTTATTCTGGTGATATAAAGGTTGAGATTTCACTTCTGTCTGCAGATTCATACCATGTGCTACATACAATCAGATCGTGGTTTCTCACAGAATAATGGGAGAAGGACAATTATTGCCTGACGTCTTTATTAAAAAGACAGTAGTTAGCACCTATAAAAAACTGCTGTTGCTGAAAAACCTGAAATATTAAAATGCACTTGCTGTTACCATTGCAGCTGCCACCAAATCAACCAGGACTGAAATACGGTTAGTGCATTAATTTACACCCTTAGATCGATGATTAATGAGTCCATGTTTGGTTATGCTACGTTGAACTTATGCTAAATATCTTAAGTTCGGTAATGTTATCACTAATTGTATTATGTGTCTGTGGGACGACACATGGCAGATTTCTCCGCCTCCGCCCCCCCCTCCAGGGGTGTGCTCTTGGACATCCACCTTATCATATCCCTGCTTGTTTACTGTGTTGAGATAAACATAGATGCGATGCCATTATCACTGCACTGTCGTGGCACGGCTGTTTGTTAACAGCACTTTGGATGATCCTGCGGCCTAACTGTTGTTTTTATGGTAAACGTGGTTTTACTTTAAATGAACAGTTTGTCGTGAGGATCCGAGCTGGGTGTGTGTTTGTTTGTGCGAGTGCGCAGTGTGTGTATTTGTTGGTTTTGGGATTACATGCGGTGTGTACTCCAGTGGCCTGTTGCACTGCTCACATTGGCGCCATGCATTTTTGCGGCATCGGTGGCGTAAAAATAGCCCGTGTTGTATCGCAGAGTGAAGCATCGCCCTGAAGTCTGAAGCACGTTGGGTCAGAGAAGGAGACAAGATAAGATAGAGAGAAGTGAATGACGAAGATAATGAAGCTTGGAAATGGGGGGAGAAGTGGAAGCAGCCAAAAGAGGCAAAGGAAAGAAGGAAAAAGACGAGTAGAGCAGCTTATTATTAGAAAAACCTGAGAGGTAAAGATAGATGAAAAGAGAATGAATGGTTGCTCAGTTTCCAGAGAAAAACTCCAGCTAATTTTCAGATAGACAAAGAGGAAATAGTGGAGTCTCACAGGAAGACAAGAGCGTCTCTCTTTCGGTGCCTTCACCTCCTTCCGATGTTTCCTTCCTCCAGCAGACAGAGATAAGAGAGGAGGAAATGCCATGCTCCTTTATTAAATTAGTTTGCCAAATCCACCGTTCGTACAGAGCACTAATTCAACTTCCCGGCTCTTACTTCCCCTGGCATTCTGGTAACACAATACCCCGTCCATGAGCAGAGAGATCGGACGATAATTCCACAACAACTGCCATGTTGGCTCCCTACCTGTTCACTGAGTTATGAGCAGTAAGGTGAGTTAAAAGTATGTGAAATATGGTTCAAACTGGCCAAACTGGAAACTGGACTCGTGAGCCAAAATAGCTATAATTCGACATTTGTTTGTCTCATAAATTTGAAAGCTGTATATTGAGTGACTCTGGAAAGATTTGAGCTGAATATGCAGAGACTCAAAACTTCTGTTACAAGTGTTTAGTCGTAATGGATGTGTTTTTATATAAGGTCAATCAGTCAGTCCAACTCTTTGGAGACTATGAGTGTCTTCAGGGCAGTCCATCCAATAATTAGCCAGAGGACAACGATGATCCTTTGACTTTTCTCCAAGTGCAACCAGTTGGTTGACACTTTGATTTTTTGATTGTCTCGACAGCTGCTGGAAGGATTGCCACAAACTTCGGTACAGACATTCATCCCTCTCATGATCAAAAGGATGGTAGGGAAGTAAATCTTATTGAGGTACAGGACCCAGGTGGTGCCGACCCACAGTCCCAACAAAAAACCCCATACCAGATTCAACTGTTGCTGTAATGCAACACAACGTCATCACAAAAGAAAATAAATACAGCTCTGATTATTGTAAACCATTAGTGTTTTGGGTCTGGGTCACTCCGGGAACTTACTGGACGTCCAGTTGGCAAACACACGAAGTTGTCTTCGGAAACTTGAAGGCTCAAAATAAAACCACTATGCGAATTTCCCCATGGGGATGAATAAAGTATCTACCTACCTACCTACCTACCTACCTGATAAGCCTTTAGATGCATTAATCTGTGTCTCCAACTGGACTTCCTGTTTTGCGTTTCATCGTCTTAACAGCATGTTATATGCAACAAAGCCTTTTGCACGAGAGCTGAAATCCCCCTTTGTATTTTTAACAAACAGCAGCATTTGGAATCAGTCAGTCCATCACTTTGGGGACTATGAGTGTCTTCAGGGCAGTCCATCCAATAATTAGCCAGAGGACAACGATGATCCTTTGACTTTTCTCCAAGTGCAACCAGTTGGTTGACACTTTGATTTTTTGATTGTCTCGACAGCTGCTGGAAGGATTGCCACAAACTTCGGTACAGACATTCATCCCTCTCATGATCAAAAGGATGGTAGGGAAGTAAATCTTATTGAGGTACAGGACCCAGGTGGTGCCGACCCACAGTCCCAACAAAAAACCCCATACCAGATTCAACTGTTGCTGTAATGCAACACAACGTCATCACAAAAGAAAATAAATACAGCTCTGATTATTGTAAACCATTAGTGTTTTGGGTCTGGGTCACTCCGGGAACTTACTGGACGTCCAGTTGGCAAACACACGAAGTTGTCTTCGGAAACTTGAAGGCTCAAAATAAAACCACTATGCGAATTTCCCCATGGGGATGAATAAAGTATCTACCTACCTACCTACCTACCTACCTGATAAGCCTTTAGATGCATTAATCTGTGTCTCCAACTGGACTTCCTGTTTTGCGTTTCATCGTCTTAACAGCATGTTATATGCAACAAAGCCTTTTGCACGAGAGCTGAAATCCCCCTTTGTATTTTTAACAAACAGCAGCATTTGGAATCAGTCAGTCCATCACTTTGGGGACTATGAGTGTCTTCAGGGCAGTCCATCCAATAATTAGCCAGAGGACAACGATGATCCTTTGACTTTTCTCCAAGTGCAACCAGTTGGTTGACACTTTGATTTTTTGATTGTCTCGACAGCTGCTGGAAGGATTGCCACAAACTTCGGTACAGACATTCATCCCTCTCATGATCAAAAGGATGGTAGGGAAGTAAATCTTATTGAGGTACAGGACCCAGGTGGTGCCGACCCACAGTCCCAACAAAAAACCCCATACCAGATTCAACTGTTGCTGTAATGCAACACAACGTCATCACAAAAGAAAATAAATACAGCTCTGATTATTGTAAACCATTAGTGTTTTGGGTCTGGGTCACTCCGGGAACTTACTGGACGTCCAGTTGGCAAACACACGAAGTTGTCTTCGGAAACTTGAAGGCTCAAAATAAAACCACTATGCGAATTTCCCCATGGGGATGAATAAAGTATCTACCTACCTACCTACCTACCTACCTGATAAGCCTTTAGATGCATTAATCTGTGTCTCCAACTGGACTTCCTGTTTTGCGTTTCATCGTCTTAACAGCATGTTATATGCAACAAAGCCTTTTGCACGAGAGCTGAAATCCCCCTTTGTATTTTTAACAAACAGCAGCATTTGGAATCAGTCAGTCCATCACTTTGGGGACTATGAGTGTCTTCAGGGCAGTCCATCCAATAATTAGCCAGAGGACAACGATGATCCTTTGACTTTTCTCCAAGTGCAACCAGTTGGTTGACACTTTGATTTTTTGATTGTCTCGACAGCTGCTGGAAGGATTGCCACAAACTTCGGTACAGACATTCATCCCTCTCATGATCAAAAGGATGGTAGGGAAGTAAATCTTATTGAGGTACAGGACCCAGGTGGTGCCGACCCACAGTCCCAACAAAAAACCCCATACCAGATTCAACTGTTGCTGTAATGCAACACAACGTCATCACAAAAGAAAATAAATACAGCTCTGATTATTGTAAACCATTAGTGTTTTGGGTCTGGGTCACTCCGGGAACTTACTGGACGTCCAGTTGGCAAACACACGAAGTTGTCTTCGGAAACTTGAAGGCTCAAAATAAAACCACTATGCGAATTTCCCCATGGGGATGAATAAAGTATCTACCTACCTACCTACCTACCTACCTGATAAGCCTTTAGATGCATTAATCTGTGTCTCCAACTGGACTTCCTGTTTTGCGTTTCATCGTCTTAACAGCATGTTATATGCAACAAAGCCTTTTGCACGAGAGCTGAAATCCCCCTTTGTATTTTTAACAAACAGCAGCATTTGGAATCAGTCAGTCCATCACTTTGGGGACTATGAGTGTCTTCAGGGCAGTCCATCCAATAATTAGCCAGAGGACAACGATGATCCTTTGACTTTTCTCCAAGTNCACACACACACACACACACACACACACACTAACACCTCCCACCCAAATCCCTGAATTAATCATCTCTCACTGCGGCACACACACTTACACACTGCAACATGTAGGAGTCCAGCTCTCGAGGGATTAACACTTCAACACACTCAGTCGTGGGATTTTCCCACACCACCTCGCACGCTGAGTTACACTTTCTGTCAGTCACACCGCGTGGAGTTACGGGCTCGCCGCCAGCTCCGCACACACGCCCAGAAACTCTCAGGATTTGCCAAACGCTCCGAAGCTGCGGCGCGTTAGAGCCGTGGTTCGAAGCGAAGGTGGTTTGGGGTCGATTAGGCGTCTTAATGTTTGTTGAAAGGTGTTTATTTTTCTTTGAAGGCCGTTTTTTTTTTTATTGCAGCAGAGGTTGAAACACATCTTGCTAACAGCTACGCTGGCAGAGGCAGACAACATGAAACTAGGGCATTTATGAGGTATGGCAGGGCTGACATAGACAACAGTGATTCACACACACACACACACACACACACACACACACACACACACTGGTCTGGAGCCAGTTGCTCTGAGCTGGTCGAGTAATAAACATCAGGTGGAGTTACATACAGATCTGTATCTGTGGGTTTCCATCCAGCTGTTTCTGTGCACATTCTTAATTTGTGCATTAGAAAACCTGAGTGGAAAAGCTGAAATATCACTGAGAAATTTTACATTTGGCTGAGGTGGAAACGTTGCAATATCAAAAAGAGAAAGCAGACACAATTTCATAAAACCATTCTGATGATAGATCAACAACACAGGAAGTGGAAATGCTACCCCACATCCTTCAGAATAAAGGTCGGTGCTTCGATCCATCTAGAATGCTCCAAAATCACCATCACACATCAGATTTATTTACTTTATCATCGAAGTTGTCAGAACACTGTTCCAGCTCCTTCCAGCCCACTCTGACCCCTGCCCGTCCTCCACCTCCTCCTCCCCACCTCCTCGCTGACAGTGGTGGAGGCCTGTTGACAGTCCTGCGCTGTGGAAGGAGGCTTTTATTGGGCCTCTGTGTTCAGTCCTTCCTGAGGCCAATGGGATCCAGATGTGGCCCAGAACTCTGGTGACAGCAGCCATTTATGGAGAGAGAGAGAGAGAGAGAGAGAGAGAGAGAGAGAGAGAGAAGGTGTGTGTGTTATTGTGTGTGAGAGACTGATGTGAGTTGTCGTCTTTCTCAACGTGGTCTTTAACTCCTCTCAACACGTGTACAGATGTGTTCGACTGCACAGAACTTTACATTTTATCGAAAAGTTAGCAGAAAGGAATCAAATGCCTTAAGCACATTTTCTAAAATATAAACACATGTGATTCAGTGTTGGGGAAAAAAGCGTGTTGTTGTGACGTTGCACCACGTGTCCTGTTTGTGTGTGTGTGTGTGTGTGATGAGTTTAAGACCTTCACACTGAGGACATGTTTGGAAAATGAGGACATTGTTGACATTCCTCATATCTTCAAAAAGCTGTTTGGGATTTAGATTAAGGTTTTCGGGTTAAGGTTAGAGTTGGGTTCAGCGGGGCGTCCTAATGGCCTGTGGTCCAAGACACATAACACATGACCACAAATTCAATGGGGAGGACTTTTGTTGCATGCATCCCTCTGTCTCTCTCTCCCCACGTCCCCTGTGTGTCTCCACTGTTTACTATAGAATAAAGACAAACTGTGATGATACTGCGGGTATGGTGCATATTTTTCCATTTTTCAAAGATGTTTTTTGGACGTATTTGTGGGAACACAGTGGCCTATGACTGTTGTTGCAAGTTTTTTTTTTTCCCTTTCTCCCACATCACAAGCAAAGATTATTACCGTTTAAGCCCTTTCATCCTTTACAACATTTACACATTTGGGCCATAGACTGTATGATTTGGACCCATTGTGCTGCTGTTTGTAATCCACTCGAAATACTCAGTCTTTTGCTTCCTTCTTTTCATCTTCACGGCGCTAATTTTCTAATGAGGTGCCGTTAAATCATTGCAGAAGAAGAAGCATAACAAGATAATGTAACTCGATGAGCGCCAGTCAAACCTCAGACATTGAAAAACAAAGTGTGAAACACTCCATATGGCATTCATGTATTTTAATGTATGTAATTCGATGAACATTGCGGTCTCCTCATCGCTCCACACACTGTTTTGCTTTTATGAATAAACCAACTTGTCGACATCAGCCAATGTTATTTGGGCGGGGGAGGGGTTGTGCATGGATGGAAACCCACCTACTGACAGCTCCTGCTCAGCTCAAAGGATTGGGGATCTGACTGGTGTTGCTGTCTTCCCTTCTTGGGTCCAGTTGTTAGACGACAAAAGACTGTAACCTCAACACTCAATTGCAACCATGTCACATATGAAGAACTGAAAGCACAGATAGGACAACAGCTAACAGCGCCGGTCTGCAGCCTGTGTGGCTGCTGGAGCTGCAGTGATATTATTTTAGTGTCTGACCGCAGATAATTGCATCAACCAAATTACAGCATCAATATTGTACCGTACAACCGAATACAACCAAACGTCACTCTCCGTGGAGAACACCAATGTTGGAGGCGCCATAATGACAGAGAAGCAGAACATTTCTCCCTGTTGGTAATTAAAATTATTATAGGTATACCATAGACTGTATAAAATATGGACGTAGTGTCCGTGACGTCACCCATAGGTTCTGAAGACAAAAATGAAGCAAATCGTAGTGCGCAGCCATCTTGGTAGCCTACCTCCGGTTACTCCAAATATGGACAAAGAGATGGAGTGAGGGCGGAGCTGAGGCGGGTCGAATGAACGCTATTGGCTGAAAAAAGTCGCTGAAAAAAGGCGCTTTATTCGAAATAATCAAACTAGCTACGGCTAACCAGCTAGGTTAAATGCTGAATATCGTTGCTAGCCGGCTAACCCCACGACGATCTCTTTCCCAAACTCAGTGACTAGAATTAGCCGGGGTGACGCCGTTTAGACTGTCAGTGGCTGTTGTCAATCAAAGTGGCGCCACTTAGATTGACAGCTATGAATTGTGCATAATGATGTATGCTGTATATTTTAAACGAACGCCTTATAAAAAAAATTTGCCCCCGCCCAGGGTTGTCATGGAGTAGAAAAACAGCTCATGAGACTAGAGCCATGTTTTGAACCAGGCTGTAAATATGTTTTTTTCTGTCGTAAAATCGGACATTTTAACATGGGGCTCAAATGTAATTGACTCCCTTCTGCAGCCTGCTCTAGCGGTTATTTGAGGAACTGCAGCTTTTTTGCACTTCCGCATTGGCTTCATTTTTCAGCGGCGGAGGTTGCCGCTTGAGGTATATACTGATTTATCAGCTCAAATTCAGTTCAACTTTTAAAAATCATTGTCAGGGTTGACAAAGGAGAACAGTTTAGCTTTAAGCACACACTTAGTTGTGATGCAACACATCATTCAAAGGCTCTGACAAATACAAATGTGTGTGTTTGCCTTGTATTATTCTGTGTCTCTCGCGTGACTTTCTCTCCTTCCTTTTTCCTGTGTGTGATGTATTGTGGCGAAGATGCGCTGTGGAGGTGTGTCCTTGCATGTGTGTGTGTGTGTGACACATGTGTGTGCGTGTAATAGTAATGGGCCCCTGTTGAAAGGGTGACCCTGACGAAGCCACAGCAGATGACAATGAAGAGCTGCAGATGACTAATACTGTACATTCATGCAGGCACATCCTGGATACGTACAGAGAGGCTGCTCTTCAGACACAGAGAAGCACATATGGAGAGAGGCTGTGCTGCCGTTGTACAGTATGTTCTCTCTGCAAAGTGCCAGTATTTTCTCTGCAGCCAAGACAAATGACTACTTGTTTATTTTCTCCTTATCATGCACAGTCATGTACGCTTGGATGGAGATTAGTGGGCTGGTGTCTCACATTTGTTCTTTAACTGATTTTTGCTTCAATCATTTCCATGACACACGCTTTATTTCTCTCTGCTGAAGAGTATATGAAATGCATACTGGGGCTGGAACACACTCAAGTTCAACCGCATATATTCAAAATAAGCCTTTTATATTTTACAGCCATGTCTCTTATCCCCTTTTGCGGATCTGCGGGCCAATATCAGCTCGTTTTCAAACCTTTTTGTGGTCGAATCGAGCAATAAAAACCAGGATGATAGTCGCAGAGCAGTGTTTATCATGTCGAGCACCGGTCATTAGGCTGTGACGTTAGCGGCTCGTGCTCGCCACATGAAACAAACCTCTGTCTCAGAGTGTGTCACCTAATAGCACAGCGCTATTAGCCAGTAACTGCGCCCACATGGAGAGCGATGACGAGGCTGGTTCTTCAGAAAGCAGTGATGTGACAGATGTGATTCTCCTCATCTATACATACAGTATATTTATATTTATTATGTTGTTGCAGAATGGCTTTGGACCAGAGAGACACTTATTAAAAGTACATGATAATCCACCATTAACTCCCACTACATGAACCATTTAATCAATAAACAGCTGATTAAAGACAAGACAGCAGCTCAATAAGATAGAGCAAATCTTAGCTCATTAAGGGTTAATGTGACGTTCTTGTACAGGAATAAGATACTTCGTCATTTTTTTAAAGAGATAGATCTTTATTCTCCTTCTTGTCATGAAGTAGATGAGAAAATCGATGTTTAGCTACTCTCATCTTTTGGTTTTCGAGCAGCTTAAACAAATGAAGTGTAATGTGTTATTGTGAGCTTTAGAGGTGCTGGACTTTGAGGTGTTTCTCCCTATTTCCAGTCTTTATGCTCAATTATCCAGCTGTTGGCTTCTTATTTAGTCTGCAGGGACGAGATGTTGATCCTCTTATTTTACTGTTGGTGAGAAAGAAGAAAAATGACAAAATATTCCCTGAAATCTGGAGTTTTTAGTGTTAGAAAATAATAATATTTGCTTGTGTAGCTTTTAGTTTTTCCTACAGTTTTAACATGCAGATAAGTTTGTTTCAGCATCAATGGAAGTTATGACAATGATTAGAAATCAATATGTGTTTGTTTATGTTTAACTGTACTGAATGTTCAGCCAGTAAATGAGGTGGGTTGTAAGTTAACATTCAAACAGGAAATAAGGTAATGGTCTATTGTAAAAGCCTGGAGGGAGGGAGGAAGTGCTTGATGGCCATATTTAGTATGTGTGTGTCCACTCGCAGATATCAGTGCATGTTTGCCTGAATGTGTGCATATTTCCGTGTCCAAACACTGTATTAAATTTCTTTGTTTCCCTGCCACCCAAACTGACTCCCCTCCTCTCTACACATGCCGGCTGTTCAGAGGCCCCCGCCAGTGTGACCTGTCAGGATTACGTAACTGTCCTCCTCCTCCTCCTCCGTCCTCACCTCCTCCCTTGTTTCCTTTTTTCCTAGAAAGGAGGGCTCATCCCATGTGTCTGAAGTCAAGGAAAGAACAGGAACAGAGAAAGAGAGGAATGAGGGGGAAGATGAGTCAGGGGAGCGACACAGAGGACAGAGAGTTAAAAGAAAGTCATAAAGATTAGATGCAGAGAAGAAAGGACTTTATTAGCTTTGTTCACATTATTTAAGCTCTTTGATTTTGCAGATGTAACCACTCATGGTGTCTTATGTTTTAAGTATTTTGCTAAAGAGCTCTGGGTCAGTTGTAGTTCTGTGCCTCTTGAAGTAGTTGAGGGTTAAGTGAAGGGATTGAGAGGTTTGTAAAAGTGCAATGCTGCCTTTCATTTATTTTCTATGACATATAAAAAACATATAAAAACACATATTACATCGCACACCAATTCAGCTATTAGTCAACTTTTGACAGTAGAAATAATGTCGATCTGCTTTCATTGTAGTTTCATATATTGGTGTGTCTTTTTTTTAAGGTAGTGCTAAAATGAAATGTAGATTAATCAGTTAGTTGATTGACAAAGCAATTTTGAAAATCTGCTAATCATAAAAACTTTGTGTTTCTAGACTCTCAAATATGAAGATTTACTGCTTTGTCCTATTTCATATCATTATCATCTATAATGACAAAAGCCTGTTAGCTGCAGGCCTGGTTTGCTGCCGTGCTGAACATAGACTGTATAAAATATGGACGTAGTGTCCGTGACGTCACCCATAGGTTTCTGAAGAGCAAAAATGAAGCAAATCGTAGTGCGTAGCCATCTTGGTAGCCTACCTCCGGTTACTCCAAATATGGACAAAGAGGTGGAGCGAGGGTGGAGCTGAGGCGGGTCGAATGAACGCTATTGGCTGAAAAAAAAGCCGCTGAAAAAAGCTGCTATATTCGAAATAATCAAACTAGCTACGGCTAACCAGCTAGGTTAAATGCTAAATAGCGTTGCTAGCCGGCTAACCCCACGACGATCTCTTTCCCAAACTCAGTGACTAGAATTAGCCGGGGTGTCGCCCTTTAGACCGTCAGTTCATAGCTGTCAATCAAAGTGGCGCCACTTAGATTGACGGCTATGAATTGTGCATAATGATGTATGCTGTATATTTTAAACTTATGAGACTAGAGCCATGTTTTGAACCAGGCTGTAAATATGTTTTTTTTCTGTCATAAAATCGGACATTTTAACATGGGGCTCAAATGTAATTGACTCCCTTCTGCAGCCTGCTCTAGTGGTTATTCGAGGAACTGCAGTTTTTTTGCACTTCCGCATTGGCTTCATTTTTCAGTGCCGGAGGTTGCCGCTTGGTGCTGAAGGACATTTTGGTCAGTGATGAAGGGCTGATACCACCTCCCTCTTCCAGCATTGGCCCAAGCATCGAAACCTCCAGTTATTGTATGAGTCAACCTCCCAGCTGCTTGTGACAAACACCAGTTAGCCCAGTTAATTACGGCCTGTGGATGTCCAGACGCACGTGATAGCAGTTTACAAACTCAGTCCCAAACAGATTAAGCAGGCAGCGCGCTTGAGCTGGATGCAAGCACACACACACACACACACACACACAGACACACACACACACACTCTCACACAGTGTTGTCATTTGTCACATCTCTGCTGCGCGAGTGTGTGTTTTCAAGCCTGACCGCACACCTCGAGGAAGAGCTGGCACTGAAACTACTCCAAACCACACACACACACACACACACACGGCCTGTTTTCCCAGCCTGCCACGTGAAGCCGAGCTGCACCTGCCAGCGGAGGAATGCGATGTGATGTCATCTCGCTGTGAGCTCCTGCGAATGTGGAAGTAGTAAAGCCTAAAAAAACAGAGCAGTCCCAGACGGCCCTCTGGGGGGAATCCGCACAGCATGAACTCTTTGTGAAAGATTGTTTTTTTTAAAAAGGCATTTCTGCTGCTCCAGATGCTGCTGAACAGAACGACAGGGAGAGAAAGATGGATAGCGAAGACGCTGAGGTGATGAAATGGACCTAAAGATGCAACACAAGTGGCGCTGACTTCTCTGCCATCTCATATCTCTGTAGTCCTATTTCAGTTCATCTCAACTCAGGTTGCACACAAGTGATTATAGATATGAAAGCAGAAAGAAATTTTTGTCCTGTGACTCCTGCGATAAACAGTGTTTTGATGATTATTCGAGTACTGTACAACTGTTTTCATTGGTTTTGCTGATACTGATTCAGGTGATTGTCGTTGCACCATGTGATCAAGCTCCTCTGTGAAAATAGTCTCTAAGTGAAGACAACATGTTTCTCACTGGAAATTATTCGCTTGAATCTTCCATTTAGCCAAAGGATACACTTAATACCTTTTATTAAATTCTTTCAAAATCCTTATATATCATATGAGTCTGGACAAACATGGATATAAATTGCAGCTTGACTGTAATTGTGTTTTTTCCCCTTATTTAAGAAACGAGAAAATTTCTTATCTCTTATAACAGTTTTTATACTAAGTCCTAATTGTCTCACTATGACAGTCATGATTTCAGATTTATCTGTCTGTATGAGGACTTTCCTGTCATCATATGTTGTGAATGTCCCCACTGTGGGATGAATAAATGTATATCTTATGTTATACCAGTGATGAAGCTGCACAGTTTGACATGTGCAACTGTTCCCTGCGTATCAGCCGTCTAACTTGGCACTCTACCCCTGTCATGTTACACTTGTTTAATGAAGCAGCAAATGGGGTTAATGCGATCTTGAACGTGCATGTGTCTGTGTAAGTGATGGCATTCACTGTATCTGCTGCTCTTTCAGCGTGCGGTTGCTTCGTAGAAGACGTGTGTGTATAAGCCTGACTGACACAGGCTGAATGCACGGCAGTGGTTTCTGGCTCGGTTTTTGTCAGGTTGAATTGGTGGAGGGAGGTTGAGGTTTTTGCCCACCTGCTGGTTTTAAAGCGAAGCTGAGATGCTGCAGAATGAAACAGAAACTAACCTGCTGTTTGGACCTGCTCTGTCCAAACCAAGCAGCAACCTCCGGCGCTGAAAAATGAAGCCAATGCGGAAGTGCAAAAAAGCTGCATGTTAAAATGTCCGATTTTACGACAGAAAAAAACATATTTACAGCCTGGTTCAAAACATGGCTCTAGTCTCATAAGCTGTTTTTCTACTCCATGACAACACTGGGGGGGGGGCGAAATTTTTTATAAGGCGTTTGTTTAAAATATACATCATACATCATTATGCACAATTCATAGCTGTCAATCTAAGTGGCGCCACTTTGATTGACAACTAGCCACTGACGGTCTAAAGGGTGTCACCCCGGCTAATTCTAGTCACTGAGTTTGGGAAAGAGATCGTCGTGGGGTTAGCCGGCTAGCAACGATATTTAGCATTTAACCGAGCTGGTTAGCCGTAGCTAGTTTGATTATTTCGAATAAAGCGCCTTTTTTCAGCCAATAACATTCATTCGACCCGCCTCAGCTCCGCCCTCGCTCCGCCTCTTTGTCCATATTTGGAGTAAGCGGAGGTAGGCTACCAAGATGGCTACGCACTACGATTTGCTTCATTTTTGCTCTTAAGAAACCTATGGGTGACGTCACGGACACTACGTCCATATTTTATACCGTCTATGGTCCAAACACAATACTGTTTCTGTGAATGTGCTCGTAAATTACAAATTGCATGGTTATTGTCAGGACACATCTTGGATGAATCCTGAAATTACAGACCTGTAAAATAAATCCTATGTATGTCTGTGTAACGGTCGGATCAATAAGGGACCAGTCGACCGGAAACATCTCGATGTGATTTCTCAACCAGGTACACGTTGTCAACTCCGTCTGACCTGGATACTCACAAAGGCAGAAACAAAAGAAAAGTGCTGAAGCAAGCAGTCACCGTCACCTGGATCATCAGGGTGCTGCAGCCAGCGTCAATAATTTCAACCACTCAGCACTCCATGAAACACAGAAAAACGAGCTAATGGAAGGGAGCCCAGCAGAGGTTCTGGCACGCCTCCACTTGTTTTTCATAATCTAGGTCACCAAACGGTTTTCGAGAGTGTTTGGGGAAACGCTGCAGCTGAAGTGAGGAAACAAAGAGGGAAGCGCTCACCAGGTTATCAGCATCAGTGTTCGAGCTGATTTTAGCTTTGAGGAAGCTCCTGACATGCTAATGAACAGGCTCGTTCCCGTCTCTCCTCTCAACACGGCGAAATCCTGTTCTGAAACACGGCTGTTGCTTCCTCTGAGGCCGAGGAGCTTTTCTGCAGCGGCGGAGGAAACAACTGGCTAACGTAATGTGACAGCGTGGAAGAGCCCACAGGGGCCGACACGGCGCAGAAGCAGGCATTAACATACTGTCAGCGTGGAGCCAGTGTTGCATTGGACTTATGCACATACACACACACACACATGGCGGCAGGATTAAGCCTCGAGGTCAACACATTTGCTTCAACATAAAATCCAACATATGGCCAGTTAAGCGTTCTGTATGTATGATTTGTGTAAGTGGACGATGTGTCGAGCTGTTTTTAGCCCACTTAACTTGGTTATTCCTGGCCTCCATATGGCACCGCCGGCTACGCAGCGTGAAGGTCGGGGTTAATTCGGTTTGCATCGAGTCGCGTTGAATTTCACATCGAAATGACAAATTTAAGTCTATGGGAACAGCAAACGTGTCCTTTTTGTGTTCTCAAGGCTGCTTGTTCTGTTTTTAAGAAAGCAAAGATAAAATCACGGTTTGCTGTTTTTCGAAATGAGTGTCATTAATTTAGATCCAAGATCCCAAAGAAACACAACAGAAACATTGTGGTAGAAACAGTTTTGGCAATAGAAACATGGACAAGACACATTTCTGTACATGTATGTGTAGAAAAATAATGATTTTAACACAATTCTTGCCTTTTGTTTAGATTATTTTTGGGGGGTTTTCTTCACATGTTATGTGTCTTCATGTGTCAAATATTCACAGTTAAACTAAATTGAACCCAATATTGAACACACACTCTTCCACAACTGAAATTACAATTATATGACTACATAGCTGGTTTAGACCATTTACCCAATAATGACATTGAACTTGAAAGTGTTATATCAATATCAACAATTGCTGATTTTTAACTAAAGTAAGTCCTCGATACATGAAGTTTGTCATCATCACCGACCAACATTCATCAGTACAGGACATTTAATATATTTATTTAAGATATTTTTTGATTACATTTTCTGTCTAATTGATGAACTAGAGAGAGAATAATTAGAGAATAGAGGCCAGAAAAGAGAGAGTGAAACAAAAGGTGCTGCTGAGACATAAAGCTGTGTTTTTTATTCAGTAAGGAACCACAAATTCACTTTTTGTTTACTTTCATTTTTTATGCTTACCAACTCTCTCTTTCTTGTGCACTTCCTTCTCTCTCTCTCTCTCTCTCTCTATACACTCATGTGTTTATCACACACACACACACACACACACACACAGAGTAATCACCGATTCACAGTGTGTGTTTTCCTGTGCTGTGGTCACAGCAGGCGTTGACCATGAAGCAGAGTTCACCACTAAATCATCCAGACACTGCCGCCCTGCTCATTAATCTCTTTCACACACACATGCTCAAACACACACACACACAGCGGGTCGCCTGCACCCACACATGACACGCAGCTCAAACAGTGCATACGTCCTCATATACACACAGACAAACCCAGTGTACGTCTCCTCTGCGTGTCTCCTGCCAGCAGTGGTTTGACTGTCATTGACAGTTTCCATTAGAGACGAGCTCATTTCACTCAATCATTTCAGGAAGTTGATTTTCCTCTAAAACTCAAAACTGGAAACATTTTTGCCACAAAAGGGCTCTTGTATCCAGAAATTATTGAGGATGAAAGCTCTGTCATTATCATGTAAATTGCAGTTTCGATTTACATTTTTGGATTGAGGGGGAATTGAAGGAGATCTGGCTGCCAGTCCACTCATAAAGCCTCAATATGGATCTGGTGGATAGAAAGGAAGGATGGATTCGAAGGAGAGAAACTGAGAGAGAGAGGAACACAGAAAAAAAAGGAGATAATAAATCATATTGCAGCCGTGTTTGTTGTTTTGTTCCTGCCTTTTGTCAGCTGGTTCGTCCTGATTGGCTCGTTAAAAGTGTGTCAGGTTGGGGGAGTTTTGAATGAATCATCACACGAGATCAAAGCCTGATTCAGGAGCAGGATTTTACTTTTATTAACCGTGTTATTCCAGAGCTTTAGGATTCACCCAGCAGCCACAATCAATTATCTGACGCCTACGTCTCTGTCTGTCTCTCCCCCCTCCCTCCCCCCTCTCTCTCTCTCCCTGCTGGTTCTTATTTAGTCATTTATCATAACTCCAAAAAGTTGATTGCATCAGCCTGAAGTTTCACCCCTGCTTCTGTGAACTGTAGTGCTGAAATATGAAAATATGTCTCCTTGCCTCTCTCGGCTCTCATTCTGCATGTAGCCACTTCTTTATTTACTTTCCTATCACCTCATTAGCATAATCTCATTTCTCATTTGTTTTTGATCTTCTTCTCCTTCATTTCCTTTCATCTCATCCTTTGTTTTGTCTCCTCTTTCCTTCACTCCTTCTTCGTTCCTTTCATCGTCTCCTTTGTCCTCGATGATCTTTCCTTCTTCCCTCCCCTCAACCTTCAACGCCTCTCCTCCCACTTTTTCCTTTCTCCTTCAAAATCTTTGCTCAAGTCTCTATTTTTGCTTTTTGTCTCTTCACTTTTTTGCATCTCTTTTCTTCTTCTCTCCTTGTTTCCTCTCTTGTTTCCTTTCCTCCTCGTCTCGTCTCCTCTCCTACCTGTTTCTCTTCCTTGTTTTATCTCCTCCTCTCTCCTTTCCTTATATCCGATCTTCTTTTCTTCATCTCGCCTCCACCTCTCCTTGTTCTTTCTCCTCTCCTCTTCTTGTCTCCTTTCTCTCCTCTCCTCTCCTTGTCTCCTCTCCTCTAACTAACCAGCTCCACTGGGGCTATCAGACTCCTAATAAGAACCTCAATGAGTCCTCTAGGGGCCTCTAATGATGGACTCCTTGTGTGTGTGCGTGCGTGCGCATACATGTGTGTGTGTGTGTGTGTGTGTGTGTGTGTGTGTGTGTGTCAGCAGAAATGCCCTCATGCTCCCACGAGTTGTGACTGTGTCTGTTTTCAGCTCTGCAGTGTGTTTGCCTTTATAGGAATTTGGCAGTTTAGTGCATGGTTGACGTGTCTGAGACTGAGTTAGTGTGTGCGTGTGTGTATGTGTCCATGTGTGTGTGTGTGCGCCTCTTGTGGGCCTCTTCCTGAGCCTCATGACCTCTGTTACAGTACTGTGATTGGTAGCTTTTTCCCTCTACTCCTAACACATTTTTTCACTTTAGCTCAGAGTTTGGTTCCCATCATAAAGTTTGCATGTAGAAATACAGGATTTTTAAGAGCCTGCAGATCTGAAAAGCTTCTGTTCTTTTCCTATAATTCATGCATAAGCACTCCATCATTCTGCTTTGGCAAAAACAATCTGTTGCCAGACAAGTTTCACGAATGTCTGCGTCTGTCTGTTTCACTCCTGTACATAGAGAATGAAAGGAGGACGCACGCTCCTACCTGTCAGTTCTCACCTGACGACATCCTGACCTGTTTTCTGTTTTCTTTCTCATCAGGCCTTCGGAAACGCTAAGACGGCCCACAACAACAACTCCAGCCGCTTCGGCAAGTTCATCCAGGTCAACTACCAGGAGAGTGGCACCGTCAGGGGGTGAGACACACACACACACACACACACACACACACACACACCATATACAAATTGGTGCATGATTCACACACCTATAATTACTGTTTAGTGAAGTGCTAGCCTTTAATCATTTCAAATGGTGTTTTAACAATAACTTTATACTCAGAGATTACTATTTAATAATTCGGTAAAAACAGCTGTTGATTAATATCCCACTTGAATTCGTTACAGTAAATCAATCATCCATATGTTGCGTTTGAAAATGAAGTGCTACCTCCGTTAACAACATGATTAAGAAACATTCATTGGACCCTGATTGTAAATTCATAACTGCTATTCATAGCACTTCATTTCCTCGTGTGAGAAAGGAAACTGAATTAATCAGCCATTAGGTTATCTTGAGACCGAGTATTTAATAAATTTAATTTTGTGTAAATTATTAAAAACACAATTAGATATCGCCGCCTCTTAACTGTCCCTCTTGTCTGTTTTCATGTTCTCGTCTCTGCACTTTCCCTCTTTATATCTTTATAATTACACAAGTCTGCAGCTCAAGCTTCTTTCCAACATGTTGTTAATGACATCAGCCGATTTATTCTCTGAGGTTTTTTTTCTTATACTGCTTCTTCGATATTGTGTGACTTTTGTTTTCAGAGCCTATGTGGAGAAGTACCTGCTGGAGAAATCACGTCTGGTGTACCAGGAGCACAATGAGAGGTGAGTGGAGACACAGGGAGCAGATCAGACTGACAGCAGGTCTGTGGATGATATACTGTGTTTTATCAGGGCTGTTGAAGAGTTGCTCACTAACCACAGTGTTTGGTCAAGTTATTGTATAGTTAACACATTGCTGACATTTTGAATCTATCATCATTGACTCAGGTTGATTGTTCAGGGATTGATCTTATTTAATGTCAACAGCATCGTGTTGCAGCAGGAAGCAATTTTGCATTTAAGGACTAAAAATGTGAAAATGACTTCTAACCAAACTGCACTATTAGAAAATTCTGGGTTTTTTCCGAGGAAATATTTTAAGGATGAAAATAAAGAAGGATCCTGTGGTGATGTGGTGCGGCCACAAATGGAGAGCCGTGATCCCACTTCTCGGAGAGATAAGATGTCAAATCCATATCTCTGCAATGATATGTTCTCTGTCTCAGAAACTCAATACTAAAATAGTCTTCAGTTCCTCTGTGAGCTGAGGAAATATCAGGTGTCCATCTGAAATAGGCCTCTGCCCTTGGATAAGTTAACACTGCAGGTTTTCCTCTGAGTTTCATCATTAATGCACAAAAGACATTATTGTCTATTAATATACATCAGGATGATTTTGGAGAACGAGAAAACAGGTTTCATAAATGTCAGTTTAATGTGAAAACAACACGTCTGTTCTCACATCTTGATTTTTTTTTCACCAACACATCACTAAACAGAAACACGTGTGTAGGAATTTCCACCTGTACCCACGTACCTACAATCATTTTTTCCTCTCGCCCATCTCTCCAAGTCGAAAGTAAAACAAAATCACTGATCCCACCAGCATAATAGCTTCGTGTGGGACGGAAAAAAACAATGTAAAACCAGTGGTCATCTAATCCCTCTAACCCTGATTGGCCCAGGGTTTGGATTTCACCCTGATGACAGGCCCTGGCGGCCATATTGATAGGACAGAAACTGAAGACAGGACCTCCCAGACGGCTCAGACCTGAAGCGGTGAGGGGGGGGGGGAGCAGGCGGGGCTGATGATAAACTGCAAACTATCTTAAATCTCGAAGCCGAGTGTGGTGACAGGTCGCCTCTGCACAACCCCAGTGTAAGAAAAGAACTAGATTTCCAGTGATGCTGTCAAGGTTTATGACTCTGGACTTTGATGGGATAATAGTTGGTGGAAGTGAGAGGCCGTTACCATAAAAACAATTTCCCAATACCATTCAGAGTCACCAACTAAATCTTTTTATGTGAGTGATTTGTCCAGAAATGATAATGAGAAGCAAAATATATTCTGTTCTGATGCCAATTCCTGCTACATGAGTACTTTATGAATAAAATCTGATTCTGATTCTGGAGTGTTTTCAATGTGTAAAGCTTCCCACCATGATCTAAAGATGGTTGTAAAACACGGTCTTAAATCAAGTCTTGTGGCAAGTCTACAAGGATTCTTTTTCCTCCAGAGCACTTTGGGGTCAAGGGCATCGGTTTTAGGTTTTTATCCATGTCGGTAATGGCTGTGCTCAGGGAAATAACAAGTGCCTCTGCTCTGAAAATACTGCATTTATCAAGAAACCTGATCTGCACGTGTCCATGTTAATGTTTACAGTTGTGGTGTAAGTTTACCTGCCAGACGTTTGGTGACTGTTTTGGTCGCTCATCAGAGTTCATATAGGGTTATTTTAGTGCTCATTCAAGTTTTTATTTACCTAAATGTTAGAGATACAGTTGGATAAATCATATTTTTAGCATCATTAGAAAATTATTAACAACAGCTTTTATGTCTTAACAAATAGAACTCTCCGATAGTTTGAGAGTTGTGATGACAGAAAATGTTAATGTGACAAGGCTCAGCCTGGATTTGAACCAAGCGGAAACCTCCGCTGCTGTAAAATGAAGCCAATGCGGAAGTGCAAAAAAGCTGCAGTTCCTTGAATAACCTCTAGAGCAGGCCGCAGAAAGGAGTCAATTACATTTGAGCCCCATGTTAAAATGTCCGATTTTACGACAGGAAAGAAACATATTTACAGCCTGGTTCAAAACATGGCTCTAGTCTCATAAGCTGTTTTTCTACTCCATGACAACTCTGGGGGGGGCGAATTTTTTTATAAGGCGTTCGTTTAAAATATACAGCATACATCATTATGCACAATTCATAGCTGTCAATCTAAGTGGCGCCACTTTGATTGACAACTAGCCACTGACGGTCTAAAGGGCGTCACCCCGGCTAATTCTACTCACTGAGTTTGGGAAAGAGATTGTCGTGGGGTTAGCCGGCTAGCAATGAAATTTAGCATTTAACCTAGCTGGTTAGCCGTAGCTAGTTTGATTATTTCGAATAAAGCGGCTTTTTTCAGCCAATAGCGTTCATTCGACCCGCCTCAGCTCCGCCCTCGCTCCACCTCTTTGTCCATATTTGGAGTAACCGGAGGTAGGCTACCAAGATGGCTACGCACTACGATTTGCTTCATTTTTGCTCTGGGTGACGTCACGGACACTACGTCCATATTTTATACAGTCTATGGTTTGAACCCAGAAGCAGGACGCGGATGCAAAAAGTTCAAAATAAAAGTTTTTATTTAAACAAAGTGCAAAACTCAAAATCACTCTACTGAGGTACGACAAAACGTGGGTGAACGAAAAATCACTCTGCTGAGGAAGTTAAATATCAAATAAACAAAGTAATAAACTTAAAGTCACTCTAGCTACGCTGAGGAAAAACGAGGTAGAAAAAGAACAAGAAAATGTGGATGCAAAAACAGGAATACTTGACATGAGACGCATGGAAATAAGGCACGAGTTGACGGACACGGCAGACACGACAAACTGACACAGGACAGGGGAAGACGCGGACATTAAATACACAAGGTAGGGAATCAGGTGGAAACAATCAGGGCGGGGCAGACAATCACACCGGCGGGAGACACAGAAGGAAGGGCAAGCAACCTGAAGCGAGATGGGAAACAGTTACCAAAATAAAACAGGAAGAGACAGGACAACATGAGACGAGACATAACTGCAAAAGTAACTTAACGTTTTTTTCTTGGTTATGACATAATGTTGTTGGGTTCACAGCTGGAGCAGTGACATTATGAAAATAATACACATCATAGAGGTATTATTTAGTAGCTTATTTGCAGTAAAGCAGTACAAGTACTACACCTCCTTTAATTAGTGATTTTCCACAGTATAGCATCGTCTCTGTCACTGCACACAGGCCTCAGTTAAAAACATCCTTTCTACCCATCCGCCAATTACAGATCCGGATTCTTTAATATCCTCCCAGGGCTTTTTAACTTTCCGCCACTCCATCAGGCTCTAAGTATCCCTGCGCAGAGGACTGGAGCTTGTTTCCAGCTGTAATAGAATTACTCCTCAGCGCGCTGGCCGAAGCCCCAGCCTTTGTCACAGGCTCCTTCCCTCCGGCCCACTCACCACACTGCCGCTTTGTGTGACTCGAAATGTGAGCCTGCGGCGGGTTAAAGGTGCGACTTATTTGTTACATGTTGTAGCTTTTCAGTTGTGAAAGAAGCTGCAGAGAGAGAGTTTTTTTCACTGTACTCCACTCCAGAGCTTTGAATGGAGTTTCCTCCCCCAGGCGTCCTCTCAGCCGAGCGAGGAGATGTGAGAGCCGCTGTCCTCACAGCACCTCTGAGGGAATTTCAAATGATTCAAGAAATCAATACAGGAAAAGTGTTTCTGTGCTGTAGAATGATCTCCGCTAACTTACTGTGTGTCTGTAGGAACTATCATGTGTTCTACTACCTGTTGGCCGGAGCCAGTGAGGAGGAGAGGAAGTCCTTCCACCTGCTCAAACCTGAGGAATACCACTACCTCAACCAGGTCCGAACACACACACACACACACACACACACACACACACACACACACACACACCATATTTGAACAGCACAATAAATACTTAGAGACAAATCCAAAATAGTTTATTTTGGATGTTTACCACAAGAATGGAAAAGAAATGATATGTTTTTACTAAGTACTTTGTTGGTTGCAAGTAAAAAATCCATAACTAAACGATGGTTATCACACGACATACTCACCCTATCAGAGTGGTGGGGTATAACTTTTGACATTTATAAAATCTAACAGATGACAGCATTGGTACATCAAAAACAAGATCAGTTTCTGGCATGTTGGGAAAAATGGGTTGTGTTTATAAAAAATAAGAAGCCCAATTTAATTTTGAGTTAAAACATTTATAATTAACGCTCTGGTCACTCCCTAATGTTCTTTATAGTTCCTATGTTACTCCTTCTTTTTGTTGTTGTTGTTTTTGTATTTTTGTTTTCTTTTGTTTTGTTTTTTTTTCCTGATGGGAAAACGTTTCTCAAAAAGAGAACAATGATATGATTGAATATAAGTTGCCACAAGTGAATTGTACCCATCATTAAAAATTGCTAAAACTGATAAATAAAGAATAATAAAAAAAAAAGAAACATGAAAAAAAAAAAAAGAGACAAATCCTGTGTTGATATATAGCAGTTTTTAAATGACTAAAATTCCAACATGAAAGAAGGCAAATGGAGGAACCAGGACTTTAATCTTTGTCTGTCTACTTGTGCTGCTCTTTGACAAAAAGGTGCTGCCATAATTGCCTGTCTTGACATTAATTATCCAGTGTAGTGGCGTGTGTCATTTGTCAGCACCAACCAGACGATAAACCAACATCAATTATTGAATCAAAAGCCATTTCATGTTAGCAAGTTGTCGAGATGATGCCGTGACAGCGCGACTAACGAGATGATCCAGCCGTACAAAGGATTTAAAAGATCTGATTTGTAATGCGAAGGAAACAATGGGAGGATTCACCAAACTCTGCAGAAACTCGGCGCGGATCGCTCGTTTCAGCCCGATGAAAACCACCTGTTCACGACGAGGTGTGTGTTCGTGAGATTTGATCATTAGCAGAATCGACGCCCCTGAAATTGGCTGTTCCGCTTCGTTTGTGTGCAGGTTTCATTCTCAGAAATCTCACCAATGAGAAGACTTTTCGAGCCACAGAGCTACAAGGTGCATATTTTATTTTAGTGAATTTCGGTCTCGTATTTAAACTCATTGTGATCGTTTGACTCAAACAAGTACTCGGGACCACTTGTAAATTTTTGTGCGTACCTAAGAGAAAATGATAAATAGAAGAAAATGGTGAATTCCAAGGATTCTCTTAACTCACCCATACATGCCACATAAAACCAATCTGTTTGTACAAGTGGTTTCTGCATGAGGCCCAAAGTGAAGTTTGAATTTTACTGTGCTTCTGTGCTGCCTTTGTCCAACCAACAGTCCAAAACCTTAACCCTTTATAGGGCCCTATTGAAATACTTCAACCTTAGAGTGTTATTGGAGGACATAACAAAACTTTATCTCTGTTGTAAAATTTTTCACAATTTTTCACTTGTGTAAAATGTGCAGAAATGACCAAAAATTGTCACTTGCCCTATAAAGGGTTAAGCAACAAATCCTTACATTTAAGAAGCTGGAAACAGCCAAAATAGTTCATGATTTTTTTTTCTTTCGATTGACTAATTAATCAATTCACTAATCGTTGTGGTTCTAGAAAAGAGATTGCAGATGATGAAAGAACATTTCTGCATCTTCCTCCTTTTCTCTTGGTTGGATCTTATTTACTCATTAATCATATCTGGATCACGTCTCTAATGCTCTGAAGTGTTGATTGCATCAGCCCAAAAATTTCAACCATGCATCCCTCTGTGTGTATGTGTATGTGTGTCTGCCGTAACCCCCCCATTACATGTGCATCTCTTGCGTTGCATCTGTGTGTGTTGGCAGCAGATGTGTGAGGATTCATATTCCCTCTTCCTATATTGCTGCACCGGGGAGGCAACAAGAAAACCTTCTTTGTTCATCTCTTTTGGCTTCCCCAAAAAGTAACAGCCCCCCCCCCACCTCCCCACCCTCCCCACCTTCCACCAAACTCCATCCTCTGCTGCCTGTTACTGTGCAGCTCTGTTTCCATGGCGACAGGCGTTAATCTGGCGCCCTCCACACGCCAGCGGTCGCGTGTGTTTGAGCGCGTGCACACACACACAAACACACACAGACACTCCTTAATACACATGGTGTCACAAAGGAGCCACATGATTATCCATATTTATCTGTGTGCGCTGTCAGAGATGGATTCTGTTCTCTGTGTGTTCCACTGTCTGTCTGTCTGTCTGTCTGACTCTCAGTATTGGATCGTATCCAAGTACATTTACTCAACCACTGTACTTAAAGTTGTAATCCTTAAAGTGGCAGTAATCAATATTCTTATGATAAAGTAAAGGACAAACCTGCAGAGAAATATCACCTGAATCTGCAGCTTCCTTCAACTCTCTGGAGCTTTATAGTGACTTTCAGCTCTTTGTTTTGGGTCACTGCTCACTGCTCTCCTTGTTTTTGACTCTTGGAGACTAGCTACAGAATGGCAGCTAAAGCTATTTCTCTCAGGAGTTTGTGCCAAAAAGGGAATGATTATTGGCCTTTCATCAGGTCTCATCATCATCAGGTTTCATCAAACACGACGCCAAATGACTGACAGTGTTACTCTGTGTTTACTAGATGTGTAAATAAGCAACTGTTTGGGAACAACCACCATATGATTTGCAGCAGTAGGAAAGCGTGGCGTTAGTAGTTAAAATGGATCAATGCATCACTTCCTGTGAATCCCTCATACTGAAGTAAGAGTTCAGGGTACCACTACCAGTAAAGATTACTTACTAAAGATATACAAAATATATAAATTCATAGACTTAATAGCTATTGGAGAAAAGGTTTTAGAAAAATTTAAGAATCATGGCTTCAAGTACAGTTTTGAGGTACTTGTACTTCACTTTGATGTTCCTCCTTCTCCACTAGATTTCAGAGGGAAATATCATACTTTTTACTCCATTGCATCTATTTGACAGTTATAAATACTCATTAATTTGTACAAAATATATAATCAGCTCATAACAACATTGTCCTGATTAAACCAGCTAGTTCTATAATTAATTAGCTCCAACTTGACCAGCTCCAACATTTTACTTCCTCTTGTACTTTTACATTTTTACACTGTTGTATTGCTTCTTTTACTTACGTAAGAGATCTGAATACTCTGTGTAAATATTGTAACAAAGTCAGTTATGTCACCCCGAACACAAAGTTTTCACCCACTGATTGAGATCGTGTGGTTTCTCAGATTTGAACCAGTCGCATCCACTCCGATTACGTCACATCCTGGATTCAATTATTGCAGCTCTGGAGACGTGTGTGTCTGTTTATATGTGTGAGGATTAGTAATTTTTTCCTCGCATATTAACAGCATGTGTCATCTTTCTTCACTTTCAAATGTGTGTGCGTATTGTTGTGTGTAACTCTTGCCTTCTTAACCCGCTCTGCCTTGCTTCCAGATGACAAAGAAATTGCACAAACACCACTGGGACAATTACTATGAGAGCGATCTGGTCAGTATCGTGTGGATGACAAGTTGTTTGTGTACGTCTGTGCTCATGGGTGTGTCGTGGTACTCTGGGTTTTTGGTGCCAGTCCTGGCCTTGTTCTCTCTCCGCTGTCCACACACGCCTGCTTTCACTGAAATGAACTAAAGATGGAGGCGACCTGAGCTGACCCCAGCTGGTCGAGCTCTGTGAAGAACTGCCTCTAAAATGTTTAAAGGGATTCCTTTAATGTGATGACTTTACTCTATGTGATTGCTTCTTATACTTTTGCTCATTTAAACTGAGGTATTTGGAAAATTTGATACTGAAACTATGATTGATATCGGCCATTTACGTTAAGTTGCTTGTTTTAAAAATGATATCAAGGAAAAGTTTTTCTGTCTTTCAAAAGAGACGTCTCCTTTTAACAGAGACCAAGGAGCATGACGACATATGTACTGATTAATCAAATAGATTTGAAACATAAAGGAATCCCTTTAATCTCATCTTTGGCTTTGGTTGCTTTGCTGTTGGGAGATGGGCGACGACTTCAAACTGGAAACCGCCGTCTTTAAAGGGAAGGTTCAGGATTTCAGCCATTTTCTTTTACATTTATTACACACACTTAACACTTAACAAAGTCATAGCTATAGAGCATAAAAAAATAATAGAAGCATCATCAATTTACATGCTGTTAAATTTGAGTGCAGAGAAGGAAGGAAGATATGAAATAATTATATATATGTGTGTTTTAGGCCAAGATAGTTAAAACTGCAGTGGAAGTGTCATAATGGAATATGAGCACTCAGGCAGACACTTACAGTTGTAGAAATTTCCTTTAATACACTTTTTTTCATTTTAAGAATTTAACCTTTTTTTGCATTTGGAGTTGAAGTTACCGGGGATCAGTATTGAGTGTTTTTGGCTTGTACTGATAAGGATGTTTTAGAATAATACACTTGTTAAAACAGTTCTATATAAAGATAAGATATTCCTTTATTCATCCCTCACTGGTGAAAAAACAACATTTATTGCAAAATTTTGTTCAGTTTTAATAGTTAATTTGTTGACGCCTGATACTTCACAGTAACTTAAAACTTCTATTATACGATATATCATATTATGTATGAGAGCGAACAGTGAAAACTGAGAAACACTGGATGACATGTTTATCCATCATTTTTGTTCATCTCTTGTGGGCAGATGTGCAATTATGATCCAGTTATGGTATAATGGACTCTGCCACTAACAATGAAAATTACAATCTAAAAAGGTAATTTTAGATTTAGATGCACTAAATGGGAATTGCTGAAACTAAATAGTTTGCTTTCAGGAACATTTTAAGGATCAAAACTATTATAAGTAATATAATAATCAGGTCATTTTACACTTGAACAATAGCTTAAGTCAGCACAGAGTGTCTTAGTAGCCAAATGATTATAGCACTTGAATTTATGTCGGTATCAGCCAATATTCTCACCGCGGCCAATATATCTAACAAAATGACATTGCCATTATTCCCCTAGTCTGCAGTAGTCTGCAGTAGTCAATGCCTGAAAGGGTTAATTAGTAATTTCTTTAAAGGCATTATCATTCCTGAGATGCTGTTTGTCCTACCAGCAGGTTCCAGTAGAGATCAATGGGACAGACTTCACATCCTGAAACTTCCCTCTAAGTGTGTGGTCCATTTTGTGTGTGTGTGTGTGTGTTTGCCGTTTCACCGGCCTTTGAGCCTGCCGCTGTCTTGCCAGACTCCACCTGAAGCGAGTAATGTTTGGTCAGTGGGATTTGTTGTGTGTGGTTAAAGGATTCGCTGTCTCTTAATAGGAGATTATGTTACTCTGACTTTACCGACGAGCAAACACTTGACATGAGAGTCGGTTAGTGTAAATACGACTCGCCTGTCGGTCTCCCTGTGTTTCCCTCTTGACTTTGGCTCTTTGTCTCCCACTTCTCTTCCCACTTTCTTTTATCCAGGAAAGGCTTTCTGAGGACGCTCGCTCTTTTTTTTAAAGTACTTATTGAACGTCCAGCTTCTCATTCATCCAGCTGAAGGAGTACTGCACCAATAACCTGTCTTTTGAATCTCAAATATTCCTCCTGTTCACTTCAAACAGGCTCTAAAATTCTTTTGTCATTTTGAATTTTCAGTAATTATAATGGATTCAAGTGGTGACCAAGGGAAACCCGGTGCAGAAGAAAGTTTGGATTATGCTGAACATGTAGCTTAATTATGCTGCAGGAGTGATTGGAGGAAGCAAATATTTAAATACCAGTTGTCTGTTTCAAACAATACAACATTTTTATAAATATGCTTCTTAGCTTTCTTTCCAAGAGTGAGATGTGAAGATCAATGTGTTAAATCTGGAGCTATAGAGTCAATATTGTTATCGATCTTCTCATCTCACTCTTACAAAGGAAGCTAAATTTTTTATTACCCAAAATGTTGAACTATTCCTTTAACTTCACCAACTCTCTCTCTCTCTCTCTCTCTCTCTCTGTGCTGTCGCTCATTTTTCTCTCTTACACAACCGTCCCCTCTCACTGTTTGCTGACACACTGTCTCTCTCAAGGGTCAGTCAATGACCTCATCAGTCTGTGACCCCCGCCGTCTGAGGAGATGATGTCACCGTCTTCCAAACACACACACACACATACACAGAAAGCTCAGCAGCCCCTGACAGCTGTCTGAGCATCTGACCAACCCTTTGGGCCTATTTAACCGTTGACCTCCACCAGTGGTCAATGTGTGTGTGTGTGTGGGGAGGGCTGCAGTAAATAGAGACACTCAGCACTTTGAACAGTGACAAGTGTATACAGAATCCAGATGCAATGTCTGGAGCCAAAAATAGAAAACAAACAAGTTTTGGAGTAAAGATCCCAAAGACCAAACATGTGCTGGATGTTTGCATTTGATGTGTGCAGTCGGGTGTTTGGTTCTGGGCCTCGGTGGCTGTGGGTTTGCATTTTGTGCCTGTTTGGGTGTCTATGGTTTTATGGCCATGTTGAATGTCTAGTGATTGGGTGGCATGCTGTTTTTGGCACAACAATCGAGCGGGTGCCTTGGCAACATAAATCATGATTACATCATGGTAAGTAACAGGAAAAGCCCCGAGTTGATGCAACTTTTAACTGGATCC
>JBBMOC010000027.1:5412142-5443546 GCA_037975185.1 Centropyge bicolor
AGACTAGAGCCATGTTTTGAACCAGGCTGTAAATATGTTTTTTTCTGTCGTAAAATCGGACATTTTAACATGGGGCTCAAATGTAATTGACTCCCTTCTGTGGCCTGCTCTAGCGGTTATTCGAGGAACTGCAGCTTTTTTGCACTTCCACATTGGCTTCATTTTTCAGCGCTGGAGGTTTCCGCTTGGTCTTAACTCTTTAATTTGGAGACATTCATGTGTTTTGGTGGGACCAAAGAGGGGTCAACCGATGTGAAGTGTTTTTTGATGTGAGGAGCAGCGGATAATTAGGAATATGTGATGTTTTATTGGTTGCATGTGGCAGCTGTTAAAATTGTGGGAAGTTATTGGAATGACATTTTGATATACAGACATTGAGCAAGACGGTAAATTTATTATGTCTCGGGGAATGAGCTTAAAGGGTAAAAAGTTGCTTTTCATTTAGCTGTAACTTGACAGCAAAGCATGCGTTTACTTTATGTTTATCATGTATTTACTTTACACTGGAAGTGAATTTGAGTTTCTTTTATAATTGAGTTTGATGCTAAGAGAATGGATGTACAGAGCAGACAGTTTACATCGAATGTACTTAACTCTCACTCGTATGTTTCCCTGTATAGATGATGCATGACTTCATTTGCAGACCCTTTGCATAAATGGCTAAAATAGCTCGTTGAGGTTTGCTAAATGCAGTTTTGTGTGAGTCATGCGAGGCTGAAAATGCTTAAAGGGAAAGTTCAGCTGAAGTGCATCAACTGACTCTGAGTCAGGTTTTAATTTGCATGAATAGCCAGTGGACAGGATGGGATGTGAACTGCTCTCACTATTACTGCAGTGCACTAATGCGAAGCTCCTCTCAGGGAGAACTGATTGGCACCAGTGTGGACTGATGAGTGAATGGGAATGAAACTAGCTGGGACTTCCTGTTTCCTGTGGAGGTGGAACTGGAAGAGGAAGTAGAGCTCGTAGGAGGTGACGGACGGCTGACAGCCTGGATCCTCTGAGCTGTAGAGTTGAGTGATTCGACCTCACCAGAAACATTCCTGTGCAAACTGGTAATCAGTCCAGAGAGAGCATCTTACTGTGAGAACAAATCCCACTAAAGCCTGAATTTGTTGATGGTATTTTAATGCTAAGAACAGTATTTTGAAACACAGTTTGTGAGCCTGAGGCCAGTCCAGTCCAGCTCTGTTGATTTTATTATACTTTCCTTATCAGTAACCATACAGTACTAATTTTCAGATAGAACCAGTTTTGTAATTTCTAGAATAATTCCATCCTTCTCTGGCACTTAAAAAAAAATCATACCAAATTTATTAGTTTATACTGTCTTTTTTGGTTTTATTTTGGAGTCGAAGGTGAACGATTGTCAGCAACATGAGGATGTCTTTACCGTTTACAACACAGATCAATGATACTACCTGCAAGACAATTAGCAATAATAACCAGTAAGTGTTTCATTGCTGGTAATTAACTTAAAATATATATCTTAAAGTTACTTTTAAAAAACATGGTGTCGTGGTGCTGATATTAAGCTGACTAAGGTCTAAAATTAAAACAGTGTATATGATCAGGATTCAGACGGTTGCTGTTAAATATACACTATGACACGTCTTTTGACCATCTTCAAACTGTCTTTGTAGAAAGTGTAGAGGCCAGACAGCAGAAACATCAGACTAGAAAGATCCAAGTTCATCGCTGTGATTGGTGCATTGAGCCAAAATGATCAGGATCAGTCAAGTTTGCTTTTCACGTGTAGAAGAGAGAGTACAGCATCTGTCAGAGCCAAAGATTTACTAACCCAGAATCAGACTGGAGGAAAAAAAACTGGTTAATTTGCGAACAGAATCACTGACCCCAAACCAGTGCTTACACACTTTTGTGTATTATGGTATTAGAGCTGTGATCATAGACGGAGCAGCGAGCCAGTTACCAAGCGACTAATACATGGAAATGTAACGGCTAAAGACCAATCACCAGGCTGCAGAATAGGCTTTGCTCATAGTCGAGGGATTATCAGGCAGTGTGAAATGAAGTCTGATTATGCCACCCCCCATCCACAACCCACTCCCACACACACATGCAGCCCTCCTCCCGTCCTCCCTCCTCTGTTTATGTCAAAGTCTTTTTGAAGGAGCCTGACAAAACTAGAGCCATAATGGTATTAACTCTAACATTAACACCCTTGCCTTTTATGCATGAAGACATCAGGCAGTCACACAAAGACATGCTGTCACATGTATATACACACACACACACACATGCATGCACACACACACGTGGTTGCAGCAGCAGCTGTTCGGCCCAATCCCATAATCCCTGTCGATGGAGGAGATGTGTGCGGTGACATCTGCCTCTCCCAGTGTGGCCCTGTCATCAATGGTTTGTCTGGGGCCAAGTTTAGACTCTTGCATGCAAGGCCACAGAGTATTGTACTATACATGTGAGGACACAGAGGAGTGTTTATGTGTTGATCTTGTCCAGCTGTGTTAGTGGAAGCAGCAGAGATATTATGAGCGGCGGGTCAGTAGATTGACGGGTCAGTTAGGGATGAGTTATATGGATGAAGTCTTCTGTTGCAGTGATAGAGTAAATTGACACACATGGACAGTTCTGTTTTTGGCTAATTAGACCAATTAAATACCTGATAAAATGAGGTGCTTCATCACATTAATGCAAAAAATCCTGTTAAATATTTACAAAAATCAAACCTGCTCATTGATTTGCAACATTTTCAGGAACTAATACAACCAGAGATATTAAAGCAATTATCTTCGTTTAAACTATATACTGTTGGAAAATGTCTGCCTGTGGAGTGGACAAATCCATATTGTATCGTGTATAGTGTGTGCAGTACGTCCTTGTATTGTCCAGCTTTGGGGTCAGACGTTATCAAATGCATATCTTTAATGCTATTATATGGACAGTACTTAACATATGCTTAGTTCAAAGTTCACAGTGATTCAAAGCACATTTTTCCCATATTTTCCTATGATAAACTATCAAAATGCTCTTAAGGTCAAAGTTTGGAATCAACTGCAAGAAAATTTCCCCGGGGCAGTTTTGGTATCTTCCTCGAAGACACTTCATTGTATGGTCTCAGTATAAAGATTGTTAAGAGGAACTTGACATTAAAGGTCAGTTAAAGGTCATGTGGAGAACTTCATCATTTGTGAAAAACAGTTGTATAAATTCTTCTGTGGCTCTGGAGGGAGCAACAACAAGAATCTTGGCTTTGGCAAAGAGAATAAACATTTTTAAGTCAGGTCAGTTTCATTATTGGAATTTTAGGATTCTCAGTTTTTGGTGCCGGAAAAAAAAGGTCTTGCTATCTGGGCTTCGGCTGCTTATGTTTTAGCCATTCTTTTTTTAATCCGTCCCTTATACACTTGGACCGTTGCTGACTATCAAATAAAGGCCACAATATCCCCAAAATAATTCTCACGTCAGCTTTAATTTTGTGTGGTTTTGTGTGATGCTTACGATGGTGTTGTCCTCTATTCCCTTATACTGTATGAGCCTTAAACATGTAAGAACTCCCAAACTTTTATCTCAACCTTTCATTTTTCTTTTTCCTCTTCAGGTCAAAGAGGAGATGCTGCTGGAAGCACTGACGACCAGGAAGACGGTGACAGTCGGAGAGAGGCTCATCGTTCCCTACAAACTCGCTGAGGTGACCATAAAGCACAACATCAAAATATGACACCCAACACACTGACTATATCTAACCTTCTAAACCTGATGACCGTGAGCTTATCTGGTCCGTTATTGCTACCAGTTTTCTTTGAGTCAGTCTGAATGTGTGAGCTGAATGTGTAAGAGGCACGTCAGCTGTTGAGGAGACTCTGTTTGTGTGTGCATGCTCCGGAGCTTGTCTGGGGAGTTTGTTGTGGCACCTCCCCAGCCCCCACCGCTTCTCTCTAAGGCTCTTTTGATAGGGCTCTCTTCCTCTGCAACTTCCTGTTTCCTGTCGAGTCAAAGAACAGCGCGACTCAACCCTGTCCACACAGCCCTCTGGACTGTGTGAAATTTACCTCCAGCAAGCCTCAGCTGACCTAGATAGAGTCCTGTGATGTCTATCATTGTGCTAGTGAGTATTAATATTCAGTTCATTTATCGCTCTGTCCCCAAAGCCTTTGATGGTTCAGGGTAGAAATGAGTTTGGTCTCGCCTCATGTCTGCAGGGCCTTTTCTCTGAGGAAGGAAATGCTACACATAGATTGTCTGGTACCCTGCTCGGCTCCACCCCCCCCTCCCCTTCCATCTGATCTACGGGTTAGTTTAGCCCAACAATGGTTGCTCCCGCTCTCGCACGCCCCCCATCTCTCCAGTCATGTGGTCTGGTCTCAGGAATGTGCAACCTCCACTGGAATATACAGTAGAGAGGCCAAAAGATCCTGAGTCTGTCTCTGTTTGTCTCGCTCTTTCTCCTTCGCTCGCACGTTTCAAACACATAAATTCCCTTTTCTCTGGACGAGCTGTGTAACAGAGGCTCAGACGATGTGATCAGAAAGTTAATCCTGGACAAGGGCTGCAGCTGTGATAAAGCCTGTCCTGGAGCTTCCTGGTGTCGTGCCATGGAAGTTCCCCGTACGAGATGGCCTTATCTTGAAAGGAGCGAAGGACAAATGGAAATAGAGATGGAGAGAATGAGGCAGAGACCTTTCAATTTCTCAAAGTCGCCCATTGGCAGAAAAGGAAAAAACTGAAAAAAGCATACAATGGCATAACTGGAAATCCCCTGATGTGTGCTCTAAGAGAAGAAAAGCATCTCATTACCTGGCATCATATACAGTGGCATGCAAACGTTTGGGCACTCCTGGACAAAATTTCTGTTACTGAGAATGTACGAGTGAGCAGAAGATGAACTGATCTCCCAAAGGCATAAAGTTAAAATAATCTAAAAGCTTGAATTATTGAAGAACTGTGTCATCTTTTAGGGTTTTGCATGCAACTGTGTTTGTATCATTAGCGGCCATTTTGGGGCTGCACTTAACAGACAAAGAACTTTATCTTTTAGTGTCTGGCTCAAAACACATTGATGCTATAACTTCTAACTTGGATGGTGATTATCTGTGAATTTGACACTATGCATTATAAGGAACCCTTTTCACATAGATGTAGTGTTTTATTATTAATAGAAAAATATGAATTATAGCCATTCTAAGTCAAGCTCGCCGGCATTCAAGTAAGTGACCTAACACCCGCACCCATAAGTTTGTCCTTCTGCACTTGTCAGCGCCCTCATTTACACAATGCATTCTCCGGCCACGAACCCCAACCCTAACCATCACAACTATACGCCTAACCAGAGCTCTTCCCAAACTCTCAAACAGCCATTGGAAGAAGTGACCAAAACCAAAAGTGTCTCCACTTCACTTCACACACACACACACCGCGAGAGCATCGAAAGTGAAGCCCGGCCCCGATCCGACTGAGGGCCGTGGGAGCGAGTGGAGGCCACCTGTGGAATCCATAACACGCCTGTTTTTATACAAAGGAAATGTGGGGGGAAAAAAAGAACCTGGCAAATGTTGCCGGTTCTTCTCAGAAATGATTTCTTCCTACTTGGATGAGAAAGGTTGAGAAAGTGTGCTCGGCAGCTGTCCCATCCACCCACAGCTGAAGTGGGGAGATTCTGGCCAAGCGTCTGACCTGCTGAACCCCGGTCGGCTGCGGAGCGGAGGCTGGACGGGCCCCGGGTTGAGTCAGGTGGATTGCATTTATGAATTACTTGGTTTTGCTTTCAGAGCAATAATGAGAGTAAAAGCGAGTTCGTATTCAAGTAGGGATTGAGCTTGGCAACGTCAGAGGCCAGAATATGGAGTTGATTTTGTTAAGAAGTGTCTTAGTGGCTCAGCTGGAAATGCAGCATTTTAGTTTTAAATCCCTTCATGCTTCATCAAATGTTTGTCTTTTTGTTCTGTTTCTCATAAACTCCATCAGTCAAGACAACAGGTTTCACTAAAGGGCATTATTTCTAATCAGTAAGCCGCCCTGCTCCTTATATTTTAAGATTTTATTAAGGCAATACTGAACTCAGAATAGGCAGAAAAACATCTTTGCTTATATCATCAGTTCTGGAGAGAAAGGGAATCTGCTCCTTTCAAAGTTGCTCATGTTCCAAGCAGGGGCGGATCCAGATTAATTTTAGTAGGGGGGCACGGAAGGTACAACTGATATTTTGGGGGGGCACTGAAAAGTTATTAAAAAAAATGAATATATGACCTTTTCATTTTGGACTGTTAACACTAAAATTATGATGGACATGTTTCCTTGTTTATGTGAATTACAACATCATCATCTGCAACATCTGCCTGTTATGGAAAACTTGTAAGCTCAACGATAGTATCCTAAGGCCAATTAAGTGACAAATATTGTTCATGAACATCGGAAATCGGAGTTTCAGTAATGTAAACCGCAAACGAAAATTTTTTGGGGTGGGGGGGTGGGGGAAGGGGGGGAACACGGGGTGGCCAATCGGATTGCCCCCACGGAAGATCCGCCACTGGTTCCAAGGCTGGAGATGAAGGCAGGGATGTGGTCTGCAAAGGACAAAACATGTATCACAAAAACATATATAAAAGGACCTAAATAATAAGATTATGATGATGGTAAACACACCTGCATGCCTCACAGAGCTTCTGTCTTGACTGCAGACTCTTACTATAGCTACTAACCTTTAACTGACTGGAGAGAGAAATTAAATTGAAACCAGTGATGAAGACAATAACAATATATGGAGGCCATGAATTGATGCAAACCAACCTTCTCAAATCGTCTTTAAAAATAGCTGTTATCAAGTTACCATTTATAAACACTTCAGTAAAATTATGGGGAGTTCCAGCTTTCAGTCGGTCGTGCCGGGTGCCAACACTCTTGACCTTTGTGGTTTTAGTTCAAGTTTAGATAGCAAGTTTATTTCAGGTCTGGCTGTGAGAAGTGAGAAAAGCAAAGTGAGTGTGTGCATCTGTTGAGGCGCACATGTGTGTCAGCTCATGTCTGTCAAGATAAGGTGAGCTGTCTGACTGTGACAGGTTTGATGTGGCTGCAGATGTGACTGCACCACTTCCTTCTTCCTGTTTAAAGACAGACACGGGGAAGGGGAAGTGAGCGGGGGGGGCGATCACACGCTCATTCATACATTTGCATTCATATAAGGTTCTGCTTTATATTAGAGGCTGTTTCAAAGCCTCATAGTGAGATTGGAGAGATAAAGTGTATCGCACATATAGACACACCAGTATATGTACACAAAGACAACAACTACATGAATACAAATTAAAGACACATGCAGTTTGGTATATAGTGGTGCAACACACACACACACACACACACACACACACACACACAGAGCATCCTGCAGCGAGGAGGCTGGCAGGCCACGTGCAGTGTGAGCTCATGCTGGTGTTTCACACCTCCTGTGGTTTCCAGGAGAAAGAAAGAAATGGAAAGAAAGAGAACAACTTCCCCTCAGCAGAACCTTATAATCACAAACACCAGCTTCGACCTGCTTTAACAGCCAGGACGGTTACAGTTTACAAAAGTCTCTGATAAAGTCCTGCTAATTATTTTGTCAGTTTGGTGGGTGGCCCTCCAGTAAAACACTCTCAACCCATTTGCTTCCAGCCATGTTCCCTCCTAGTTCCTAACTGGTCCCATTATGGTGAATAATTAAATTACATGGCAAACAAAGAGACAATGCGCGCTCGGTGAGCATGTCAAACGTCCACATCACATCTGCCAATCCCCGGAGCTCCTGCTGAAACATTTACATCCTGATTCTTTTTCAGACGTTGTATTATTCATTACAATCTTACATAAGTTTTGTGGGAGCAGGGACGTCACAGGCCTGAGTCCTAAAAATATCATAAACAATCAATAATGCAAGAGTGAAGAGGCAGCTTTTAAAATGCACCGTTCTGCTTCATCATCACGGCTGTTGGATGCTCGTGGCCTCAGCGGGCGGGCTGGGGCTTGATCAGGTTCACTGTGTTCCACAAAGGCCTCTGAGAGATGAGGACTGTTTGTGTTTTTTTTGTTGTTATATAACTGATTTAAGACATTTTGCTTTATGCAGTTTTTATGTCCTGGTGGAGTCTCTGTGTTTGTTCATTGTTTCAGGAAGCTTGAAACCAACTTCCTCTAAACTATTGCGCTTTCTCCTTTATGCTTCCATCTCAGTCAGAGTTCTAACACAATGTATAGGTGTTATTTAAGTATAATCTGAAATGAAAGGATGGGAACACACGTGTCAGGTCTGTCTGAAAATAAAAGTCAGTCACCAATATGACCATTACAGATAAAAGGAAGTAAAAGTAAAACCTGTGTTAATCATTCCTCCTGTTCATACTCTCCATTATGAGATCCATTCCCAAATCAATTTCTAATTAAGCTATTGAAGCTAATATGAGACTTCAGCAGTCTGCGTTAGACAAACAGTACAAAACTCTTTCTTTGATTTATTATAGAAAAAAATACAGGTTTATTATATTGTATTTTTATGTTCATGTAACACGGTGGATTTAGTCCCCGATCACTTCCATCTATAAATGGCCGGTTTGAATGATTATGAATGATTAATGATTACAGCACATAAAACCTGTTTCTATGTTCAAATGAGCAACTAACACCTATTGTTTTCAGACAGAGAAGAATATTTATTGATTACAACAGCAAAAAATGCAAAAAGTATTGTTATCTGGATTCAGAGCTACAAACTACAAGCTGCTTTTACACTAAAAGCCTGCCCACCAATCAGAGGGTTGATGGTTCAATCCCTGGCCCCTGCAGTCTACCTGCCGAAGTGTCCTTGGGCAAGATGCTGAGCCCCAAATTGCCCCTGATGGCGGGTATGTGAATGTATGTCACTTTGGATAAAAGCGTCTGCCAAAATGGAATTGTAGAATTGTAGAATTTCAGTTGAGTTGACCCATACTTGTGCTCATTTTTGGGGCTGTCACAATGGCGCCAATTTCACTGTAGAGAAAAGTGAAGAAGAAGTTCATTTTGTGCATCTCTGAATTCTTGGTTAGCTGGGATCGACTCCAGCCCCCTGAGCTCCAGCAAAGAACAAGTGGTTATAGATAATAGATGGAAGGATGAATTCTTGGTTTAAATTCTTGATTCCACCATCTCTCCTGATCATATATTTTGATCCCAGTGCATCTTCAGAGAGCATTTATAAATCAGAGTGTGATTTTGTGTTTTTAAGTTTCACCCTTCTCGTTTCATTTTCACTCTGTGCTAAATTAAACCTACCCTGAATAGATTTCAATGAACAGGGTCTTGTCAAATCGAGGCCTCTGTTGTAATGCACAACTATTTCGGGGTTCCAGGCATGAAACTGTTTGACCTACTTGAAGCAGATTTCTTTTTGACTCGCTCCACTCCTCATTCAATCATAACACTTGTCTCTGCCAAAGAACGTGCTCCGGTGTCCAAGTCTCCATTTAAGTCTGCTTATGTTAGCTTAGCATGCATTTCATCATGTCTGAGGAGAGAGCCGAGTCGCTCTTTGGCCTGTTGAGGCGTAATAATGGCTCCTCTTGGCGGCGTTGTTTTTATTATGGATCAAAAAGTGATCCATTAAAAAAAAGGTTCCAAATAGCGATCTGCAGGTCTGGAGGTAGTTAAAGCTCTGGCTCCTGACTGAGAACACCTCAGTGTTAAAGCACTTTTCACAGTAAGACAAGCAAACAAGAACAATAAGTTGAGTTTTGGGCAGTCAGGGAGCTTTAACACAAACTTTAACACAGGCTTTAACATAGGCTTTAACACAGGCTTGATGTTAGCTTATGATGTTAGCTTACCTGAGCTGACAGGTACGCTACTGTTGTCCCAATGAATCTGTTGACTTTTGGCTCATTTTTTTACTTTAGACAGAGCCACGCTAGCTGTTTCCCACTGCTTCCAGTCTTTATGCTAAGCTAAGCTAATCACCTCCTGATCTTGCTTGATATTTAACGTGTAGGTATGAGAAAGGTATTGATCTACTCAGCTGATTCTGGTAAGAAAGGAAATGAGCTATTGATTGAATCAATATTTCAGCAAGGTCAGAAGGCAACTAACAATTATTTTCATTATCAGTTCATACTTTAGTCAATAAAATGTCAGAAAACAATGAAAAACAATAACTCTCACAGGTACTCAGATCCTGTGGTGTCAAATGACGCCAACCCAAAAATGTTCTTTCACAATCAGCAGCAACTAATTTATTATTTGACTATAATTTCAGCAATACTGTGAAACTGCATGGATTTCTATAATGGCCTGACCCAAGTTATTGCTTGTCTCATTTGATTTAAAACACTATTGATTAACTGTTCGCTGCAGCGTTTCTGACCTGCTCACCTCGGCTTTTCTTTGTGGTTTCAGATCTGTTTCTCAGTCGGTCCCATCAGGTGACTCAGATACTCCCTCTTCAGCAGTTCATTAGACCTCTTCTCTGCCCGTTTCACACATTTAACGTGACACTGATCCAGTTCTAGAGAACAGAGGGAACCTTAAATCTGTGTTTGTCTCGTTCTGACCTGAACTGCTGCAGCTGTCAGGTGTTTTTTGGGTTTGACACGTCTGCAGGTTACTGTCGTATTTACTTTCACACAACGAAAAGAGAGGCGAAATAAATAGGTTAACAAAATGGATGGTAGTGTTTTACTGGTTGCATAAGTGTTCCCTCTGTTTTCATTTAACACTTGTGGGCAACCACAGCAACACTGTGAAATAAAAATGGTTGAAGAGCAGAGGAGAGTTTCCTCAGTGATGAAACACATTCAGTCGGCTTAAACAGTGTTGACTCCTGTTCCACATTAAGACGTTCATATGTTTTTGATCAGGAAGAAATTGACCTGTTCTTTGTGTGTGTGTGTGTGTGTGTGTGTGTGTGTGTGTGTGTGTGTGTGTGTGTGTGTGTGTGTGTGTGTGTGTGTAGGCGGGCACGGTGAGGGACTCCATGGCCAAGTCACTGTACAGCGCACTGTTTGACTGGATCGTGTTCAGGACCAACCATGCTCTGCTGAACAACAAGGACCTGGAGGACAATTCCAAGGTAGGAATGAAAACACACACACACTTAAAGACATCTACAAACAGAAACACACACACACTTTTTTCTCCAAATGCATGAACATTGTACAACACAGAAACAAATACACACTTCAAAAGTATGTATAAGAAAAGAAAAGATTTATTTAAGGTTCTGTTGATGTTTTTATTTTAATTAATTTCACCCTAATTCAAATTAATTAACAAATTCAAAGAGGCAACGTGTCTTGAATTGTGTATTTTTTGGGCTTTATGCAGCATACTGTATAATGTCCTATAATGTATAGTATAAGTATATGATCACGAGTATTTATAATGACAGTGTTGTTATGTAATGTCATGCTGTATATGTGTATTTAAATTAACTACCAGATTGGTCAAAGACGATTTTAAACAATGGCAGGCTGTGAAATTCTGCTGTATTCTATTTTAGTGCTGTGACGGTTTGACATTCATATAAAAGGTGTTGAAAGGTTTCGATCACTGTTGCCTTCTCGGAATAAGAAAGCACCCACAACCACATTTTAACCACATGTTAAAGCCAGTTTAAGCCAGTCAGCTGAACTGCACCACCAGATTAAAATATTATAATTAAAATATTTAAATAAAAAATTTATTATTAAAATATTTTATGATAAAATATATATCAGGCTGAGCTCATAGATGAGATGATGTCTGAATTTCATTTTTCTGAATAGTCTGACTTTGACTATTCAAACATTGGCCTGTCATCGACCAACTGTAAACTGCATTAAGCATATAGGAATATTCTTAGACAGTAAACCATCAGTAAGTTCATCACGAGGCCTCAGAGGCTCTTTGGGAACAGAAGGTGAAGAGAGAGTCGTCTGTTTTATCACAGAGGATCCTTCACATCCGCAGCTCTCCAGATTGGAGAAGCTGAACTCTGGTACAGGATGCGTCTGTCTGCAAAGAATGAGAAGTCGTTTATCCCACGAGCAGTTGGTTTACACACTTGTGATGCGAGCCAAATAAACAAGTTGAATGTGAGGATTTTGTCCTCCTTGACTTGAAAACCTGAGATGTGCTACCTTTTTCTTTTTCGGAATATGCTCACTGAATTTTGGGTTTTGCACTGAGAATCCCATTGTTGAAGCATATACTCCTTTTCCATCATGGTTTGCTGAAGACTGAATTTCAATCTTCTTTTCTAAAATTCTGTGTATTGTATTTTTATTACTCTTATTATATAAGAGTATTCATGTGTTTTTGTTATTTGGTATATTTGCATGTTCTCAGACAATCTTCGACTTGTGTGACATTGAAGTTCTGTTATAGTCTATTTTATCTCTCTGTAAACATCAACACTCACATTATCACTAACAGAACAAGAGAAACTTCAAATCTGACTCCAGCTTCTCACTGTCGCTCACATGTTGCATCATGGGAGTGATGCAAATGAAATTAATAAGGGCTTCACACTATTTGGCCTTACTAGTCTCAGAGCACTGCCACTGTGGGTGACTTATAAGTGTCAATTACACCTGGTATTAATTACATCTGTGCCTGTGAAAAAGGTCAATTATACTGATGGAGGACAAACATTTACCTCCTAAATCATCATACAGTCAGTGTCCATTTGTGATCTCTTTGTCCTGTTAATGTCTTCCCTTTGTTCTTTTTGTCTTTTCCCTCATGTGTCTGACTCACCCATCCCGCCTGTCTGTCTGTCAACCACATCTGTCTGTCTGTCTGTCTGTCTGTCAACTACATCTGCCTGTCTGTCTGTCTGTCTGTCTGTCTGTCTGTCAACTACATCTGTCTGTCTGTCTGTCTGTCTGTCAACTACATCTGTCTGTCTGTCTGTCTGTCTGTCAACCACATCTGTCTGTCTGTCTGTCAACTACATCTGTCTGTCTGTCTGTCTGTCAACTAAATCTGTCTGTCTGTCTGCCTGTCTGTCAACCACATCTGTCTGTCTGTCTGTCAACTACATCTGTCTGTCTGTCTGTCTGTCTGTCTGTCTGTCAACTACATCTGCCTGTCTGTCTGTCAACTACGTCTGTCTGTCTGTCTGTCAACTACATCTGTCTGTCTGTCTGTCTGTCTGTCAACCACATCTGTCTGTCTGTCTGTCTGTCTGTCTGTCTGTCAACTACATCTGTCTGTCTGTCAACTACATCTGTCTGTCTGTCTGTCAACCACATCTGTCTGTCTGTCTGTCAACTACATCTGTCTGTCTGTCTGTCTGTCTGTCTGTCTGTCAACTACATCTGTCTGTCTGTCTGTCTGTCTGTCTGTCAACTACATCTGTCTGTCTGTCTGTCTGCCTGTCTGTCTGTCTGTCAACTACATCTGTCTGTCTGTCTGTCTGTCAACTACATCTGTCTGTCTGTCTGTCAACTACATCTGTCTGTCTGTCTGTCAACCACATCTGTCTGTCTGCCTGCCTGTCTGTCAGCCATATCTGCCTGTCTGCCTATCTGTCTGTCTGCCTGTCTGATTGTCTGTCTGTCAGTCAGGACTTGATTCCCTGCTTTCTGGCTTCCTCCACTCCCAGAGGCAGGGAGTGGTGTGATATGAAAATTCCTCCCTGTGTGTATTTGTATATGTGTGTGTGTTGGAGTGGCAGCTGGCAAGTCAGACCCTGTGGGGGCATCTAAAGGATTAGAAAACAGATCATTCTGTGTGTGTGTGTGTGTGTTGGTGTGTGTGCCAAGAACGTTTGGGCAGATGGCATCAAGTTCCCCACAGCTCAGTTTACCCCCTGTGGTCCTCGGCTGTCCCTCTGTGTGTGTGTGTGTCTGTGTGTGTGTGTGCACGCTTCCCTTGGCACTGACATCATCTGTGTGTGTTTGCCCTCCCTCTGTGCTGTCAGGGGGTCGATGAGGCTGCATTTTCTGTCAAGGTCATTGTTCTTACGCGCTTATAACGGTTTATATATGCAGCCAGTGCTCATGTATGTTTTCACCCCGGAATAATAATAAAAATTGCCCTTCAGAGAGAAATAAAACACTGCTGGATAAAATTAGATTAAATTGGAAACAGCTTTTACAGTCCATTTCGTAATTAAAGGCCTTCTTTGAGTGAACGCCTCCTTCAGATGGAGCGTATTAATGATATATGATGATATGAATCTTGGTGACACCCGGGGGAGCAGCGGGGTCACTGAAGCTGTGGGATAAAAAAAGAAACAAACTGAATAAAGATGATGAAGAATCATAAATTTTTACTGGTGTTTACAGTGTTGATAGAGGATTTTTTTCTTCCAATAACTAATATGTGCTGTTCTTTTTTCCCCACCAGATTCTGTCCATCGGAGTCCTGGACATCTTCGGCTTCGAGGATTACGAGAACAACAGCTTCGAACAGTTCTGCATCAACTTCGCCAACGAGCGGCTTCAGCATTACTTCAACCAACACATCTTCAAATTGGAACAGGTACAGTCTTGTTTTCTCCTCTGCTCCTCCCTTGTTACCGTCCAGACAATGATTATTGTGCAGCTGCTGATAAGACATCGTCGCATTGACGACGACACACACATTCATACGTGGCTTGCGACGGTGTGTCTTGGCGTCTGCTGACGTCAGTTCACGCACTGGCGTCACAGTATTGTGGCTGCGAAAATGCCTTTCTGTTTTGATTGATGCAGCTGATGGAGTGAAGAATAGGCTTCCCCGACTGACTTTGCAGTTTTCCTTCATACGTCCAACTGGTGGAAATAGACGACTTCCTGTTCAGTGGAGAGCTCTGAAAGTAGGACAATAAGGTTTAACACACTGTGAGAGAGGAGCTGCTGCCTACAGCGTGGCCCTATGCTAAACTCACAGTCAATACAGGCTGAAAACAGGAGTCAGCCTTTGAAACTTTTACCGGCCAGTATTGAATAAAACACATTCAATAATAGTGATTATGAATAAGAAAAAGATGAGATACTACAAGCAAGAGCATTAACAACAACAGGTATTCTAAAAATAAGAGTTGTCACAAATCTATTATTATTTATTTAATTAGTTGTATTTTCCCTGGTGAAAGGACATTAAAGGAATAGTTCAATATTTTGGGAAATATGCTCATGAGCTTTCTTAGACTTAGATGAGAAGATCAACACCAATAATATCAATAATATAATACATGAGAATTAAGTCTTTTTGCTTTTATTATCAAAATGAAAAATGATCTGTGACTATTTTCTTTCTAGATTTCAATGAAAAATAGAAACTTGGCTCGATCATTGTGATGTGGTTTGTGATTAAGACCCACTGTGCCCCCTCAACTCTACCTTATTTACTGCATTATATTTAGTGATCTCGACATTTAACATAAAGCTTTCTGACTCTACCTGTTAAAAACTGGCCTTACCAACCCTCAACAGGACTCTGGTCTCGTTCTTAATCCATGGTTATATATGTTATAGATCTAAGAAACCTCTCAGTAGCAAAATAGTAAAGATAAACAACAAGCTACAAGATAAACTGTTCTAGTTCTCTGGACGTTTCACTGACACAAGCAACCAGTCTGTTCAAGCTTGTATGAGTCTTTGTGCCGGGCAGCCACGTCCCCCCTGACATTACAGCCCAAGCAGCTGTAATTATGCAGCTAGGTTAACGTAGCACGCACGTCCATGAAAGAAAAAGGTTGGAGGAAAAGTGCTGTACGACCAGAACAGACTGACAGGCTGGGACAGAGTCCAGGATTCAAACATGTTCCCACCGCTTTTAGCCTTTTTCTATATTTTTCATGACTCTGCTTGGATTGTTTGTTTTTGTTTACTCTTTGTGTCCGAGAATGGCCTCGTTCCTTTTTCCTCCTTTGACGTGTAATTTCATCACTGTAACTGCTTTGCTGATTGGAGACGTCAGCTCCGGCTTCATAACCACCAGCTCTAAAAGACTGTTGCTGAACCATTAATCCCTGACCGGCTATATTATGCATTCATTATGCTCATTTATTCAAATACCAACTGCCAAACCGCTTAATATTCAGCGCTCGTGTTTTGCTTTTTTCCGAATCATATCCATAGAACAAAAAGCAGCGAGAGGGAAAGAAAATAGAGAGAGAGACATTTCGGGGGAGATAATGAGTCTCAATCAGTCAGACTGTGTCACAGTATCTGTCAGCTCTCGTCTCCCTCCTGCCGAACCCTGATTGGCCGTGGCAACTTAGCAGGCGGGTGCATCGCTGACGGCTAAACGAGACGAGAAACGGAGTGAAAAAAAAGAGCAGTGTTTCAGCAAACGGGTGCAGTAACGTCCCTTCACCCTCGATGAAGATCACAGGCTGCCGATGCACTAATGGTTCTGTTATCTGTGTCTGACAGTTAACCCTCGGGCCCTACACACACACACACACACACACTGCAGGATGTAACATGTACGAACAAACAGGTTGTGTTACAGTGAATGAAAAAACAACAGTTGAGCACACACAGTTTTTAATTTTGCATAATTCTTCTGCTGCTGAAGCTGATGGTCAAAGAAGGAGAAATTGAAAGTAGCTGTCATCAAAACCAGAACTAATGACATTCCCATGAGCCTCAGCTGTACTTTGTATACCTGATAAACATCAGCAGTGTTGTTGTGAGCTTCAGCATGCTGACATGAGCATTTAGGTCAAAGCTCTTCTGTCTAATAGAGCCTCACACAGCTGCTGGAAGGGGGCTCTTGTTATACAACAAAATGTTTGTGCATGAAAATTTTTCATTATTAAGTGGTAAAATATTTCATTGTCAAAATGCTAAACAGCTATTCAAGTGGAAAAATACCAGATGACCTTCATTAAATCCTTCAGAACAGCCTATAAAAGTGTGATTTTTGTGTCGTCGGCCGCTCTGTGCCAGCAGCTGATCCTCGATGGCTCGTCTCCGTTTCGATTGAACCTTTCACTCAAAGGTTTGTTCCCGTGTTACATCCAACTAATAAGTGTCAAAGTGCTGCTGAGACGCTCGCCCTCACAGGTCGCCGCCCGATATTGTTTCAGCAGAGTTCGCGTTTATTATCCTTTAATCACTGGGGTCCTCCAACCCTTTGGCTCTCTGCCCGTCTTCAGTTTATTTGACAGGACAACAGTTGAGGTGGTGCTGAGCTCCGGGGGCCCCTCCTGAGGCACCTTGGTATAGCTTCCTAATCGAGGGTTGCCAGATCTTTTCTGATTTCTGTTTGTTTGAATAAAGTTGTGCAGTTCACGCCGCGGGCCCCCTTCGGCCCTCAGTTTGACGTCATGAGGGGAGAAAGCGCTCCACACCTTGTCTGTCACTTTGTATTGAGGCTTCAACTGCTGACACCTTCACACGACACAGAAACTTTCCTGGCTCACATCTTAAACTACACGGCAATCATGACACTCAAGTCGTGTGTTTATTACCAATTCAACAGACTCACTGAAAAGAAGATGACTTTTAACGTCCCCAGAATGGAGATGAAGTTTCCACATTCGTTCCTCTTCTTGCTTGAATATCTCTTTTACAATACCAAGCTGCTTTTTGGTTGACTGGAGCAGAAATCTGAAAATTGAAATTCCAGAAATCCCCCGTGCAAACATGTGTTGTTGTTGCTTTAATTAAACTCCCCGCAGCAGCTGTCTTTGCATTCTTTCATTCCCTTTATGATCCAAGTAGTTCTGGAGAGGTTGAGCTCAGTTCCCTGACAATCCCCTGCCATCGCTGTGTTTGGATTGTTTCACTGGCTGTGGGAGAAAACAGCGACGGTGCTCAGCAGGTTTGCAGCATAGACTGTATAAAATATGGACTTTGTGTTCGTGACGTCACCCATAGGTTTCTGAAGAGCAAAAATGAAGCAAATCGTAGTGCGTAGCCATCTTGGTAGCCTACCTCCGGTTACTCCAAATATGGACAAAGAGGTGGAGCTGAGGGCGGAGCTGAGGCGGGTCGAATGAACGCTATTGGCTGAAAAAAGCTGCTGAAAAAAGCCGCTTTATTCGAAATAATCAAACTAGCTACGGCTAACCAGCTAGGTTAAATGCTAAATATCGTTGCTAGCCGGCTAACCCCACGACGATCTCTTTCCCAAACTCAGTGACTAGAATTAGCCGGGGTGACGCCCTTTAGACCGTCAGTGGCTAGTTGTCAATCAAAGTGGCTCCACTTAGATTGACAGCTATGAATTGTGCATAATGATGTGTGCTGTATATTTTAAACGAACGCCTTATAAAAAAATTCGCCCACCCCCCCAGAGTTGTCATGGAGTAGAAAAACAGCTTATGAGACTAGAGCCATGTTTTGAACCAGGCTGTAAATATGTTTTTTTTCTGTCGTAAAATCGGACATTTTAACATGGGGCTCAAATGTAATTGACTCCCTTCTGCGGCCTGCTCTAGCGGTTATTCGAGGAATAGCAGCTTTTTTGCACTTCCGCATTGGCTTCATTTTTCAGCGGCGGAGGTTGCCGCTTGGTTTGCAGTAGCCTTTCTTGATATTTACTCGACTTATGTCTACAAATATTTACAAAATGTGTTGGAGAAGATCACAAGCAGCCCAAGATGACTAATCGCTCTTCTTGCAGTCTCCTCCTCCTCGAGCTCATGTAGCTTCAACATGTAGTTTTTAGGAGGTGCACATCAACTACAGTGTAGCCAATAACGATGTCTATCTATATCGAGAAAATATATTCAGTTGAAAATTTGAGTTGAGGCATCCAAATCGGTCGTGACTTTTTTTATTCTAAGTGTGAACCACAGCTTTGTCTCCGTCCATCATGCTGATTCTCAAAGCTGATTTTGACTTTCCATCAGGGGGATTTTCCTCCTCTCCTTCCTCCGGGCTTCACCTCCCTCTGTCCAATCAGCCGCTCTTATCAGCTGTGTGTGTTTACCTTGGGAACAGCCGCCAAAGCTAATAGGACCACACCAACTACAACCCTCCATGAGATGGAGGAGGGTGTGTGTGTGTGTGTGTGTGTGTGTGTGGTTGTGTGTGTGCGTGTGGTTGTGTGTGTGCGTGTGTGTGTGTGTCTGCGTGTGGTTGTGTGTGTGTGTGTGGTTGTGTGTGTGTGTGTGCGTGTGGTTGTGTGTATGTGTGTGTGTGCGTGTGGTTGTGTGTCTGTGTGTGTGTGTGTGCGTGTGGTTGTGTGTGTGTGTGCGTGTGTGTGTGCGTGTGGTTGTGTGTGTGCATGTGGTTGTGTGTGGTTGTGTGTGTGTGTGTGTGCGTGTGGTTGTGTGTGTGCGGTTGTGTGTGTGCGTGTGGTTGTGTGTGTGTGTGTGTGTGTGTGTGTGTGCGTGTGGTTGTGTGTATGTGCGTGTGTGTGTGGTTGTGTGTGTGTGCGTGTGGTTGTGTGTGTGTGGTTGTGTGTGTGTGTGTGTGGTTGTGTGTGCGTGTGGTTGTGTGTGTGTGTGTGCGTGTGTGTGTGTGCGTGTGGTTGTGTGTATGTGTGTGTGTGCGTGTGGTTGTGTGTGTGTGTGTGTGTGTGTGTGTGTGTGTGTGTGTGTGTGTGTGCGCGTGTGGTTGTGTGTGTGTGTGTGTGTGTGCGTGTGTATGTGTGTGTGTGCGTGTGGTTGTGTGTGTGTGTGTGTGTGTACGGTGTTTACGCTCAACATGCCGATAGGTGCTTGATTTCATTTCTCTGTGTGTATTACGTTATATCAAAGTAAGAGAGCACATGACCACCACCGCCTTAGACAAACAGAGTATCGTGTTTAACTCGTGAGATGTTCTGACTCAGGAGAGAAATAAAAAACATGTGGTTCACCTTCATCTGATCGAAGGGGAGACTCCTGCTGCCTGCTGCTATTGAGTTCATTGTAAGAGTCCAACAGGAGTAAGGATGTTCCTCTCTCCTTCATATCAACAGATAAAGTGAATTATTCATAGATCGGGTAAGAGACGGTTTGATGCAGATTTTCCTCTACACCCTGATTCCGATCACACACTCCAGCTCATTCCTTCACGTCATTTTCATGAGTCATGCCGGTCGACAGAGTCCCAGTTGCGTTCTCCTTCTAGCCGGACCACAAACAGCAAAACCCACTTACAGCGCGGAGCATGTTTTAAAGGCAACCCAGCAAGCACGTCTTCTTTTTTTTATGTGTCTCTGTCAGTTCTCCCCGTGCTTTCAAAACCACCAGAACTTGCTCCAGCTCCCATGATTGCTCCGCCGTTCCTCCTGTCCGCTCAATAAAAACACTACGCTGTCATAACAAGAGAGGGAGGGAGAAACATAAAGAGAGAAGGAATAGAGAGATAGCGGCCTCCCTCGCCTCGACGCCAGGACGCCGGGGCTGAACACGATTCACCTGAAAGCCGCGCAGCACGACGGAGAACGGCCGCAGAGACGACTAATAGACGGAGAGATGTTCACCAATCCTGAGCAACCTCATCCACCACAACACGACTGCCTGCTCTCTTCAGCACAGCAGGAAGCTTTTATTGCTCACAGATTGGTTTTGCACTGGCTTTTTTTTCTCTCTATTCTGTGTCCCAGTGTCTATTATGTCTCTCCCTGTTGGTAGTGGTCAGTGGACACTTTAAAGGGTCAGTTCGCCTCATTTATTTAAGGGTGAGCATTGAGGACACTGATTGTGCTTTTAGAAATCGTCTTGAAAATAATAATTGGACACATGGTGGTGAAGTAAAAGTCCTACAATCAAGCATTTCCTGGAGTAAAAGTGCAAAATTATTAGCATCAAAATGTATTGAAAGTAACTCATTTTGCTGAATGGCCCATTTTAGAATAATGTGTTTTATATTATTGAATTATAATTAAGTGTGTATGTATCACTTTAGTGTTGTAGCTGGTAAAGATAGGGCTAAATTTTTACTATTTTATACACTTCTGCATAGTTTAACCCACAATAATAATCTCAAAAATGTGTTGATTATAAAGTAGCACGAAATAGAAATACTCATGTAACAAATCTTGACATTGTACTTAAGAACAGTACTTGAGTAAATTTACTTAGTTACTTTGCTCTAGGGCTGCACAATTAATCGAATTTTAATCACGATCACGATTTTGGCTGCCACGATTAAATTAAGATGATCGTCGGCGATTTTAACATTTAAAAGCGAGCTCTGTTGCGTGTCAAATCAAGCACTTTCTCAACCCAATAGTCAGCCAACCACCAGGGGGAGACCTATAGGTTAGGGCCTCATCATTACGCTGCCTAAACAGCAAGCGAGCGAACCCTGCAGCAGCGGCAGCTTCAAATGATTAAACTGTGAGAGAGTGCAATGTCGGGAGCAGCAGGCAGTGACAGTGAGGAGGCATCTGGAGGTGAGGAGCCGCTAGTGCCTCGTGCCTCTCGTTGCCCCTTTTCCACCGCGCTGTTGCTAGTGCTAGTTTGGAGCCAGTGCCTGACTCGCAGATATATTGAACTGTCTCCCAGGACACAGAGAAGTTTTACACAAACGTTTGTGCGCTGAAATCCGGTGTCCGCGAGATCGCGGATGTGCGCGAGCAACAGGCGACCTCCGCCTCGCAATCAGTCCCTCTATAAAGATAAACATAGATTTTATCATCGACTTATTACGTTTAACTGTTATGTAATCAATACAAGCTTAGTCGAAGCTAAGTAGCCATAGCCGTTGTTGGGTAAACGGCTATGTATCATAGACTGTATAAAATATGTATATGTATATGCTATGTATGCAGTGCCGCACTGACGTTTGCAAGGCTTCATTTTCTGTTTGTACTTTATAATTGCATTTTGCAATAGCATATTTATTTTTTCCCTTTGTCTTTGGGTAAATTTTAGTTTATTGTTTTTATGATTATTTTAAGTTTCAATTTGAAGATTTGTTAGTTTTAAAAAAGTGCAATAAAAATGTATGTTTTACCTAACATAATGAATAATCGTGATTAATAATCGTGATTACAATATTGCTAAAAATAATCGTGATTATCATTTTGACCATAATCGTGCAGCCCTACTTTGCTCCACTGGGAGATGCACATAAGAATAGAAAGGTGCACCTTGTTTAAAACTTCAGTCAGCAAGTCTTAATAGAAACCAGGATTTGTCAGCATGATTAATTTTTAATTGAACTCTTCCGGTTATGTTGAGCACTTGCTTTGTTTAGCTTCTCCTTCGTCGTCTTGGCTGACTGGACTGAAACCAGATCTGCCCGGGCTGTTTGCTCGGAGTTGCTCTGTGCTCTTGTTGTCTTACTGTGTCAGTGATCAGTCTGTCATTTTCACCCGACCTCGCCGACCTGCTTCTCATTTCATGTGTCTGTAAACTCTGCCAGAAGCCGTCGGGGTCCAGAGCTCTGCAGCTTTTTATGGTTTACCAGGTTTTTACTCACTTGACATTTCAGTACAGATCCACACAATATGTTTTTATTTCAGGTTTTACAATCACATGACAGGTGACATTCATTGAGCTACAGTAGGACTTTAACAAAAGGCCCCTGGTCTTTAAGTTTGATCATATTTTTACAGTATTTAATCTTTGTGTGCATTTTAGTTTTTATTTCATTCAACTGTTGTGAATGGATTAAAGTATTAGAAGTATAAAAAATCCTGAGACCATTTTAAATAAGTTACTCTGCCAATTATTTTGGTGTCTAGAAAAAATAAAACAATAGTAAAAAAAAAAAAAAAAAAAAGCTCATTATAGTCAACCCAACCCAAAGACATTAAGTTTACTAACATGTAAGGAAAAACTTCAAATCTTCACATTTGAGGAGCTGAAAACTGCAAAAAATATAATTTTTCTTGACAAAAGAACAATCTGTTCTTTTAGAAAAGTAAACTTTTTGAAGATTTTCCAAACAGTACCAACCTGCAGTTCAGACTCTTTAGACAGTAGCAGCTGGTGAGATCAGAGGTCACATGAAAAGTGAAGACTTGTCATGCAGCACAAAACAATTCTCCTGAAGCAGCTGTTTCTTAGTAGCTGGACTTGGCATGCGGGCGCTTCATGATGAAACTCTCTGGGCCGTCCTGGCGTTTCGTCGAACCGTAACCGAACCACCTCCTTGGCGTGCTTCACACACTGACTCACAGCTTTGTAGTCCTGCGTGTGCCGAGCCCATCTGCTTACATAAATGTGTGTAGAGCAATAAAATGGCTGATGAGTGTGTGCGTGTTTATCTCTTTATCTGTGTGTCTGCATCTAATTGTGTGTCTGAGTCGACGCATGTGTTCACCAGCTCTTCACAGACACAACACTGTTCGCCAGATGAACCGAGTCAGCCATCGGCGAGCGGCCCGGCTTGACGAGATTTAAAACAAGAGCACACGCATATGACTTTTTTTTTTTTTTTTTTTTTTTTTTACGGCTCCGTTTTTGTTGTGCTCGATCGACGTCTGAATGAAAACAAACACGCCACATGTTCCGAATGCTTCGTCAGTGATTCAGCGGCCTTAAAAAAAAAAGGACAGACGTGTCGCATATGTTGAAGTATTTTCCAGTGCTGCTTTGAATACTTGACTCATTTTCATGACTGACTGTCAAAATATTTCACACTTTTTTTCCTTTATTACCAAAATGTTAAGCCACTGGTCAAAGATCTGACAAGAACTTAATTAAAAGCACACTGACACCTCACAGACGGCGACGTAGGATCATCTGTGTATGATATTTCCAGTGGATATTTATGGTTCCTGGAGGATGCTTTCTGACTTTCTTTCTTTCTCTGTATCTCAAATTTGGAAAAAGCCCTCTTCAAATTTTTCAGTTTACGTTTTAAAAATCATCTTAAAACTCACTTGTTTTCTTTGGCTTGTCCTTGAGTTTATGACTTTGTATTTTGTGGTTTGTACTTCATGTCCTTGTTAGGGCCCGAGCACACTGAAGTGTGAAGGCCCTATTGTAACCTTAAGGATTTTTTCTTTTCTCGCCCGACTTTAAACCCAAATTGCGCCTCCTCAGCTTGAGATAAACGCGAACACGCCTAGCCACAAAATTTGAGCCCCTAGTGAAATTTAATGAATCCAGTGTCCGCATGAAAATACGACCTCCACAGCGGCCCCTAGGGGCTCGAAAATCAGCCAGGGCAACTGGCTAGGCCTACGGGCCCGAAAATTGGTGTGGTGTGCAGGGTGGGTGGGTGCAGAACAAGCGTTGCAAGACAAACAAAAAAGTCTGTTACGACCATCGTGAATTCCGAACAGGAAGTTCGCAAATTAGCGTTGAAATTCCGAATTTGAACGAATTCGTCCTAGGGTTTAAATCGGATCAGCTCCAAATTCGCACGGTGTGTAGGAGACGAGTTGAGGATTAAAAGTTATTGAAAGAATTTGCGTAGCTCAAAGGGGGGCGTGGCGGCGAGGGCCCGATCATCGCCGCTTGCGACTTTAATTTTTCTACTTCTTACTTTTGTCCTCTCCGTCTGTGCTGTTGCATCTTTCTCTTTGCAACTTTTGATTTGAAGGTTTGTAAAGTTCGGCTGCTTTTGTCCAGCGCCAGCATCAGGTCACAAATTATCCTCAGCAAAAGCTTGGAACTGGAAATTAGAAATCTGATCCTCGTCCTTTGCTCGAGCATCAGCATAAAATTCCCATTTAAACTGAAGAAACATCAGCGTGAAACCCCATGAAATGCACCGAGCTCGTTCATGTTCCTCAGAGGAGCCATTTGTCAGAGTTACACACGAGATCTGACATAATCTAATAGGCCCATTGCTATTACATTTTCTAAGCACACTTGTGCTTCCAAGAGGGATGGATCGTTTTGTTTGCAATGACCGCACAGCTTTTCATCCAGCCACTGGTCAGAAAGCAGAATGAGCAGCACGGTGTTGGGGGAGGTCAGGAGGATTACAGCTCCTATAGGCTGCTTCCATAAGTGCTTTAATCATTTCTGTTATTGATTTACCTGATGCAAACACCTTCCTTTTCTTCTGTTTTTATTCAGCCAGACCAGAGCTGACCCTTATTTTGAAAGATTTGCTGAGTGTGCAGGCTTGTTTCCAGCTGCCACTCTTAACATACCTCAGTCACAGTTACCTCAACGTTACCCACGTGCCTCCACTTCCACTTTCTTTATCCGAGCTGGCAGAGGGATCCTAATGGCCGTTTGTTATCAGTTCCTCCCTCACAGGGGTGTTAAGGGGACGTGGGCCATATACCTCGGTCGTCATTGGTCCCTGGGGGCACATAGACGGGACCAAACTGACTGTGGTTTTACTGACAACCGACAAGCAGCCAGGTGTTTTCAAAGAGTGGGGATTCAGGTCTTTAGTGCCGTGAAAGCACTGCTGGGACTTTTTGGTTTTATACCATGCAGAGGTTTGGACAAGTGGACTAAAATGAAGCCACACATTTTCTTGTTTATTTCTTGTTATTATACTCAGGATGCCTCATAATAATAATAATAATAATAATAATAATAATAATAATAATAATAATAATGATGATGATGATGATGATGATGATGATAATAATAATAATAATAACTGTGTTTATAGCACTTTTCGAAAACAAGCTACAAAGTGCTTTACAAGGACATAAACAGAAGAGAAATTACTACCACAAATAATAGATAAAAGTGGAATCCCTCTTTCTCTTAGTCAAGTTGAGAGCAGGTGTGTCACCTTGAATCTCAGGAAAAAACACTGACGCTCTCTTGAAAATGCCCCCCCGATTGTTCCTGTGTAGCAGCAAACAATAGATGATAATTGAACTATTGTTGTTTTGTGTGTATGTGAACAAGATTTCCAAAGGAGTGTTGATCGTCTTATTCAGATTAAGGTTAATTTCAACACAGTACCTTTTTCTCTATAAAAGCTCTGACAGAACTTTTCACTCGTTTGCCCTTCAAGTATCAACTGACTCCGAGTCTTCCTTCCTCTGTGTGTCCCCCCCTTGCAGGAGGAGTACAGGGCCGAGGGCATCACCTGGCACAACATCGACTACATCGACAACAGCGGCTGCATCAACCTCATCAGCAAGAAACCCACGGCACTGTTCCACCTGCTGGACGAGGAGTGCAAGTAGGTCGACCCCCTGAAAAGATGCTTGAACAAAAAACTTTAAAAGAAAGTTTAAAACTACCGCGAGATAATTTGATGACCTTGTTACTTGGCTAATTACATTACTCACCCTTTTAAAGAATGATTCAGAAGGGAGGGCAATTTAGTGGAAAAACAGGATTAGTGTCAGGAAACTGGTTAACATCTGATCACAGATATTGAAGATACAGGTCCAGACTGGATTTGGGTAAAATGTGTCTCCAGCTGGTGATTATCAAACTACCCTGGTGTCTGACTTTTCTCGCCTGATTGTGACTGATTGGACTTTTCCCACCTCGTGAAAACTCAGGTCCTCCTGCTCTGATTGATTACTGCTCAGCGGAGGCACAGTGTGATCGATCATTGCATCACCTGCTCAGCTGAATCAGACAGATCCTGAAGCATCTCATCTTGTTATTAATGTCATTACCAGATGAGGATTAAAACCGTCATCTCACTCACTGAATATGTGGATTTTGCTGTGTGATTCAGCGCCATAGTTTTTACTGAATTAAATAATAGGCAGAATATTATCTTCCAAAATTGTATTTCTTAGCTTTAAGTTTTTAAGGCGCAGTAGCTCCGCTATAAAACACCAAAGAAACTATTATTGATATATTAATAAATTATTGGTGGTCGACCTTTAGTGGGTATCAATTTGGTTTATGGGAAATCTGAATTTATTGCTAGGTTTCCATGACGTTGTGGATATTCATGGTCCCTGGATGATGTTTCTTTTGTGACCTCTGACCTTTGCTCTAGCTCCACTATCAGGAAAAATGACCAGTATTTCAAATGATATCTAAACAAGTTGAAGCAAACATGAGGAGTTTTTAATACTTGAGCATTAGTGAGTGTTTGATCTATGAGATTCATCAGGATTAAGATGTCTTTGAGGATTATATAGAGTAATTTATGATACACTTCCTGTACACCTGTGTACAGTTTAGACATGTCATAGTTGTCGTATCATAATCTACATTCTAACCTTGTCACAATGTTGTGCAAAGCAAAGCATATTTCATCGTAGCATGCTTTGTTGAAATGACCTTTTGATCACCCTGTACGAGCTTGTCTTTCCCCCCGACCGGTGAATGGAAGAGACAAACTGCTCCCTGCTCAGGCTTGTTGCTCATTAGCCTGATTGATACCAACACTGGACTTAACTAAAGCATAAAGATGGTTTATCCCCCTCCATCCTCTCTCGGCCTTTTCTGTTGTGAAACTCTCTCTCCTCCTGCAGGTCAGCACTCTGCATCCTTCTCCTCCATAAATCAAATGCAGCTCCTTCCCGCCCCCCCTCCCCTCGCATAAAAACACATCAGGCGGTACACACACAACCATATTTATCTATGTTAGCTGTCATCTTACTTGCCACTTAGCGTACCAGGTTCATCTGGATCTAATAACCCCTGGAATGGACCTGTAAATGTTTGTGTGTGTATGTATAATATAATATATATGTCTGCATGTGTGTCGAGAGGGGGGGACCACTTTTGGAGAATTGGGGTCAAAGGGGGATCTCTGAAGAAAAAATGAAGGGGGACAGGGTCTCTCTTGGGGTTTATGCTGCCACAGGAAGGGGCTTCATGCTAAATGATTACACAGGGAGAAAGAAAGACGCTTAGAGATCTCATCATTCACAGTTAGTGGAGCTCGCGGGGCTCCGGGGCCTCTGGAGAAGTGGATTAGGTTACTGCAGGGTAGGGGGCGAGCGTGGGGGTTCATTTCTACAGTAACAGCATCAAGCTTTAAGACCCCTGCGGATATACTTCAGCCGGCAGAGATGTCGAGAGGAGAGGTTTTTAGATGATATGAAACATCCCTTTAGGTATGTTGATCCAGCCGCCTGAGGTTAGCGGTAAATGGGTAAAAAGCCCATGAAGCAAAGGTGAAAACACCAAAGAAGCGGAGCTCAATCTTTGGTTAAATTTGAGCTGTAGCATTAAGTTTGTGTCAGAGTTTTAATCCCTGAGGGTTAGGGGGAAAGGAATTCAGGATACTGTATCCTCTGCTTCAAGTTTGAGAACTGCAGGGCGTAATCATCACTGCTTTGTGGAGAAAAAATGAAAGTCAGTAAGCATTAGATGGAAGAGTTGGCTGTGTATGCGACTATGTTTAGCATCTTCTTCTTATTGTAAATAGATGAAATGGCTGCATAAGTTGGAAAGGAGAGTTTTGCCTCCAACTTTTCTATTAGTACAATCCTGATTCCAAAAAAGTTTCAAAGCTCTATAAAATATAAATAAAACAGAATTTGATAATTTGCTAATCTTTTTTTACATTAACTCATTTAAAAACAGTACAAAGACAATACATTTAGCATTTGACCTTATCAGCTTCATTGATTTTTGTAAATATCTGCTTATTCTGAATCTGATGGCAGCAACATGTTTCAAACAAGTTGGGACAGGAGCAACAAAAGTTGTGGACTGATCCAAAAACACCTGTTTGGATCATTCCACAGGTAAACAGGTTCATTGGTAACAGGTGATAGGATCATGATTGGGTATGAAAGGTTCATCCTGGGAAGACTCAGTCGTTCACAAGCGAGGATGAAGAGACTTTGTAAACACATGATTGTAGAACGTAGATTAAGACATGGGTTCAGGAACTCTTAGCTGTTGTCAGTAAACAGTTTGTTTGCAAATGATTGCATCCTGTTTTTAATTAGGTTTTACACAGAGTTCCAATTTTTTTTGTGTGTGCATGAAGTCTTCATTTCAGTCTTCGACTTTTAGATTTTAAATTTTCAATGTCAAACTTAATTCCTGTTCTGAACCTGCTCCTGATCAAGTCACTGTTTCCTCCAGCTTCCCCCAGGCTTCCAATCAGACCTTGCTGGACAAGTTCAAACGTCAGCATGAAGGAAACAGCTACATCGAGTTCCCTGCTGTCATGGAGCCCGCGTTCATCATCAGACACTACGCTGGAAAAGTCAAGTACGGGGTCAAGGTGAGACGCCTGATGATAATTTTTTGTTGGTTTGTTGCTGTTTTCTCGAGTGTCCTCACCTGGTTTGAACACCTAGGACAGTTTATCTTCTTTTGGGCGACTGAATAAACATTTTCTTTCACTACTAGTTTGCAGCTCTGGCAAGGCTGGTTTTAGTCCTTTATCACAATATTGCAGATTATAGCCAACAGTTCCTCAATAACATTATCAAACCTGTCATGTTGGTGTGTTATCTCAGATCTGCTACATGTCAGTATGTTAGAAAAAATGAAAAAAATATAATATGGCCACTTTAGCAGAAATGAATCTGTTGTTTTGATTTGGATTGAAAGCTGAATTCCTGAAATGTAAATTAAACATTACTCTTCTGTGTGTGTAAAAAGTCTGAAGTCAAAGCTGTGAGCAGATGAAGGATTCTTCTTCTCACTTCACTTAAACCTTTCTGGAAGCCTCCGAGTCTGCAGCGGACCTACTTGTTGTTCCGTTGACCTATTTTTTCAGCTAAATCAAATTCTCTGTTCGCTTCCCAGCTGCGTTTTGATAAGAAGCACATGTGCTGGAATGGGGCGAGCGTATTGTTGTTTGACTGTATAATATAAATCTGTAACAGTTGGTTATCGTGGATCTGAAAGGTATCCCATATCCACTGAGAGCCAAGGAGCTGTTTGGTGTGAACTGTGCAGCGAGAGGCGCGCTCGTGAAATGTGTCTGACGTTGGCTCGGCGGCGAAGGCGCAGCTGACTCGTATCATATGGGGAGAGAATATGTTGAAGGGTTTATAGTTCACGGCTCTGTTATCATAGCACAGCTTCAGTCGAGATGTTTAATTGCTTACAGGCAGAAGAAGAGACGGTGGTTAACTGTGTGTGTCTGTTATTTAATGTAAAGGAGTGAAAGGATAAATTACATGAAAACAAATATGAATAGAATGTGTATTTACAGTGTGTTTTACTGTTTTGTTTGATTTATGATCGTTCGCTTTAGAAGCTGATGCTCAGAATCACTATCGTTTTTATTGCCAAATTCTTTTTTTTTTACATGCAAGGAATTTGCTTTTGTGTGACTGTGTATAATAATAAATGAGAAAAAAATGAAGATGAAGCATTTTTGCAAGTCAAGAAGCATGACAATAAAAAGACTGGCAATAATACATGAAAAATAGATTATTATAAAGACAATATGTACAATGGGACCTTTTTCAGATGAGCTGTTCCGTATATGCAGGAATGTTTCAAATTTGCAGATTGAAGAAACATTTTGGCAAATGCACTTATTTGCTTTGTGGCTGAAAGTTAGATGAGAAGATTAGAATCAGTCTGATATCTATTAAATATGAAGCTGGAGCCAGCAGACGGGTAGCTTAGCATAAAGCAGGGGGAGCCTGGTTCTGTCCAAAATCTGCCGACCTGCACCTCTAAAGTTCTCAAATCACCACATGATATCTTGTTTGTTTAGTTCAGATTTGTGGTTATTACTTAACTGGAGTGAGTCACTGCACCCGTCCAAAAAATAGTCCCCTCCCTAAAACCTGTGGACAGAGTCAGGCTAACTGTTTCCCTCTGTTTCAAGTCTTTATGCTAAGCTAAGCTAACCATCTGCTGGCTCTAAATGTTATTGCTTCAAAAGTGAGTGCAAGACAAAAAAACCCCAAACAACTAACAATCTGCTGGATGTGTCTCTCCTTCATTCAGGACTTCAGGGAGAAGAACACCGACCACATGCGTCCCGACATCGTGGCCTTGCTCAAGAGCAGCAAGAACGCCTTCATCTGCGGCCTGATGGGAATCGACCCGGTGGCCACCTTCCGCTGGGCCGTGCTGCGAGCCTACTTCAGGGCCCTGGTGGCTTTCAGGGAGGCCGGCCGCAGACACACCCACAAGAAAACAGGTGAGGAGACATCTGAAGGACGAGATGACATGAGGCAGCAGAGTAAAGAATAAAGGCCCGGGCCATGAACAACATGGTGTTTTAGTGGAGGTGAAGAGCTTTAACTCAGAGTTGTGTTTGTGCTGTTGGTGGTGACGGGGAAGAGGAGGAGGATGAAGAAAGGTTTTGATCTTCGTCACTGTTTATTTTCTCAAACTGGGAGGAATGTTACCGAGCGTTTGAACGTGTCACCACCGACTTATTTCAGACGAGTTTGTGTCTTTGTTCTTTTCACTTGAAGAATTCTGCCTCTAATTCTTATCATTTTATTTCTGCTGCTTTTCTTCTCCTGTTTGTTAATTCACCCTCTCACCCCGCTCTCCTTTCCACCTTCTCTTTTTCTCTTTGATTACTCGTAATTTTTCTTTTCTTGTTGAACATATGAAACTATTTTTCCTCCATGATCTTCACTGCAAAGCATTAAGTCTGTTTTTCTCCTCCTTTCAATCTCTGTTTCAGGGAACGATGCAGCCGTTCCCTGTGCTGTTGTCAAAACTGTCGACAGCTTCAGTTTCCTTCATCACCCGGTTCACCAGAGGAGCCTCGAGATCCTTCAAAGATGCAAAGATGAGAAATACAGTAAGGAAAAAGTCCTAGCAGTAAACAG
>JBBMOC010000027.1:5448437-5558197 GCA_037975185.1 Centropyge bicolor
CATTTTTGCTCTTCAGAAACCTATGGGTGACGTCACGGACACTACGTCCATATTTTATACAGTCTATGATTTCCAAGCAGCCAGGAAGTTACTGGTCCCAGTCCAGATGTAGTATTGTCTCAAACTACACATAACATGTTAAGATTTTAGAGACACTGGTTGACAGAGTTTCTCATCTTTGGACAGAGTCACACTAGTTACCTGTAAACTACCATTAACAGACATGAGAGCGGTATCTTCTCATCTAACTATTGGAAAGAAAGCAAATATGTGCATTTCCCAGAATGTTGAACTGTTCTTTTAATCCTATTCAGTAAACTGGAAACAGATGTTCCACTGATAAAACCACACACTCACAAACGCACTGATCCCAGGAGACCGACTGCAGAGAAGTCGTGTCAGTGTGAGACAAGAGGAAGGTGAAGCTTTAGCAGTGGGTGAAAGTAGGAGAGAAGCCAGATAAGAGAGGGAGAAAGGGAAGAGGAAGCTGGAACATGAATAATACAGAATGTAGTTTGTCCTTGGTGAAAGTAATGAGGTGGTTGGTGTAGCTGGTAAAGGTGAAGTAATGGTGGAGTTTCTTCTTTATGCTGTGCTAAAAAAAAAAAATCCTTCCATTCTCATCTGTTTCTTCTTCTCCTCCCGTCGTCCAGGTATCACTAGGAAGAATCCTCGGACGCCTCTGTCAGATCTTCAAGGCACCAACGCCCTGAACGAGAAGGCCAGCTGGTGAGTACAAGACAACGCAAGAGTCTTAATATCACACTGATTTAAGGACATAGAAGTTTTTGTTTTCTCTCTGTGGCATGGTCTTCGGAAAAACTTCATTAAAAATTTAAAATAAGCTGTATTTCTGAGATTAACCTTGTCTCAAATTACTATGTGAAATGAGAAACTGAACCTCGTCAAAATCCCTCTCCTCTCTTTCTGTCCCTCCCTCCGTCTGTCTCCCTCTGTCCCTGCCTCTGTAGGGATGGCTACGGCGTTGGCTGTAACGGCCGCAGCTCCAGATCTGGTCGTCTGTCCTCCACAGGAAGTCCCGCCCTGGAAGAGGACGGGATCTTCCTCAACTCAACCAGCAGCAAGCTCCTGGAGAGAGCTCAGGGCATCCTACTGTGAGTCACACACACACACACACACACACACACACACACACAGAAACTCACATCAGTCTTGACCTCAATCTGTTGGTCTAAGCTGATGGACTTTAAAATTTTAATATGAAAATGTGGACCTGAGCTGTAGGGTCTAATAATACCACGGATGTATTTAATACATTTGCATTATGGGTAATGTAGTAACCAGGGTATTTAGGGTAAGAATCTCTATTAAATATCATACCCTGAATTCTTGTTTGAGTATCTGTTGATAAAAACAATAATTCTCACTTGTAGGAGAAACAAAAACTGCAAAAGCAAGCCGACCCTCCCCAAGGTAAGACACACCTTCAGATTATCAGTCTGAGGTCTCACAATGTGGATCAGTATTAAAGACACAGGTTCATGTCTGATCTGGTTTTGTGTTTGCAGCACTTGCTGGACGTGAAGTCTCTGCGCTACCTGAGCAGCGTGACGCTCCACGACCGCATCACCAAGTCTCTGCTTCACCTGCACAAGAAGAAGAAACCGCCCAGCATCAGCGCACAGTTCCAGGTCAGTGCTGCCGTCGCCCTCTGCAGGATAATCTGTGAACTACAACAACATTAGTGACTCAGCAGCATCAAAATCCGATAATCATTTTTAGATAAACGTGCAGATTTTTACAATATTTTTCGACACTGCCTGTGCATATAATACATGTTGTGACTTGAATAAGGACATAAATCAGTAAATGAGCTGCTGCACATGACTTCATGCAAATCCTTGAATTGTAAATGCAGATATTACAGGACAAGAGTTGTGTCATTTTTCTTTATGTTGGATCAGGATGTGATCTCATTGGTGTGTGTCTGTGTGTGCAGGCGTCCCTCAATAAGCTGATGGAGACTCTTGACCAATCAGAGCCGTACTTTGTCAAGTGTATTCGCTCCAATGCTGAGAAGGTAATTCCTGCTGGAGGAGGGTCGTCGTCAAAACACCGCATCTCTTGGTGACTGACCACTGATTTCTGTTTCGTGTTATTTACTCCGTCTCTCCCTGTCTCTCTGTCTCTGTGTCCCTCAGCTGCCGTTGCGTTTCAATGACAGCCTGGTGCTCCGACAGCTCAGATACACAGGGATGCTGGAGACAGTTCGGATCCGACAATCAGGATACAGCATCAAGTACACCTTCCAGGTAATCCTCTCCTACTGCTGCCTAACACCACATCTGTATTTAATATCATGTTAGTGTTGCAATCTACCCTACCCTGTCACCTACCCTGAAGCCTCACTGTATCTAAAGCTGCTTTATTGACCACACGTACATCATGTTTCACAGGACTTTGTGCGTCACTTTCACGTGCTGCTGCCTCGAGGCACGAGCCCGACCAAGTCAGGCATCAGGGAGTTCTTCAGACGGATCCACCTGCCACCTGCTGGGTATCAAGTGGGCAACACGATGGTACGAATTCTGAAAACCAGCTCATCTCTTTTCTCTTGGTGCGCCATCTTATCTTAGCGCTCATTTAACTGTTCCTGTATGATGTAGGTGTTCCTGCGGGAGGCAGAGCGTCAGCGCCTTCAGACCCTCCTCCACCAGGAAGTCCTGCGGCGAATCGTCACGCTACAGCGCCGCTTCAGAGCCGTCCTGGAGAGGAAGCACTTTGTTAACATGAGGCGAGCCACCTGCGTCATCCAGGTGAGAGGCTGTGGTTGGAAAAACGTGGTTTCCACCGTGGTGTTGTTCATGCAGCTAAAACAATATTTCATATTCTGATTAGCTATAAAAATATTGCTGTAAGTGCATCATGAATCAATTTAAAAATCCTGCACAGCCGAGGTTTTTCCTCCCGACATCTCAGGAGGAGTTCCCGCAGTCCATTAAGGCTACTTAGTCCGAGACTGTTTAAGTATTAAGTGATTAATCGTGGCACATTTACTCCTGATATACAAGGAAATCTCTCTAAATATAGTCTCTCGATTAGAGATGATACACAGTTATGCCTTTACAACAGTGCCTACTTATTACTCTTGCCATTATTGCTCTCTATAAAGTACAGCCTATTTGTCTTCTTGAGGGATTGACTTTCATTACAAAATGGGATTTCAACTCATTTAAAACATATCAGAGCGGCAGAACAACATTATAAACGTATTAAAGAGTAACTCAACCTCCCCCCAAAAGTCTTGTTTTTGCTGACCTGCAGTCTCAGCCTTGCAGCAGTGATGTACAGGTGTCCCCCTGGACTCTTTGGTTTTTGGTGGTTATACTTGCAAACTTTTGATCCACAGCCTTCAGTGATGCTCCAAGATGAAACAGGCTTGAATCTTTCAAACTAGACAGGACAGCAAAACATTTCTTTTCAGCCTGGTGTTAAGTTACTGAATGTATTGGTTGACTAAACTAAATCTGCAGCATATTTTATTTTCCCGACTGGATATTTAGACATTTAAATTAGAGCTATTTAATGCAACTCAAGTCAAGCTTGTAAATCTGTAAATTGTCATGTAAATTATTCACTATAATTTTGTTGAATCAGTGATTTGGAGAAGGCAAAGAAAAATATGTTGTTGTACTGTTACATCTCTCTGAGGAGAGAGAGGGAGATGGACAGAGGGAGAGAGAGAGAATGAAAGAAAGCAAACAGTGAAAGGATTGACGGAGGAAGAAAACACTGCATTGAGGCGGTATGTTTTTTCTGGAAGAGCCCTCAGAGGGGAGCTGTCCAAATCTTTGTCAGGCTGAAAGAAAACAAACTCTGTCAGTCCAGAAACAGTGAAACGCTGAGCAGGAGCCAACGAAGCACAGATAACCTTTATGACAAGAATAATAAAGCATCAACATAAGCTGTAAACTGCTGTTTGAGCTTCATTGATGATTGTTATTTTAAGACTGAAAATGAGCATCTGAAATCTGGCTTTTAATTTGAAAAGTTAGTCAGAAACAAGAGTTAAGCTTTTTTTTTTTTCAGTAGCTCGCTGATGAAGTTTGCACATGGCAAGAATACAATCTGGCATTTCACAGAACGAGAAGAAAATCAAGTTATTCCAGGGTCTAATCAGAGTAAAGCAAGGTGTTTTCAGCCCGTGTGAATTCAAAAATTCCAGTGATGTGTGCCAGATGCAGGTGCCAGATAAGTTCGTCATACTGTATCACATTGTCCTGACATACTGTAGCATGCCACCAATAACAAAAATATGAAATTCCACAACCTCAGTTACTTATTTGGGTCTTACTTAAAGTAGGTTCCAAGGCAGCCCAGAAGGAAGTGGGATGTTTTTAGAGGGTTGGAGAGAGGGATTCAAATCTTTTCCTGTTAAAAAAACATCAACATTTGCTGACCAAGGTCTTCAGGTACATCACACCTTAAAGGGAAAATCTGTAATCAGTCATTTTCTAGCAAGAATGGTTGGTCTGACAACTAGAAATCTACTCATTACTGCACTCGGGTGAAAATTTAAAAACCATATTTTTGTCTTCAAGCAGCCCGTGTTGTCACCTCTATTGAACTCCCTTTCTGTTTTCCTGCAGCGATGGTGGCGATGCTGCCTTCTCAAAGAGTCCACCATCGACTTGAGGGAGGAGGAGGAGGAGGAGGCGGCGGTGTGTCTGCAGGCGGCCTGGAGGAGCTACAGGGAGCGCCGGAGGTTCCTGCAGTGGAGGGACTCTGCCGTCGTCATACAGAGGAGCTGGAGACGCTGCTGCCGTCGTAGATCTGCGGCAGCTGTGATGGTCCAAGCGGCCTGGAGAGGATTCAAGGAGAGGAGACGCTACTGTCGGACGCACAGGAGCGTGACGCAGCTGCAGGCGCTGGGCAGGGGATACCTGGCTCGACTCAGGTGGGTGAAAGAGTTCGAATAGAGGATGAGTCACTGAGTTTTGGTTGCTTTTGTTGTAAAAATTAGAAAATAATTTATCTGGAAGAAATTCATTTATGATAATGGGTTTAACTGACTTGTGGGTAGGACAATGACTTCATGTGAAAGAAAAGGCTGAATTCCTGCATTCTTTTTATTAGTGAAACGTTTTAGTCATGGTCAAACTATTTAAAAATTGGATTGAAAAATAATAATATAACAATCTGGGTGCTCACAGCAAGATTTTTATAGTGATAAACCTACAGTTCGATTACAACCCAAATAAGTGATCCAGCTTCCTTCCGCTGCCCCCAAGTGGCCAAAAAATGTACTTATTACAAGTGAAAATGAAAATCTGAAGAAACCAAAAATGGTGGATATGTGTTTTCAGGACTTACTATAAAACCATGTTGTTGGTTGAAGCAATCTGTTTTCTAGCTGCTTTGGACAGTGACATTCACTAATTACACTTTTGCCTTATTCACTGATGTCTTCAGGTTCAGCGAGGTGAAGGAGCAGCATGAAAGACAACCACCAGCAGAAATAGATGCAGGAACCATGGAGGACGTCCCCTCATCAGGACAGGAAGTTAACGTCCAGGACATCTCTGGAGAACTTTCTGAAGACTCCAAGCCTGTTGTGTTGGACGTGGGAGAGACAGAAAAAGAAGAGGACTCAGAGCGAAGCCGGAGCGTGGACGAGACGAGTCATAAGAACCGGTCCAAACGAGAGAGCAGACGAATGAGAGAGCTGGAGCAGGCTCAGTTCAGCTTAGAGCTTCTCAAGGTCCGAACCACCAGCATGGGAGGTCCTCTGCCAGAAGACTCGGCCCCAGACAGCAGCGCCTGTCAGCTGGAGGACCATCGCAGTCATTCACCTCGGGGATCTCCAGCGAGTCATGGGAGTTTTGAACTGCTCAGTGTGGAAGACATGGAGACTGAAGGCTCTGGAGGTTTTGCTTCCCAGTCGACAGAACATCCCCAAGCACTGGATATTCAACTACATGAGGGGCTGAAAGATTCAAACTCTAATGAAAAGTCTGTGATGGAGCCCCCAAACAAGGCGGGGGGTCCAAGGGCAACATTTTATATTGCTTCTGACCAAAGTCCAATCCATGAACCAAAATTCGAAAGCCCGAGCAAAACGTACAAAGAGAGACGAGAGTCCACGTCTCGGAGGCCTGTGGTGGTGTTGATCAGTATGCAGAAGGAGAGACCTGTGGAGGAGGGGAAGCTGCTGGCAGCCCAAACCCTGGAAAGAGCTCCTGAGACAGAAGCTGCATCATCTGATTCCCAAATGACCCCCATTTCAGGCTTAGAGGTAGCATCAGAGATGGAGCAGTCTCGTGGGATTGATCCCCAGGCTCAGAGAGATGTGTGTGGAGTGGACCCATCTTCATCCACCCAGGGATCAAGTCCAGAGTTACCAGGGACTTGTTCGTCAGGAGTGGACATCCAGATCGTCCTTGAGCCAAAGGACAGTGTTCCAGCTGTTGTCCCCAGGCAGCAGGAGAGGAAGGCGGTCCGGCCTGCACAAGAAGCTCCCAGCCCTGTCCTGGACACCAAACCTCCCAAAGCTCAGAAGAAGAGCTCAGCCCAGACTGTGATTGTGAACATGGTGGAGAAACCCTCCAACACTGTGTTCTCCCCACCCAGACGCAAGCTGCCCTTCTCCAAGTAAGTGACTTGTCACAGAGGGTATGATGGCATGTTCAGGAAGACACAAGCCTACCTTCATGAATTTTCCAAATCGTTTTGATAACATCTCAAAGTACATTGTGGCTGTTGAAATGTAATGATGTAAAACTCCAAAGCTGTACCTTTACGCAACTACAAAGGACTTTCCCTCCTGCAAGGGACCATGTAACTGTCACTACTGGACTAATAAAATCTTTCTGAAGAAGCAACAGTTGAGTGTAACAGAAAATTTGGGCCTTTTGTAAAACTTAATGTGGTTTTATGTTGCAGGTCAGATAAGGATTTGGTGAACCAGGAAAGATCTCTGGCCATGTACAGAGACGACTCCAAATCTGGTGGATCCAGAAACAGAGAGGTAGGACACACAAACGTATGTCAACACACCCACAAGATCTCCTTTATCTCCATGTACATTGTTTGATTTTTATACAGTGACCTAAAAATAAAGTTTTATGAAGTGCATTATAGGGGGTTTATATATGTATATTCACACATGCATATGGATTTATTTGCAAGTGTTGTTTCTGTAGCTCCTACATCATCCAAGATGTATTAGGGGCAGAGGAGGTTTGCTATGTTTATTTTTCACTAGCTTCACAGTCTTAAGTTGAGATATCAACAGTGTTCACACACACACACACACACACACACACACACACACGTCAGCAGCTGACCTGATGTCCCTGTGGTTACCTGGAAGCAGGTGGGACGCCCAGGTCCCAAAAAGAAAGCGCGAATGTCCCGGACGCGCTCTGACTTCCTCACCCGCTGTAACTCGGAGGGGGCGACCCAGTCGGACGACGACGACGAATACTACATCCCCGCCCACTCCCACACGCTGCCCCCCTCCCTGTCTCCCACATGCGTCCACCCCGAGGCCGACTGTCACAGTGACTCCGAGATGGTAAAACACCGGATCTCTGGAGGTCCCATGACCCCCAAGCAGTCTCCTGTCCCCTCAGGCCGCCGAGCAGGGGAGGAGCCTTTTAACCCCGCTAACCCCACTGTCGTCGTCCTGTTCACTGCTGAACTACTGTCGGACTGTTTGACTGCAGAGCTGCAGTCTGTTTCTCCACTTCACTCAAACAGGCCGTCGCAGCAGCTCATCTGGAGTGAATGGCCTTGCACGTCGCTCTGGTGGCTGTTGGTTTGAAACTCGACCCGAGCTGAGTCATCTAAGCTGTCACTTCTGTACTTCTGTCCACTTTTCATCTCACAAGAGTACATCTCTTCATCGAGGGATACTTCAACATTTTGAAGTTTAATCTCGTATTTTTCCTTCAGTAAACACATGCAGAGTTTCAATGTAGAACTGCAACTGTTACTTTCATTATGTTTTCATTGGATCATTTTTTAGTGTAAGATATAAAATTAACATTGAGAAATGTCTTCAAATAGCCCAAAAAACTAAAAGTCTAGCCCAAAACCTGCTTTTTTATTTATGATAATATGACACTTTTTTGCATTTTAGGTGAATAAGCAACTGAAATAAACTGTTGGTGATGATTTTCTGTTCAATAAGTAATTCAGTTATTGGCTGATTTCTTTTTTGTATACAGCACATCATTGGAAATTCAGTTGTTCAAATTCATCAAATTAAACTGGGAGTGTTATCAGCCACTAAAAAGCAGCAGAAGAAGAAAGTGTGTGTCATCTTGAAGGAAAAATAAAAGCTTAAGACTCAAAATGCCAATATATTAAAGTATCCCTGTATCTACTCCTTCTTTGATGACAATACATTTTTCACAGCAACAACTGACTGAAGATCTTTACTCACATGTTGATCTTCAACAACAACAACAACCACACGACACCTCGCCTCGTGTCGCCCTGCACGCCGGCTGCTGCTCCTGCATGTTGGAGTCGATACAACATCCACCGAGTATCTTCTCACTAACGACGTCGTTTTCTAGCAGGATCTCACGAGCATGACTTCTGTTTCTCTCTCAGTATCAGCATTAATCTCAGTTTCACTCAGTCTCTTCAGAGCCAGTAGATGTGTTACAACTCTGATTTAGGAAAAAGATGGGACTCCATGTAAAATATAAATAAAAACAGGAAGCAGTCATTTGCAAGCAAGCTGTTTACATACAACAGTTTTACAAAGCCCATGTATTAATCTCCTTTATTCAATCATGTGTTCACAAAGTGTTGAACCTCTCTCCATCCTCACTTGTGAACGACTGAGTCTTTCCAGGTTGAATCTTTCATCCCCAATCATGATACTATCACCTGTTACCAATGAACCTGTGAAATGATCCAAACAGGTGTTTTTGGATCAGTCCACAACTTTCACAGTCTTTTGTTGCTGTCATTAGGTTTATGTCAAAAAGAATTAGCAAATGATCACATTCTATTTATTTATGTTTTACAGAGAGTCCCAACTTTTTTGGAATCAGGGTTGAATTAGGAGATAAATATGAAGTTATTCACTTAGATATGTTGTCACTGTAGAACCAATTGTATAAACACGTTTCTCCATAACATTACATTTCTGTTCTCTTTCTAGTACTAACCTGTGTCATACAGGAAACCTGGAGATGGTTGTCAAAACCTGGAGAAGTTCTGAACCTGCCAGAACCTGAACTCTCCACTAAAATCAATGTTAATATATTTGTCTCACCTTGTTGTTCTCTGTTCTCCAGTCATCTCACAAAGACCAGAAGAAGATCCATAAGACCATGTCGTCAGGAGACCTGGGGAAGGTGGAGGTCCTCAGGAAAACCTCCAGTCAGGATGGAAGGTGAGATCCCGAGAATTAGATCTTTTGACACAGCGAATTCTTCTGATAAAGTCCATCTTTACATTTCAATGGCTGACTGCATCAGCTTTTACAGAACTGTAGCAAAACAAAACTGACAAATTCAAAGAGGTAAAAATTTGTCTGTCTTTAATACATTTATTTTAAAAAAAATTATAAAATTTTATAAAAAATTTATTTAAAAAAAACTATGTTATTTATTTTAATGACACTGTGACATAGAGATCCATTTCTTGGAGTTTCTATTCATGGGGTTTCTTCTATTTCTTTCACCATTTTTGTAGTCAACATTTGTGAATTCTTAATTTATCTTACATTAATCAACTGTGTTTGTCATTTAGCAGGATGAGGGGGAAGATGAGATTCTGGAGTAAGACGAAGCACGGCGAGAAAAAACTGTCAAGAGAGAAGCAGGCCAGCAGGAGCGAAGCTGGAGAGACACATGGTAAAAAAACACATACACAAAATGTGCTGTTTTAGGCTTTTAGTGTAGATTTACAGACACACACATACATATAAAGTGCATACAAATACAGAGCTACAGAAGCATAATCCACCTTCTCTCTGTGTCCATGCTTCCAGAAGGCCCTTCTCCTCCCCACAGCCCAGACTTGGAGGCAGCCTCCTCTCGGGTGGTCAGGGACAGTAAGGAGAACAAGGAGCCGTCTCCTAAGATGAGACGGCGTCGCAGCGTGAAGATCAGCAGCATCGCTCTGGAACCGGCCCAGTGGCAGAACGACGCGCTGCACATCCTCACCTCGGCCCACGACTACCGCAGCATGAACGACTTCCTCATGAAGAAGGTGAGACGGACCCTGACCCGCTATCTTACACTACCTGAAACTAGAGGGTCAAAATAGTCTTGAATACATAGTTTATAAGTACACTCCCCAATTTTACCACAGCTGGATTTGCAATTTCGTTCAGTGCATCCAGATGTGAGATTTCCACTGCCAATACTATTGAGGCTAATATAATTTTGTTTTGCCATCTCACACCATTGATAAACAATTTTCAAAAAATGAAACAGCAACATCTCATAGAAACTATTTCTTTGATATGATTAAACACTCCAGGGTTCTCCCAAGGACTCATAAGTTTGTGCTGTGATCTGATTCAAAATAGTATATATTCATATTTTCTATAATTGTGTGTTAAAATAGAACCTGCATTTGCCTACATTTCATTTATATTAATATCTATTATGGAATATGACAATGCAACATCCACTTTTTCTTCAGATCGCTGACCTGGAGTCCGAAGACGGTAAGAAGGACACCATGGTGGATGTCGTCTTCAAGAAAGCGCTGAAGGAGTTCAGGATCAACATCTTTAACTCCTACTCCACCGCCCTGGCCGTGAGTCCCTGCACACTAAAGTCTACTAAAATGACTCTTAGACACTTTCCAGTAAATTGTCTAATCATTCTCACATGGACTGTTTTAGAAAATGAGGCTCATCTTGCAACTAAAAACCCAAGTGTTTGAAATTTAAATAGAAGAACCCTCAGTCATAAATGTTTACTGATGTGTTGTTGAATGTCATGCAAACTACAGGAGGTTCATTTTCCATTTGAAACACACAGAGCACTGATCATCCTTTCTTTTCCTTTGCTCTCACCACCAGATGGACGACGGGAAGAGTATCCGTTACAAGGATCTTTACGCCCTGTTCGAGCACATCCTGGAGAAATCCATGCGCCTGGAGCAGAGGGACTGGAGCGAATCGCCGGTGAAGGTGTGGGTCAACACCTTCAAGGTCTTCCTGGACGAGTTTATGACCGAGTATAAGCCCATGGAGGGAACCATCGGCAGGGTAAGAAAGTGGATTGATGAAAAGATAAAAAATGCCTTAAAAACTAGACGATAAATTCCAAGTATTAGGTGCAGGATATAAAGTATTAAAATTATTACAATGAAATGAATTCCCTCCAGGAGAATTTCAGGGTCAGTCCTCTGCAGATTTTGTGATTTATAAAGTTTTAATTTTGTGTTTAATTTTAACAGCTTTTACTTGCTGAAATACAAATAATATCTGTAGTCATTACATGTGCAGCACTCACTAGAAGCACACAAAATGAACAAGGTAATATGTTTTTCATTTTTCAGGCTCCTAAACGTGAACGCAAGAAGTCGAGGAAGAAGGAAACAGATATTGTGAGTTGTGAATTTAATCATGTAAACTGTGTGTGTGGAAACAAAATGTTTGTAATAATAGAGCTGAGCTGAATGGTGGCTCTGCTGCCCCCTGCAGGTGGAAGAACACAATGGCCACATCTTCAAGTCCACGCAGTACAGTATCCCCACATACTGCGAGTACTGCTCCTCCCTCATCTGGATGATGGACCGAGCCTGCGTTTGCAAACGTGAGGAGTGGACACACACACACACACACACACACACACACACACACACACACATACATATAACTTCGATAGTTAGGTTGCTTTTAGGTTGAAGGCATGAAGTCTTGACAGGTAAGTCATTCATTAGGTGATTTTCCAACTATAATCCTGCATCATCTAAACAACAAACAACAAAGTTTATTCTACTGAGTGACAACAAGTCACACTGTACTTCACTGACAGCTCACAGAGAAATAACTGATTATGTGTTTTATAAATGTCAAGATTAAAGCTAGTTCTTATAGTTCATAGATAATGACAGGGCAAAAAGGTGCAGTACAGTAATCGGAGAGTGCAGTACTTGTACACAGAGGAGGACACAAGCCACAACGCCTCCCTGTGTTTTAAATCCTCTTCACTTTCTGATTGATGAGGGGCGACATATCATGAGGTTTGAGTGAAAGTCAAACTTGAATAATTCTATGGGAAAGTCATGAAATAGCTGTTTATCTATAGTAAGTCACATTGTAAGAGTTACAGATTAGAACATGTGAGATGGGCTTGAAGATTCAACTGCAGAGAAAGTTAAATTGTTATTGCAAGGATTCAAATATTTATATGTCCCTTCACTAAATTAGTGGTATATTCTGACCTGGGTCGACACTATGGATTTGTCTTGTTTTCACTTTTTATATAACAAACATATTTGCCTTTTTTGCACGTTTGAATTCACCAGAAAAGTCATTTATAAATATGTGCAAGTCGGCCCAGGATCACAGACACACTGATACACAAACACACACACTCACCAGCAGGTCCTAATGTTCTCCTAACTCACTTACCCACAGGCGCTCACGCCCATGTGTGTAGTTTGTATTTCCACCCACACAGTACATTACACCCCCTCCTACTCCTCACACACACACACACACACACACACACACACACACACACAGCATGTTCAGACTCTGAAAACTCACACTCTCGCCCTGCCTCCTTGAGTGTCAGAAAGATTTGATTAAACCTCCCTCTCCTTTCATAAATCTATCTTCTATCTCGTAACAAGATCCATCTGCACTTTCAGCGAGCAGCAGACGTCACGTCCAAGCTCTGCCGCCGCTGCCGCCGCCTCAGCGTTGGCAGCCAGAGTCTTCAGGGTCGTGACTGTCTGCAGCTGTTGTTGCAGAGGTTGGAGAAATGCTGTCAGTCTGATTGTTGTTGTTCTGTTGTTCTGCAGTGTGTCGCTACGCCTGCCACAGGAAGTGCTGCTCCAAGATGACCACCAAGTGCAGTAAAAAGGTAGGAGGAGTTTTTTTTTTTTTTCATTCATTGTCTTTAGCTTTCTTGTTTCAGGATGCTTCAGTATCACAGTGGTTTTAAAATACACAGAGACATCGATATGGATGTCACAAATCAGAACGATGATGAAATTTTTGCTGCTTAATTTACATTTTAGCTTCATATTATTTAACTGAGTAATAAATTAATGCATTTTTAGTGTTTCTGTTTTGGGTGTCTAGACTCTGTAAGATGTAAACACCCAACAAAAAAAAACTTAGAAATAACAGAACTTTACTTTAACAATGGTTTGTCAACTCATCAACAAAGTCAAACTCTATTCTTTTTTTTTCTTGGTTTGATATTTAGCCTTCAGGTCTTCTCGATGAAAGCATTCATTTAATCTAATCACCTGCAAATGCTTTTAAAGGGAGATTATGTATATTTTTGAAAGAAGAAATTAAATCTTTCTCATTATAAAAGAAAGTTTAATTCATGAGCAATAAAACAATAATAAAACTTGCTCCATTCAAAACACACTTCAGGTTGTATTTTATCGACAGTTTTAAGTGCATATTGCTGTATAATGGACATTAATGACTGAGTTTAGTTGCTGAGTCATTTATCTTTAATGTGACATGTTTCTGTCTGTGTCCTTTGCAGTACGATCCGGAGCTGTCGTCTCGGCAGTTCGGCGTGGAGCTGTCCCGTCTGACCAGCGAGGAGCGAACGGTGCCCCAGCTGGTGGAGAAACTCATCAACTACATCGAGATGCACGGCCTCTACACGGAGGGGATCTACAGGAAGTCGGGCTCCACCAATAAGATCAAAGAACTGCGCCAGGGGCTGGACACAGGTGAGACTGACTCTGAGCCGAGACACACGGAAAAATAGTTGATGTTGATGTGAAGATTTTTGAAAGTTTAAAGTAGATTTTAGAATGAAAGACATTATATACTGTAGGTCTAAATAAACAATAGGCAATAAAGTACTACTACTACTACTGTTCTTCTTTGTCTTCTTCATCTTCTTTTTCTGCTTTGTCTTTTTCTTCTTTGTCGTCTTCAGTTTCTTCGTCTTCTTTTTCCTCTTTTTCTTTGTCCTCTTCTTTCACTTCTCCTTCTTCTTCTCCCTCGTCTTCTTCTACTTCAATTACTGTTGCTAGTCCTGCTACTCCTTCACTGTCTTCTACTAATGATACTACTTCTAAATATACTGTGCACAGTTACAAAAAGAGAAAGATAAAGGAAGGTTAGTTTACCTTCATCCTCTGTTCCAGATGTGAGCAGCGTGAACCTGGATGACTACAACATCCACGTCATCGCCAGCGTTCTCAAACAGTGGCTTCGTGACCTGCCCAGCCCTCTCATGACCTTTGAACTGTACGAGGAGTTCCTCAGGGCCATGGGTGAGCTCGTAATTAGCCCCTTCGCTGACCCCGTTCTGCTGCAGAGGCTCCTCCAGCCGAGAGCCACTTTCAGAAGGCGAAACCTGGATCTGATGGGGTGTGCTTGTTTTCTTTTGCAGGTCAGCCAGACAAGCGGGAGGTGATACGAGGGGTGTACTCTGTGATCGACCAGCTCAGCAGGACACACCTCAGCACACTGGAGCGCCTCATCTTCCATCTGGTCAGGTGAGCGATGAGATAATAATCAACATCAGCTGTGCAGCCTCAAGCAAGACGGCCCACATCTGAAAATTAGGTTTTGCAATAAGATCTGAATAATGTTTTCGCCTTCGAGCAGATCGTCTGTGCAGTTTAATATTTGAAGCCCGGGTTTCAGATTGTCTTTGTTTTTCTCTCGCTGGTTATCAAACACGCCGGATCCGCTGTCCGTTGCGTTTGGTGGGAATGGGTGTCCAACTCCGTGAGAATCAACATCAGGATTAACAGGATTACGCTGTGGTGTGTTTCAGGATCGCCCTGCAGGAGGAGACTAACAGGATGTCAGCCAACGCCCTCGCCATCGTCTTCGCTCCCTGCATCCTCCGCTGCCCCGACACCATCGACCCGCTGCAGAGCGTCCAGGACATCAGCAAGACCACAGCGTACGTCCACTCACTGCCCTCTGTGCTTCACAACAACAGCTGCAACAGAGGCTGAAAAATGTCTCACTTTTCTATTTTCTAGATTTTTGTTTTAGCTATATTGTTTTTGTTTTTACCTATATTATTTCTTATTTACCTCATACTCAAAGTGTGAGAATGTCAGCAGTGGTGTTGATGCTTTCTCACCACTTTTTGTTAAGTGCTGTAACAGGAACCTTTTTTGGCCATTATTTTGATTGACTGATGTTCAGAAAGCCTGTATGGAAGCCTGTAGGGACAAAGTTAACTGTAGCTTTCAAGTGTTATATCACGGCATTACCAACCTATTTAGAGGAACTTTGTCAATTTATTTATATAGTATATAAGACAGGTTTAACTGGCATGTAGCATTTGGTGTTATAGAGGAACAAAAGTAACAAGCTCAAATTACAAAATATAACATCAAACTCAATGACCAATAACTTCAATTAAACTGCATGAATATAAACTCTAAGTCATACATTAAAAAAAATATTTGGTAGTTAAGCTTAATACATATCATTTCCTGCCTAAAATTGAAATAGTTGTAAGTTATTTTGCAGCTTGTGATGTTTGTGATGCGACTTCCTGTTTACGTCATTGATGCTTTTGATTGGAGAGGACTAAAGATTTCAGCCGCCCAGTAAATAACTTGCATGTTTTTAAAGGCTTTAGGAGCTAATAAGAACATAGAAAGGACTTTACACACAAGCTTAGTCATGGATTTCTATTCTAAATGGATCTCGTCCTTGCAGGTGTGTGGAGCTGATCATCAACGAGCAGATGAGCAAGTACAAAGCTCGTCTGAAGGACATCAGCAGTCTGGAGTTTGCAGAAAGCAAAGCCAAGAGCAGACTGACCCACATCAGGAAGTCCATGGTAAGATCAGTCTGTCAGTCATCCGACAACAGCGCTCCTGGCCCGGGGCCAAGTTCCACCCTCATGATGCTACAGATGTTAGCGTGAATAATCCTTATTGCCCGACATTGACGTGGATGTTTTTTTCTGCTTGTTCCTCTCACTCATCATTTAAATGGTGACTCGACAGTTTTCAGCTCCTCGAGCAGCTGGCATGGTTTTCACACGGCCATGGCAGGAGTTCATCCCTCTGTGTTTCTTCACATCTGTCATCAACAGATTTTGCTGTGTTTTTGAAACACGAGCAAAAAGCTGACGAAAGCATACTCAAGGGGATATACCTCTAAATATGTACACGGCACATATGACTTTACATTAACTACTTTAAACTTTGAAAGATAAAGAAGATGGAATTATAGGTTTTAAATTCTTCTTATCGAGGCTACAACCATGCAACAACCCCCCATTTTATAACAACATTTCTGACCACTAATACTTCTTGTCTTCTTGCTTACCTCACAGTCACAGCAGATGTTAAAAAAGGCTCTCAGGAGCTCTCATAATATTTTTCTGTTTATTCAGAGAAAAACAACATCCATATACAAAACAGAAAGGATGAAGTGAAAAGTAGCTGAGGGCCATTTACCAACTATGAGCACACGCCATCAATGATAATGTTGCTCATATTGGTCATTTAAATTGAAATTCAAATTATAATTAAGAAGAGAGAATAAGCATAGAATTAAGTCAACTTCAAACAAATACGTCTCTAAACAACAATAAATATATATAGTTTATACCATGATGGGAGCAGCTGATCTTTATCAAAAATCTGCAAAATTCAACCTGATTATTACCCTTTTTTCCTCAACAGATCTGAACTGTATAGCATGATTAGAATAAAAAAAAACAACTTCTAATTGTAGCTGCAAAAAAACCAGCTGTATCTGAACTTTCCCAGTCAACTTGGTTTAAATGGTCCTTGCTAACTTGCCTCCCATCACCACTCCTTAACCCTAATCTGTCCTTCCTCCCCTCCTCCTTCCAGAAACCTGTACTAATTGCTGTTAGGTTTATGAGCATAACCCGCACTGCCACCCCGGTATGTATGCCCCCTGCCCCTCCATGTGCCCGCCCACCGCCCGTCCTGTCCTGTCCGTCACTCTGTCCGACCCGTCCGCTCATGCTGTCTGTCGCACCTCCGGTCATATGTGCTCGTCACACTCGTCTGTAGGCTAGTTCAGCTGTCTGACCTTCTGTTTGTGTATTTGTTCCTTTTTGTTCGCTGAACACTGTTATGGATTAATTCATAAAGGGGCGATAACCCTGGAAATTATTGTTGGAACAGTCACCAGAGGAAAGGGTTTAAAGTTTACATCTACGTTTACTCTCAGACCAGTCGGATATTTTTATATTCAGCTAAAGTAATGATGCCTACAGCAGCCACATTATAAGGCTACTGTATGAAATAGTCATCAGCAGTTACTAGTAGTCATTTTGTGACTTCGTTTTGTCATTCAAGATAATGTCTGAAGGACTAAAGTCTGACTTCAGTTTTATTGCTAATGGACACAGCACTGAGACTAATGACTTCACTCAATGGAGACTTTTAATTATTTTCCAAAATTAGCTTGGATTTTTTTTTTCAAAAGAACATTTTGAAGCAGAAACTAATTAATGATTTATTTATTCACATCAATGCTTTGGGTTTTTATATCAGATGTGTCAAATACATATGATATAGAGACTGCAGACAGAAGTTCACTTGGACTCTTTATGTCTAAAGACTTGAGACTAAGTAGATGGTTTTTAACAGCATTTATAAGTTATTTATGGAAATAGTTGATTAATAATGTAATTAATAGTTATCATTAACAAAGCATTGTGTGAATTAGGTTAAAGCAGTAAAGTTACTACTAATGTTGTAAAACTTATACCAGCACTTCTTTCTTTTTCAGATGTGGCTATATAATAATTATGTCACTCTGTTAGTGTAAAGTTAATTGTCTTTATTTCCATCATGGCGTTGTTGCTTTGCGTTGTGTCTGCAGAAATGGCAACAGCATTAACAGGGTTTAAGGTTATTACAATATATTGTTTCATAAACTGCTGTTTCAAGGTAGGTGCAGTGTAACAGCTGCTGTGTTTGTGCTGAGCTCTGAGACAGCAGCTCCACTCACTGCTGTTTGTTCTGTTTCTGCTCCGCAACTGATTAACATGCAGCCTAACACTGCTAAACTGAAGGTAATGCCTACCTCTGTGTGTGTGTGTGTGTGTGTGTGTGTGTGTGTGTGTGTGTGTGTGTGTGTGTGTGTGTGGTGATAATCAGCAGACCTCATAGTTTCTAGCAGTGATGTTGTGAGCCGTTGTCAGTGCATCCTCTGTATAATCCATATGTGGTCAAAACATCCAGTCGTGTCTATAGCGAGTTCATCTGTGCTTCATCGCTGTCACTGTCAAAACTAATGATTATTGTTGACCAGTTTCCACTAACACACTCTCCTGCTGTGTGATTCTGTGTGTGAACCTGCAGAGCAAAGGTCGCGTTCGGCAGAGCAGCGCCCACGCGCCCTCGCCTCCTCTCAGCCCCAGGGCGCCTCCTGTGGTGGATGGAGAGAGTGCAGGAGGTGGAGGAGGTGGAGGAGGAGGAGGTGGAGGAGGAGGAGGTGGAGGAGAGGATGCAGCAGAGGCCGGCCTGAACGAGCAGCAGCAGTTGGCCATGCAGCAGGAGGAGCGAATCCTCACCGAGCAGATTGAGAGTCTGCAGAAGGAAAAGTATGACGTCTCCTGTGTCCAAATGGAAAATAATTGCAGCTTCACTTGCAAAAACATTTTAGTTATTTTAGCAGATGGGACACTCAATCGTGACACACAGTGACTGTAGCTGAACGAGAATGCACACCTGTCTATGTAATCTAAGTCTTATCTCTTCCCTGTTGCTCTGGCAGTATGACATTACCCAGCAATCTGTCACATTGATCACTTCAGGAAAAAACAAATATGTGCCATCTCTTATCAGGACAGAATCACTTTGACCTTTGCACATCATTAGTAGGCATTGCCAGTTGGCCAAGTAGAAACTTAAGATCAGCCTGTACTCATTTAGAATTGCTTGCATTAGGAAGCAGCCTAAGTTCAAGTGTAAATAAAATGATTTTGATAAAGCAGCTCTGACCAGACTTTTAATGTCTCGTTTGTGTGTATTCGTCTGTGTGTGTGTGTGTGTGTGTGTGTGTGTGTGTGTGTGTGTGTGTGTGTGTCGGCAGGGAGGAGCTGACGTATGAGATGCTGATCTTGGAGCCGCGGGCGTCAGACGATGAGACTCCTGAGTCTGAAGCTTCCATCGGCACAGCAGACAGCTCGGAGAACATCACAATGGAGACGGAGGGCGCCACCTCTGACCCCTCTGGTACGTGTGTGTGTGTGTGTGTGTGTCAATTTTAAGTACAAGTATATCATGTGTTTTTATATATATATGGTAACTAGAACTATCAAAAATGTACTGGAGTGTAGTACAATAAGTACAATATTTTATTTAAAGTTGCATAAAATGGAAATATACAGGACAAATACATGTACCTTAAATTTGTACTTAAGTGCAGTACTTGAGTAAATGTACTTTGTAAGTGTTTTGTAATATGTTTATAACACACTGCTGCTCTCCTCTCTCTCCACAGGCACTTATCGCTCCAGAAAGTCGGAGGCAAAGGGCAGACGAGCTTTGCGCCGTCAGCCCGACTCCCAGGACTCAGCCGACTCCTCCTCCACCGTTTCCTCCTACCACCCGTCCTCCTCTCTCTCCTCCAACGCCTCCGGCTCTCCCTCCCCTCACTACCGCTTCCGCTCCTCCTCCTCTGGGCCCCTGCTCACCTCCTGCGGCCTGGGGGCCCCGTTGGCCGAGGCGGAGGGGGGCCAGAGATCCGGTAAGACCCGGCACCGGCTCAGGCTCAGCCGCAGCTCACCGCGCGAGCCCTCGGGGGGCCACCGGAGGGAGTCGGACTTCAGCTCGGGGCCACAGCAGCTGGTTCTGTACGGCAGCAACGAGTTCATGGTGTGAAGCCGGGGAGGGAAGGAGCGCCGGCCGCCGCCTGTTCGAGCGCAGGAGGGCGGACGAGAAGGGGAGGAGGGAGAGTCCGGAGTTGAACGAGGCCGGTCACGGGGCGAGGTTGGTGCCCAGTGTGGCCTGCTGCCCCTCCTCAGTGCCCACCCCCCTCCTCCCCTGGTCCAGTCTCAGAAAGAATGGGAATAAAAGAAGACTGGAAATATGACAGGACAAAATGAGACGGTCAGAGGAAAGATGGAAGAGCGTAAAGACATGGTCGGCCATGTTTGTTGACCCTCTGTTTGACCCCTGCTGGAGCCTCACGGGTCGGTGAGAGGAGAGAGAGAGAGGAAGGGTGGTGAGACGCAGAGAGAAGCCACACCTGCAAAGCCAAATCTTACAGTGCCCTCATCTTTATTTTTCAGCATGTGGGCAGGTGGTTGAAGCCACCCAGAAGAAATGTAGCCATACCGACTGAACTGGCGGACATTTTGTCTGTAACCAGCGCCAAGCTAAGTCTGCTTTTCACGTTTACACGGGACACACCAGCCACGAGGCTGCATGCTACTCCATCACACTTTTTCCTACGTCAGTTTGAAGAGACTGTACAGAAATATGTTACATCTGTATGTCACATTATTATTATTATTAATATTATTATTATGTTACAGAGGAAAAAAGTGTACATAGAAAGAAAGTCCAGTGCTGCTCCTGGGTCGTTCATTGTTCGTCTCTATTTCCTGTTCCTCTATTTTGCAAAGTGAAGTGTCTGGAATTCAGGTACCACTTTTGTTTCTGTGCTGTTTTTTTTTTTTTTGCTCGGTTTGCCGTCATCTGGTCTCTTTTCCTACTTCACAATGAACAGAGCCAGTTTTGGGTGTCCTTGGGAAACAATTGAAGGAAAAGCTGTCGCTCTGCGCTCACGTGTCTTGGTGTCACGTTTACTTGACCTGAGGTGTCAAATGTCAATCAGCCATAAGTGTATTGTACCTGCAAGCTTTTCCTTTCTCCTTCTGTTTTATTCGGAAACATCAGTGTTATAACGTCAGGACTTGAATTTTTTTATATATATATATATAAATATTATTGCTGTATTATAGGTGTTATTGATATCAAAGATGTCACGTTTTTGTTGTCAATATTGTTTCATAGTTTATTTTTGTTCAGATGAAAGCCATTTTTTCTTTCCAGTCTGTGTGTGCATGAATGAATGAATGAATTAATGAATGAATGAATAATTCCTGCCACTGTTTCAGCTCCCACTTTGTGCATGTGTAGTCTTCTCTACACACACATTCGACACACTAGTGTTTTCTCCCAAAACTGTTCTGTTGTAAAGGTGAAAAAAGTTTCTGCAACCATCGAGTGACACTAAAACTAACTCAGACTTATGTTTCATTTGTGTGAGTGTCATTGCACCTGTGGGGAAACTCATGCACTCACCCACACTTTCAAACCGTCCATGTCCTCTGAGCCATCCACGATACTTTCTTCTTCTTCTTCTTCTTCTTCTCCTTCTTCTTCTCTTTAACCATAACAGCGGCTCTTCCATTCTCTCCTCTCTCGGCTCTGGCTGTGAAAAGTAGCATTTAATCTGCCTGTTAATCAGACAAATGAGTAGCAACTATCTCAGACCGTCCACGTGTTTCTGCATATTCTTCCTCTCTTTCCGTCTCTGTCCGAACAGTATAGAAACAGTCGGTGTAATATTCAGTTTTATGGGCCTACTGAGTAGCTTAACGGCAATGATGTCTCTGTACTTTAGCTGCAATATCCCTCCTCGCTTGCTGCGTCTGCGGTCAGATGCTTTGGGGCGACCTTTGCTCCGATCTCGCCAACACAATCAGTGTTAATCGACTTTTCCTCGAAGCTGGAAGTCTCAGAAAAAAGACTGTGCTGATCTCAGTTTTAATGCAGGTGTGGAGACTTGCGGCGTGCTGTCTTTTTACAACATGGAACTGTAGACCTGTTTAGGGAAAAAAAAAAAAAAAAAGTTTCAGAGGTGAGCTGAAAGGACAAAACTGAATCCAGGTCAGATATCTTGATATTTGATGGGATGGTCTTTGTACATGTCCAAGCTGTCTATATGGCATTCAGCCAAAAAAAAAAAAAAAAAAAAGAATTAAAAAAAGTGAATGTACCTGTCACTGGAAGGCATGCTCTGCTTTCTCTGGTTGTTTTTGTTCCTCTTTTATACACAGTGTATGTACTATTTATGATCATGCTTTTGGGGTGTACATTGGTTTAAAAGAATCTGTTATAAAAAGGTGTTATAAAAGGATATATTATCCTGTGTACGGTTCATTATCTACTATTAATCATGGCAACATTTTAACGGGCCACACTCGGTCTGTCATGTTTGTGCTACGAAGCAGAAAAAAAAAGACAAGCGTGTCTCTTTGTCTGCGCCACTCTGGACACGGTTATGTATAAGGTGCAATTTGTGTTATGTTTCTTTTTTTTCTTTTTTTTTTTAATGATACAAACATGTCTATGGTTGTAAGGAAAAAAAACTTTATGGGGGAAATTCATCTGCTTATTAAAAAAGCAAAACTGCAGCCAAACACAAATGAGTTGAGTAATATTTTTGCCTAAAAACTATATTTTAAAAAAAAAGCTGAGACCATGTGTGAAACATTAATAAAACAGAATGTGATGATTTGCTAATCTTTTGTGACAAATACTCAATTTAATATAACACAGAGACAATATATTTAACGTTTTACCTCATCAACTCCAATAACACCTGTTTGGATCCTTCCACAGGTAAACAGGTTCATTGGTAACAGGTGATAGGATCATGATTGGGTATGAAAGGTTCATCCTGGAAAGACTCAGTCGTTCACAAGCGAGGATGGAGAGAGGTTCAACACTTTGTGAACACATGATTGTATAAAGGAGATTACTACATTTTTTGTTTGCGAATGACTGCATCCCATTTTTATTCATGTTTTACACAGCTTTTTTGGAATTTTACTTTGAAAGGTCATTTCCTTTCCTTGCTTTTATGCTCCTTTTCATTATAAGACGCACAGCAGATTTTAAAAATACTTTAAATCCTGCTTTGTTTACATCTTTGTTCACTTTCTTGTCGTCTTCTTCTCAATAGAAATGTGTTGTGTTTTACCACCAACAGCTGCTGATCAGTGGAACAGCACGAAACCATTTACATAATACTGTACATACATTTCATGACACAAGCCAAACCGGGTCCCACCCATTAAAACATTGCCCCATGATGCTGTTTGTGGTTAAAAACTCCTCCTGTAATTGCCCCTGGTGTTGGGCAATACCGTCTGGCTGACAGCCGCTGATTCAGTTCATCACAAAGGTTTTGGATGAGGTTGTTATCAGGACTGTGTGCGGGTCTTATCATGCCTGAACCAGCCCATGAAAAACAGCTGCAAACTGAAAGTATTTGGAGAGGAGCATCTACATATTTCTGGTCATATAGACAGGCAGATAATTACAAATGATTTCTACCATTTTTTTTGACTATAAGAAAAGGCACAGATGGAATAAGAGAATGAATGATGGCTGGATTATCTGCAGCTGTTTCAGGTTCAGTTTCAGGTGTTGTCCACGCTGACTGATAACAGAATCATCGTAATTACCTATGCTTTTCTTACTGTGACTCATCAAAGTGTCAGCTGTGAAAAAGGCCTGTTCCTAATAATCAGGTTGTCAGGATCAGGTATGTTATCAGGTGTGTGTTATTTTGCCCTCAGTGAATCCAGCTGGTCATAAACACATCGATCAATACAGTGAAGTCGAAACGTCTACTGTTGAATATTACAAGTTGTTCTCTAATGTGACTCCAGTGTTTTATATGTTACCTACTTTTTTTTTTAAATATTTATATTAACATGATTATGGGCAGTGATGGAAGAAGTACTCAGACCTTTTAATCAAATAAAAACCACAGTGTAAAATACATAAGTATTACCATCAAAATATACTTTAAGTACCAACAGTAAAATTACTAATTTGACATATATCATTTGGTCTTAATTAGTGTTAATTAGTGAGTATTATCATATTGTATATTAATAGCTTGTAGCTTATACTTCTTTAGTTTATTTTTATTTTGTATTATAATCTGAATCTGAAAAGTAACTACTGTTGTTAAATAAGGGTAGTGAAGTAAAGAGAACAACACTGGCTTTAAAAGTAGCATGAGATGAAAATACTCAAGTACAAGTACTGTACCTTAAAACTGTAATCCAGTACAGTACTTTCCACCACTGTTTATGGGAGGAGTAAATACAGAAGTAGTATTTATTTATTTTATTTTATTGAGTCTATTTTTGCTGATGAGCTGATTTAAGTTTGTGTTTCTTTTCTAACACACACAGCCTAAGTTTCATTTTGACAAGTTGCCAACACGACAGTCACCACAACAAAAGGCTTCACTTCCCTTCAGTCATCCAGCGGCAGAAAAATGAAACTAACAGAGCAGAAGATTCCAGCTTCACAGAAGAGATGTTTTGTTTTGTAACTGCGACCCGGTGACCGACCATCCAAGCGGCCCAGCTGAGCAGGGAGGTGATTCACCAGAAGAGAAGAAACATCTCTGGTTTCTCTTCTGCTGAAATGAAAGTAGAGTCACAGTTTGGTTTGTGGAGGTTTTGAAATGCTGTGATTCACCTGTTGCTCCTACCTGAGCTCACAACAGCTGATCTGTCTCTGATCACATCAACAAGGCTTCAAGCTGTCCACGGTGAGCTGCTGTTTTCTACATTCATCACCTCTGTTCTGTTTCTGGTTTCAATTGTTGAAGCTGTTGAATATTTTTTGTGTTGAATGTCAAACATTCAGCTCATGTTCAAATGTGTTTCTCTTTAAATCCTGCAGATGTCTTTTGATAAAACCATCATTTTCTTTGACCTGGAGACCACTGGATTAGGTAACATTAACTTTAAATCTGTCTGCTTATCAATACTTAAAATAATAATTTAATAAGTTCAGTGTTACAATGGGCACAGCATTTGTAAAAAAAAAAAAAAAAAAAAAAAGAAGAAAAAATTATTAAGCATTTTCTTGAGCTTTAAGTTTCATTTTGACCTTGACAATAATAAATCCACTTAAGAATTGTTTTAAAAATTGCTATGTTCGATCATTGTGTGGGACGAAATGACTAAAATTGTCTTTTATATTTATCATTAACGACTTTAAACTGATGTTGAAAGAAGTACTCAAAGCTAAACAAGTACTCATTGTGTAGAATTCATAATTCAGAATAATGTGTGTTATATCCCTGGATTATTATTTCAGCCACTTGAAATTCTGATGGCTACATTAATCCATGACTGTAAATCATATTTTATGAGTAGATTTATGTTTTTATTAATAAACAGAATCGGCAAAGTAACTAAAGTTGTCAAATGTAGTGGAGTAAGAAGTATAATGTTGGGTTCTGAAAAGTGGTGGAGTACAAGTATAAAGGAGCATAAAAGAGAAAATTTTACTTGAGTAAATGTACTTAGTTACTGATTTAAACCCAGTGCATCATTTGTTGTTAGCAACTAACAAACTGTTTTTTGGATCAAAATGTCTGTAAATGTTCAACACATGAGGTTGGGTGTGTGTGTGTGATAAGGAGGATAAGACTGTGTTTCAGTTTCTATTATCATTGGTTTCTAACCTCACCTGTGACGCCTGTTCCATCTAGTTCATGTAGATTCTGAGAAATAAAAGCGAACAGTTAGTGAAGGGTGGAGTACCACAAGGTCGTCACTACCCTCTGAGCCAATAACATTACCCAACACAGGACGTGTCTGTGACCAACCACAGGCCAGCCGGAGACGTTCTTCCTGTGTCTGCCACAGGATGCTTCTGCTCTATGACAGATTTAATTATCAGACAGATTAAACCAACCAAACGATTCATCGGTTTATTGAGATTATTTAGGATAAAATAAGGATGAGGATCATCATTAGCTGCAGCTGTGGTTGTTAAGAATGAGTTACACTTCCTGTCAGAGATCTTTGATGCAACTGAAACTCGACACCAAACGATTTCATTGTGACTTTAATGCAAAGTTTCTGTGTCTGTGGTTTTGACTTTGTGTGGGTGTGAGCCAAATAAACCGTGGCTGCACACATTACCATCACACATTTGGCAGGATGTCTTGACAGAAAACTTTTATGTGTGCTCGGTATGAGCATGCAGCAGACGAACAGAGAGCGCCACCTACCTACAGATACAGATAGTGATTGGAGAGGAACCAACAATCAGCAGGCCACACCAGAGACATGGCTGTTAATATGTTTGATATTTGAATCTATAGGTGATAGGTCAAATGAAAAATAACCATCAACAAGAAGACAATGGCTTTTTTCTCTTATCCTTTTTTCATCCATCTGTTTTTGGCTGTCAGACACTGCAGTGTGTGACATCATCCAGTTGTCGGCCGTCTGCGGAAAGAGGGTCTTCAACGCCTACACCCTCCCCCGCCGGGCCCTCACTGAGAGCGCCACAAGGGTCACGGGCTTCACCGTCCAGCATGACGGCCTGTATCTCCGAGGGACTCCTGTTCACACCATCCCTCTTTTGGAAATGCTCACCTCCTTCCTCGCCTTCCTTCGCTCCTTCCCCCACCCCGTGGTGCTGGCGGCCCACAGTGCAAGGCGGTTTGATGCGCCAGTGCTCAGCAGAGTGCTGCGGCAGTACTCGCTCAGGGAGGAGTTCCAGCAGGTGGTGTATGGGTTCCTGGATACCTTCCTGCTGGCCAAGAATGTGTTTCGAGGTCTGGGCAGTTATTCTCAGGAGTACTTGGTCAGCCGCTACCTGGGAAAGACCTACGAAGCTCATAATGCTGTGGAGGATGCCAGGGTGCTGCAGGAGCTCTTCAACACATGGAGTCCCAGCAGATACAACACCGTCAGATTCATCGACAGGACCCTAATGTTTTAAAAGAGCTACAGAAGAAACAAGAGGAAAACAATCTGGCCATGACGAGAAAATATTCTGTCTCTGCTTTTTCTTTGCAGTTTTGTTCTCATCATGAACCCTGAGGTGGTGGGACAGACTGTTATTTTGAACACTGAGAAAATTGAAAATGAAATTTCTTTTGTTTGGAGACTGGACTGGACACTCATAACTCCTAGATATGTCCTGATCATTCTGTGTAATGATTCATATTGTTTAGCTGTCTAATGTCTTGTAACTTGTCTCAAACTCACAAATGTCGTACTCTTGTTTTTCCAGTAAAATGTAGCACGTCTTTTAACACGAAAAACATTAAACTTCCATTTGATTCTTCCAGACAACATATATATCTTTCATTTATTTTCTGAATATTGCACCTACTTTCAGCAATCATACAGGAAATCTCTCCACAGAGCCGCCTCAGTACAGACCAGCATGAAGTGCAGCTGGTATTCTATGTTTTGTTTAAAAAGCATTAACCTGCTCTACCTGCTTTACAGTAGTGTTTATGTGTAATGACACACTTTCCACCAAGGAGTTTGTCACACAGCATTTTGGGAATGGAGGAAATCACCATCTGGAATGAACTGACAGAGGTGAGAGTTGAGGTGAACAGTTGTTTGCTTCCTTTAAAGACTGCATATGGTTTGAGTATCGATGATTTGTGCTGATTTGCACAAGAAAGACTTCGCGTACTTTCAACAAAAAAATCTAAAATATTTCAAAGCACCTCTGATGGATTCTGCATGTTTTTTGTCCAGTTATATCATCAAATTAATCACATCAACCAAGTATTTAAAAAACTCAGAATTAATGTATTGGTGGCTCCTGATCTTTCTTCCAAAATTCTAAAAAAAATAAAATAAAAATAAATTATTATTTCATCAACTTCTTAATTTACCACTAACTCTTTGCGTGGCCATTTGTTTCCTGTGGAGGGCAGCACTGTGCCTGGGACGCTTGTACCTGCTTCATATTTGATAAAAGAAGAAGAAGGGATTCTCCTGCGCCTGCGCAAAAATAAAGAAACTTTTAATGCGTAGATAAATGCAGGTTTTTGTCGGAAAACAATAGTTTATTTGACACAGACGGACATTATACAATACTAGGCTACAGACTTTTTAGTGTTTGGCTCCAGCTTATTTATGTGCGTTTACGGAAACTGAACATGAACGAGGCTTTTGTTTTGAAAGTGTCGCTGCAGGTATTTAAAATCGTGGAGGGAAAATCTTCATGGGAAACAGGTGTTGACCGATTATGTAGCTGAAAACTGAGTCTTTGATTGGTTTCCTTGACAAATCTTCACTGTCAGGTTTCAGACGTGTTGTTGTAACTGGCCAGATGGAAAAATCCGAATCAGACCGAGTTGAAAAGTGTCAACAGTCGCTGGTTTTCTTCGACCTGGAGACAACTGGACTGGGTGAGTTCACTTATCCTTTGCTGTTATCTGACTTATGACAGATCGAACTTTAATGTCATGGTAGAAAGTTTCCATGTCGGTCAACCCACACACACCTTTTGATAACCACACAAACTGTTTCTCTAAATGTGGGTCCACCCAGCAAAATAATTCTTCGTTTAGTTTGCTCTTATCTCATTCACTGCAAGTTGATGAAAGAGAAACCATAATACCAAACAGAAGACAAAGCTTTCTGTTTTTAATTGGACCTCTTTTAAATTATTTAAGATTTTATCCCTGTCTAGTTAAGTATGGCCTGATACTGGGGCAGCAGTTCGTGGTTATGTTTTTTTTTTTGGTCCATTTTCTTGATTAATCATCTAAAAAAGCCAAAGATATTAAAAACTACAAGCTTCCAGAGCCAAAGGTTAAACTGCTTATTGTCTGTTTACAGTGATGTGAAAGAGAGCAAAAACCTGAAAGCACTGAATTTCTGGGAATATTGTTTGATAAGTGAGTTCAAAGATTCATTCATTGTCAAAAGTGTAATTGTGGGCAATGTATAGCCGTGACAATGTATAGAGTGAGACCATATCAATTTGGTTACAATCAGTCAAAAGTGTTCCTGAGTGCATGTATTAATATCCTTCACACAATGATGTGTTTGACAAAGTGTTGAACCTCTCTCCATCCTCGCTTGTGAACAACCAAGTCTTTCCAGGATGAACCTTTCATACCCAATCATGATCCTATCACCTGTTACCAATGAACCTGTTTACCTTTGGGATGATCCAAAAAGGTGTTTTTGAATCAGTCTACAACTTCCCCTGATGTCTGGAAAATCTTTCCAGGATCCTCTGAAGTGCACAAAGTCCAAGTTTCTCTACATGTTTTATTTCTGCAGGTCAGAGTTGTGAGATTGTCCAGCTGGCTGCAGTGAGTGGGGGCCACTCACTCAACCTCTATGTCATCCCTCGGTGTCGAATGCAGCGAGGAGCAGCCAGAGTGACCGGCTTCAGGGTCCGCAGACAGAGACTGTACCTCCATCGACAACTTGTCCTCACCAACTCCCTGCGAGAGGTCCTCGTCTCCTTCATAGCTTTCCTACAAATGCTCGGACGCCCACTTCTCGTCGGCCACAACATTCGCCGCTTCGACTGCCCTCTGTTGGCTCGAGCTCTCGATGAACTGGACCTCAGAGCAGAGTTTGAGTCATCGGTCTCAGGTTGTGTTGACACTCTGTCACTGGCTCGGGAGATGCTGAAGGACCGCGGCCTCCAGAGTTTTCGACAGGAGAACCTGGTCAGGGAGCTGCTGGGTGTGAACTACAAGGCCCATGATGCTTTGGAGGACGTGAGGGCGTTACAGGCACTGTATAGTGTGCTTCAGCCCACACCAGAGCTGATCTGTAGACACAGCTTCACTCTGGAAACCATGGAAAACAAAGCAGCTGCTAAATCCAAAGTGCCCTGTAAGCTCCCAGAACAGCGCCCCCTGTGGGAGCACTTCAGACAGGCAGTAAAGGTCACAGAGAGCAAAACAGAGGAACTTAGAGATTTATAAAACTTTCACAACCATAAATTATCAGAAGACCATAACACAGAAGACTGGCAGCCTTCATCAGCCTGTATGGAGCATCTCCCATTGTTTGCCACAGGGCAGAACATATGAAACCTGTTGGATTGCTTTATAATATCCTGATATCCTAATATCCTTAATATATCCTGTTCTTCCTGTGCTACCAGAGCTGAAGCTGTCACAGTTTCCTGCAATGGTTGATGGTGGAAGAAATGAAAAACTGACTGGAGAAACTCACTTCAAACAGTGAAGCAAAAGCCAAACAATAAACTACAACGCAAATGGATCATTTCAGCAACTGTTTGTGGAAGCTTTTGAAAGGTGAGGGAAGCGTACAAAGATGACACACATCTGGAAGTCGCACTGTACCACTTCAGCCAGATGCAGCACTTAGATTAAGGTGTGATGGGCTTTTCTTCAGCCTGAAGGGAAAAAAACACTTTTCAAAAAGCACTTTAATTTATTTACTGACAATTTTGCACAGCTGAGGCTCTGTTACAGCTGTAGTAAGACTTTTCTCTTTGCTGTTTGCTACATCTTCACTGTTTATTTCAGTAACAACAAACAGGCAACTGTCTTCATCCATTTTTAAAATATGTCTCTGAGCTTGATTTTCAGTTGGTTACTGAGAAGATTTGATGTTCTTTTATTCTGAATTCACGTCAAGGTTTCAATGACAGATACGTTTTATTGGAGGTAAATAAATTTGCTAATAAATGTATTTCTGACTATCAATGATTTACATCATTGCTGGTTAGTGTTTGAAAAACATGAACATTTAAAGTACGGTTGGTAGATACGGTTGAATTGAAAATGTTAACTATGTTATTCTATATCTCACTATATGGCTAAATAATAGATAAAATATTCAAATAGCTACACATTTAAAAACAGAAAGTCTTTCAGTTTTTATTTGGACTTTACTCAGACTGTAAACATGACCTTACTTGAAGTCAGCATGTATTGAATTGCTGCCCAGCTCAGTTAAGGCCCTGTGTTTTGATCGTCATTGTCAAGGTTTAAACCCCACATGGTACAGATGCAACCCAAAAAAGTCAGGAGTTCAGACAGTATAGTAACAGAACAAGGCTTTATTAAACTGTTAAACCACTTTTACATACACGTTCTCTGCAGTCCCAGGCTACGGCATCACCATAATCAAAAATGCTAAACCATGCCTTCACTAGAGAAAAATTCCCAAAAATGTCCTCACAATAGCTATAAATAAAACAATTAAGGTAGAACATTGTGGCCTTCAGATTTGTGTGCATTTGAAGGACATGAGTTAAAAGTGAAAAACCTTTAAAAAAAAAAAAAAAAAAAAACCCCAACAAAAACTAAAAATTATTTCTGTGCAAAGTCCTGAATGTACAGTATTAAAACTAAAAGGTGACTTAAAACAAGATCAGTAACAAAGATGTGATCGTTACATGACAAATTAAAATAAGATCCTGTTTGAAACATTGACCCCTACAAGATTACATCACTAAATTAAAACATTTTGAAAGATGGCAAATATGTTGGTTGACAAAAATAACTGGATGATCTACAGTTTTCAAGATACAGAAGGATGAATCTGAGATGAGGTAATTAAAAAGATACAGTGATTTTTAACTCTTAACACCCTTCTATCCCTTAATATTCTTCCATTTTTCAACAATCGTAGCAACAACAAACAACTCAAGATTTGGTGCGTCTATATTCGGGTCAAGCTTAGAAATTAACCTACAGCACTAACATGGTCGTGAAGTAGGTAAAAGTGTTACCAGTGTTGGCTCAATTCACTGTTGTCATTCATTCAGTCAAACTATTCAGAGCAATGTTTACTCACTGGTAGGTTTGGCAGGCGTTCATTCTCAAATATTTGATTGAAGATTACCTATAAAAACTGTTGCAACAAGAAAGTCCATTTCATGACTGAATCCAGATTGACCCTGGTGTGGACTGGTATATTAAACAGACGTTTGCACCATAGAGAAATAATCCAGTTGAAATATTGTACCGACATGTTGGAAAGTGATCGCCATAAAAGATTTCACTGTAAAGATAAACCACTCACCCCATGATGCCATAATGTACGCGTTAACCCTCATAGTACAGTGTAGTTTCAGGGATCAATTCTCTTCCTATGTAATGCCACGTATCGATGATTATCAGTAGAAACAACACAACATGCAAAGTCTGAAAAATTTGGCTTCAAATACGCAGAAATACAGACATGATTGTTCCTATAATACTATAAAATCGAATGCAGCATTTTGTTGTACAAATGTACAGGACGTGGATGTGTAAACCGGTCAAATTGTCTAAATATGCAACAAGCAGCAGTAGTGCATTTTCAATCATATAGAACTTGGAGTTTGAATCAATATGCATTCCTGATTCCCATGTAGTCGTGCTGAATGGGATGAAGATAGTTAGTGGCCCTTTTTTGCTTGCTCCTATTTTGTTTTTTTTTTGTTTTTTTTTAATGATCGTTCACTACTTTTAGGAGTTTCCAGACCGTAAACATGCGCTGGTAACAGTTAAAAGCAGTAATACTTCACAGGGCCAACTTCACTGTGCTGTGTGTGGCTTATACAGTTATCACAGTCAAGGCCCTCGTCAGTATTACTGCTTTAAATCAAACATGCACAGGCATCTCAGTATTACACTATATACTCTCAACTGTTGTTATACAAGTTATTCTTCCCAGAGGAGGAGATGTACTTGTTCAAGCTAAACTAAAGATGATGAAACAGGTAGTTGCATGAGTGATCGTGGAGAACTGCTGGCTCATATAGCAGACATGCTCAGTCCTCGACATGGTGGTGCTGTAGTTGTACAAAGCAGTGAGTGGTGGTGTACTGCACCAGTGTAAACATACCCCCTACCCTGCTTCAGTGCTGCTTGAATAAATCGCTGTGAGTGTGTTATCTCAGACCAGAAGATAGAACATACAGCTGTAAGTGTATTAGGAATAAAAAGGAAAAAAGTCACAAACACTGAAGGGTTAACTAGTTTAAAAAAAATTATTCTAACTTGAAAAATACTTTTAGGTCCATTCGCCAGCTTCTTCCACTCTTCCAACTGCATCTCCCTTTCATTTTTTTTTTTTTAGAAAACAATCTCACTAAAAGGTTTTATTTATTAGCTGAGGCAGGGTTGAGTCTGAGTGCATCTTTCAGCAGCATGCAGCTGAATCAGGTGACTCTCCAGCACAGCATGTCCAGGACAGCAAACCTCCCTGGGAAAGCAGGAACTGGATCACACTGACAGCCCCCTTTTTTCTCTTGGCAGTTTGTTATTAGCTGTTCTCCACCAGCAGATAATGTTTCCCCTATTTTCATGGAATTGTAGATTTCAATTTTTTCATCTTACTTAAAAGGACTTAAAGCCCCAGAACAGCTACTAAATGGACATAATGAGGTTGTTTTCTCAACTGCTGTTTCCACAGTCAAGAATAAGCTTTCATGCAAATTTTTAAATCGCTCCATCCTCATTATAAGCCATCAGGTTCTGACATTGACGTTGGGGCCTTTTCAGTGTTGTGAACATGTTTTTACTTTTTATTCTGAGTATGTCCAGCACCTGTGAGGAATTTGGGATGTGCACATCCTCTGTTGTCTTTAAGATTAGAAGTAATTGCACCACTACAGTTAAGAAAAGACATTTAAAACCAGTTAAAATCCAGCAGCAACAGACGACTGCTGGATTTTAAAGCTAAACAATGCTGGAGGCGGCACAGCAAGTCCGCAGGTCGGGTGTGGGTTGGGGGGGGAGCAGCGGGCACAGACGGGCGTCGACACGCTGTATTTGAAAGCTCTACTTCCTACTAAAAAGTGCACAGCAGTAATTGGGCTCGATCCCTAACGCGGTGTACACCTTGCTGAGTCAAACCAGAGGAAAACAAACACAGGTAGTAGGAGCTTTCACACACAGCCACAGACTCACAACTACAGGAGGCAGCAGGCTCGGAACATGGTCATCCCCGACTGGGAGGTGGCGTGCAGGGAGACACTCTCATTGGCCGAGACAAACAGGACGGTGCCCCGCCTCAGCGAGATGTCGGAGAGGGCGGCGGCAGAGGTTGCCGTGGCGTCGCCTTCAATGACCAGGAGGATGCTGGCGCTGTCGAGTGGAGCGACAGTGTACTGCTTCACCGAGGCTGGGACCTGCAGGGAGGGCGGGACAAGACAAGGTGAGGATGTTTCTGTATGCAACGGATTTCACATTTTAAGGGTTAACTTTTTTTCTTTCCAAACTATAAAGGTCCAGCTTTAATTTCTAGTCATAGAACACTTTCAAATTTTACTGGCCAAATTTATAATTCACTAAATTACTAAACCTCATTTATAAATTAAGGGTTTTGTCATGATGAAAGCTGAGGTTTCATACCTGTATCCTCATAACAGTGAAGTCTGGCACCGGGGGGTCGTACAGGGACACGCAGGGGTCTGAAGCGTCCTGGACACATGGGAAGATTTTGGCGCTGACGGGGGCCGGGCTGTAGCTCAGCATCTCACACAGCGTGTTAACATCGATGTATTTGGGTGTGAGACCGGCCCTGACCGTGTTGTCTGAGCAGGCCATACACTCGATACAGTCTAGATGGATGAACAGACAGAAAGGGAAAGCAAGTTTTAAATGAGCAGAGTGAGCAGACGACTCTTCTTCAGATGGAAAAATCAATTTGCAGATACTCTTACAATGCAATGTTAAATGCATTACAGGAGTTATTTCATCTCGCCCACTTGCTTCATCTACTTTTATAGTTTATGATTTCCCAGAATGCCTTTTGAGAACAGCTGTGAACTTACACTCTGCAGGATGAATATGTGGGTGAACAGGAACTGTGATAGCCAAGGCTGTTTTTTTTTTTTTTCAACAATGAAGATGAACTCAACACATCTTTTAGCTGCATTGCATTCTGGTCTGTTGAGGCAGCTGTTAGTGAAGACACTGCTATCCCTCTTTCTTTTACAGAATGCTGAGTTCAGAGAAAAGCACTTAGTAGATGTTTTTAAGGGGCTGACAACAAAACTCTGATACTTTAGATTGGATTTATACTTCACACTAACACATTCTAGGTTTTGGGCTTTCAATGGGAGTGGTCGACAATCCCATAATACTTCACCTGTTGCTTCACTGTTACACAGGAGCACTGGGCGATGCTGGAGTTTAACAATGTAGGAATTCAGGCACATTCTACTATTGTGCTCTTTCAGTCTGGATAAGATCTAGAACAGAGGTTTTCAAAGTGGGAGGTGGGCCTCCCCTGGGGGGCTCCAAACAGTTTGAGGGTAGGCTCAGTGAATGGAAGTGAAAAAAAATAATACATTCGTTATTATGTTTGTTATCAAAAGGAAATCACATAGAAAAGCCTCAGTGTGCGATTTGGTTTAAGGAAAGGGACATTTTACCCACTTCGAGGATAGATTTTTTTCTGTATTTGGTGCAATCTGAAGTTATGTCGGACATCAATACTAAGCTATTTTGGCTTAATGGTTGTATGTCTATAGGATCAAATAAGAGGGGGCACCTTCTTCCAAACTTTATCTAGGGAGGCCCAGAGTCTCAGACCCCCTGATCTAAATCTCATGCATATAAACAAAAAGCATCATCTGACCTCCGTAAAGGTAAGCGTGAGGCTCGTTGGCTCCCAGGAACATGGCCTGGCCTGGATCCAGGACTATGTGGTTGAGGAAGTAGATGGAGAAGCAGCCGATGTCTCCGGGGTACTGGGAGTGGAGGCGGAGCAGCAGGTCACCGTTGCTGCTTGATGTGTCCTTCCCTGCTGCACCTGCATGGGTCATAAATATCAATGAGTGTGAGTTTGTGATTTTGGCGCCTCCTAGTGGTAATTTCATAGAAAGACACTGCCAAACAGAAATGCACAGTTGTTTCCCCTCCCTCCCTGACTCTGTTTCATCTTTGCTTCAGATACCAGATTGTTTATCCAGTTAAAGATTGTTTCCACACATTGAGCAAACCTCTCATGGTCAAATAGAGAGTGTGCAACAAAGAAAAGCACAGGCTCAGCTGTTTCATTTCACAGCCTCCTCACCCTCTTCAGTGACTCTCTTGACCAGCATGTTGAGCTGATCTACGAACACCTTCTTCTCACAGTTCATCATCCTGGTGAAGCACTTCTTCAGCACCTGGCTCGTTTGAGCCGCATCTCCCATGCTTCCTTGCAGCTCCTCCGCTGTCTCGTTTCCCACCAGAGCACGGAACTCCGGGACAGCTGATGGGTGCACACACACATACACAAGGTAAAAATTTATGAACCTTGACGTACAGTACCTCCCCATCTATTATATAATATATGTGTGTATTTGACACCTAGTAACATCTTTTTTTCCCTTGTTTCCCCAGTAACTGTCTCCAGTCCAAAATCCTCTAATGACCCAGTGGGACTCTGGGACTCACATTTAAGGAATCCTAGGATCTCCTCCACTGGTCTGAAGCCACAAAGGCCCTGGAAGCGGGTGAGAGCAATGGCCATCTCCGGCTTGTGGTTGTTGTCTGGATAGTGCTCCGGAAACTGAGCATGGAGACGAGCAGCTAACTCCTGACCAAACCATAATGTCATATAAGGAAGAGGGTTACTAAAGAGGGCAGGCAGAGTGCCAAGTACAATATATGGGGGAAAAAAAGAGCATGGCACTCATTTATCTTAAAACAATTCAGTATACAGTATATATAACTATATATTGTAGATTTGTATTTAGCACTGTTACAACTGGATTATACAGCTAAAAAAAAGCAGTCGGCTTGGTTCTAAATAGACAATTCAGAAGGCAACAACGTAAAGAGTTTAAGCCTTAAACTGAATCATGTTTTTTTTTTTTTATATAAAATGAGAATGAAGATGCAGAATGCAGAACACTGTGTAGGTGTTTGTGTACTCACCCTGTTGGGGTGGGCCTGTATGGACAAGGCTGTATTGACAGAGAGGACTTTGAAGAGGAAGGGCAGCTGTCCCTGGAAGGTGTCTTTGACCTTGGAGCCCAGGCAGGCAGGGAAGTGGGCGATCCACTGGCCCAGCGTGGTCTGTGCGATCCTGTTGTCTTTAATCTGGGCATCACCTTTTGGGTGAGCGCCCATCCACAGCTGGAAGAGACAGCAGAGATGACTCAACATTATATTCAGTACTGGAATTTCAAAATACTGCTAGTATTAGTGGGGAAGTAGGCGAAAGGTTGTAGAGGTAGGTTTGTGATTGGAAGGTTGATGGGTCAAAAAATCCTGATCTCAAAGTGAAAAAGAGAATGTAAAACACTTTCCCTTCCTCAGCATGAACCAACAAAGAGTGCTGAATCCAGATTAAAAGTATAATTAATCCCAGAATAAATAAATCTTGAAAAATGTACATGCGGCAGTTCTGTTGCTTCCCTCCTTTATCCTCCTTAACAAGCTTCCTAAAGGAGTCCCAGTTGTTCTCAGGCCCTCTGAGAGAAAGGCTTAGTATCATACACATACATTTAACCAATTAATCTAATGCTGTAATCCACAGTGATTTATACTCAGTGAGAAAAGAGGAATCTTAACCATCTCACTCAGGATAAGAGGGTTACTCTAATGACTTCAATGTAAATGAAGGATACGGTCTCTCAAGGACACACACATGTTGACTGACAAACACTGACTGCCGCGGTGAGGCTGCAAGGGTTTTAGTCTTTCTAACCTGTGTCCTGGATCAGGCCATGTCACTTAGTATTAAATCAATAAAATACTGTCATTGATTACTTTTTTAAAATCACACAGATTATTTTTGGATTTATTGGATCTCAAGGAAACTTCCATTGTATTAACATATTGCTGCTTTTTGTTTTAATCATATCATGGTGCACACATACATAAGGTACATACATAAGGTTCTGTTTCCCCTGACATAAATTTTTTTTTAATCTAATCAGTAAAAAGGCTGGAATGTAACTGAGCAAATGTAAAAGGATCATGTAAGTTTCTCACTTAACATTAACGGTAGGACAGGAATGGGTCTGACTGTCACAGAAATGCTACACAATAAGCCACATGTCGTAATGTATGATATGATTAAACATCCATATCACCCTCTGACTATGAGCAGAAAAGCACATATGAGCAATGACATGTGACATTAATGTGCCTTGCGGTGCATTAAATGTCACCACTGCTATAACCTGAACTAATGACCTTTATGACAAACCCTGCAGAGCTGCTGTAGCTAAATAAGGAAAGCCTTATAAGAGGCATGGAGAGAACAAGGCTCTGTGCCAAGACACGGAGGAACGACACGACGCATCTTTGTTCTGAGGCAGATTGTGAAGCTGTACAGTAAAATTTCAAAAACTCTAACAATAAGCTGCCATCTTAAAAACACAATTTCTAACAGGTGTCCTTGAAATTTAATGTCATATTTTTTTATATCTCTGCCAACTTGATAAAAAAACCCAAAATGTTTCATTTCAAACTCATTGTTGTAAAAAAATGACATTAACAGACCTAGAACTTCTGTTTGCAATAAAATGAAATCTACAAATCATCATACTATCTCAGCTATTTTTGGCCTGACAGTGACAGAACCTGACCAAACAGGTGTTTTTGGATCAGTCCAAAACTTTCACAGTCTTTTGTTGCTCCTGTCCCAACTTGTTTGAAACGTGTTGCTGCCATCAAATTCAGAATAAGCAAATATTTATAAAAAATCAATAAAGTTGATGAAGTCAAATATTAAATATATTGCCTTTGTAATTTGTCTTAATTATATTCTCTTTACACTTTGCAATTGAGTGTATGTCAGAAATGATTAGCAAATGTTCACATTCTGATCCATTTATTTAATTAATTTTTTGGGAATCAGGGTTGTAAATACTCTGCATTTAATTTTAAATCACAGTTATAATTGTTCTATTACAACCCACAATTTCAAACACAAGCACTTTACATATCCACTTGTTTGTCAGCAGCCAGCAGATACAACACGCCCCTTTCTGACAGGCAGGGGTTGAGTGTCAGGCTCAACCAGTCTAATGACATGAACCAGTACCTTCTCAGTTATAACCTTACCTCTGCATAGGGTTTGCCTTCCTCTATGACAGCTAGTGGGTCTCCACCAACCACCAGTTTGGCCACCTCGCTCTCCACGCCAACCTTCCCCCACGCATAGTTTTGCACAGCACAGGTCAGGGGAAACACTGAGGAGGGACCAGATGTCAAAGTGAATACAATCCAGTATATTCAAAGGGGTTTGTGATTCCTTTAGAACTGTAAAATCCACAGTCTTCTCATGCTCCCCTTCCTACATTTGTACAGAATTGTCTACCTCTGCCTGTGTGTCTATCACTGATTGTCTCCATGTTAGTCCACATTAATAAGAGACAATAAACACCATATTGCAAATGAGGCAACTGGTTTGCACGACCAGCTTTGCAGTCCAGTAAATGGTGGCGTATTATGACGGGGAGAAATAATCAAACACAACCTGCCTACATACACAAACCCTCATGAAAGAGTTAGAGCAGGGGGGCAGATTCTGCTGGGGACACAACATTTGGCACAACACCGGCTGACGTTCATTGACAGAAACACACACAGACAGCAGGTTTAACGAGGGTCTGTTGGAATAAACTGTACACTTCACATATAGCTGTAGACATTTCATACCTGGACTAAAAGCCGTGTTGCATGTTATTTTACATTAGTGATGATTTAGAGAGTATCAGCCTCCCTTTAAACAGACGAAACACCGGCTGAAATAATGATGCTGATGCTCAACAACGAGCTCATTCGTTCAGTCTCGTCGCATCTATAACATGTATCAGGTATCGTGGAATAGAAACAAACCCTCGCACCATTAGCTAGATGAATGTTTATGGATAAAACAGGCAGATTTGAAAGAGTTAAAGAAGGAGAGAAAACCTCGCTTACCTCTCACTTCCTCCATTTCTGCGACGTCTCCTGCTCTTTTATTCTTCTTCTTCGCTTTATAAGTTTTATGGCGGCTGCGTCCATTTCAGTCGCATTACCGCCACCTGCTGGATTGTAACAGCTTCACAGTAAAAAACTATTTACAGTGTCCACCCAAACTGATCCTTTTCACCACATAGTCCATTTTACAACCCAGATGCAAAACCTTCCTTCAGAGTAAGATCTTCTCCAGATATGTCCACAGCATTTAAGAATCTCCTGACACCGTCTATAATCTAATTGATTATAACCATTAGCAACAATAAATAAGTGGGATGGCAAACATTCTGTGGTAGTTTGACATTTTAAACGTCTTTTCCACAAATTATTTCATCAAAACACATCCCCCAAAAAACACTCATTAGGGAAATTTGATTCTCGCATTTCAACTATTTGATTTTTTGTATATTTCATTTTTTTAAAAGGTTGTACAGAAGCCTGATTTGTATGATACATTAAAATAAATAAGCATTGTTTTGATGCTTATTTTGGTATGTAAGCCCTGCACCATGTTTATGCTATATTATCAAGTATTTCTGTTTTGTTTTCTCTATTGTTGGCTCTGTGTTTAATATAGAAAATGAAAATTATTAGACCATCCCCGCTTGTTAAACGCCCTCATCTTTCAATCACCCCAGGCCGGTTTATTACAAAGGTTTTATGTCAAATATTTTAAGTCTTAAGCTTAACCAAAATTAGGCCTGATGACACCAAGTCTCCCTTTTAATAAAAAAAAGAAAAACATTTTTTTGACCATTCTTTTTTCAAAAAACTTCAGTCAAATGTTTACATTAACTTTGCATTACTGAACTGGAATCAACAGGTGGCGCGCTTCACTTCCTGGATGTCTTATTCCTATGTTAGTTTAGTGCGCATGCGCTGCAAACTTCATTCGAGGAAGTAGTCGGAGAGGCAACAGAAGCGACAGAGGAGAGTTTGTTGTTGGTTCCACGTTTCAGAGAGGACAAAACAGCACTCAGCATTTCAAAAATGTCGGATTTTGATAACAACCCGTTCGCGGAGCCTGCCGGTGAAAACCCTTTTAATGTAAGTGTGTGGTTTTAGATTTTGTTGAGTAGCTGTTAAAGCACAATCGAGCCTGGGTGCTGACATACTAACTTGTTGGGTGGCGGTCAGGGAGGGACCAATTTCTGAGCTCTCGAGAACCATTGGTGTAAGACAGCATGATTGGCAACCCTTCAACCAATCAACGCGCTGTGTTTGAAAAGAGGGCGGAGAAGCCTGTGAAGTTAGTTGCAGGAAGTTAAAGTATAGCCAACTAGGAATGTGTGTCAAATCTTTTTTAGCTAAGTTATTAGTGTTACTAGTCGATTTTAAAAGGATTTGTTTCATTGTGTAGACTTTCTAAGATGTTTTGTGTGATTTGGTCTAATTTTGAATTCCTGTAATCTCACTTAATATATACCCAGACACTCAATTTCAGGCTAACTAGCTACTGTACCTCCATTGGTGCTGCTGGTTTCCTATTTGAAAAGAATTTCTAACCTACAGGATGAAATCTAGAAGTCTATTCAGTCTATAAAAAGATCTGTAACCTTATTGTCTATGTGCTCTAAAGATGTATTGAATCTAGATAGCTTTTCAGTAAGTAGGGCATGTAGCACTTGTTGCTTTCAAGTTGAAGTGTGTGACCTAAAGATCAAAGTTTTCTTTATGAAGACGGGAAATGTAGAATGACGTAAATGTAGATTTAGTGTTTTGAAATATACAGAGACTAAACGATCCTTGGGATTTATTGTTATCCTCACATTTCAGAACAAGGAGGCCTTCGAGACTTTGTAGTTTATTAAAGCTTACTTTGTGTCAACACAGGTCCTATTGCACCATCATAGAGTTTGGGGTCGTTTAAAGAAGATACATAAAAAACATTTAAAGAAGAATGGTTGACACAGAAGTAGCAAAGGGCAAGACTTCCTGACCTGTAGTTTCTATTTTAAGTCAGACTATAAATCAGAATAATGCTGGATCCTACTCCTTCTAATAATCATTGCAAGGTGTTTTTGTTGGTCCTGGTGAATTCCTTCTTATTTCAACAACATTTGAATATTTTTTATTAGCTGTCTTTATTAGTACTTTATTCATGTTCTTATTTACTTATATACACATTATTTACATACATGCAGGTTTAATTTTCTTGTTTTCATTTTTTACAGCATGCAGACAGACTGGATGTGTTTTCTTTAAAACACTAGTCACTCTAGATAGATTTTAATATGTTACTTAGATCACTAAGCAACTCAGACACCCAGATTACAGTGCCTTTGAACGCTGTTCCAGATTAAGATCTAATCTAGGTTATAGGACACATAAGGTCTGTATGCTGTAATATTTCCGGTTTATATCTGCTAAACACACATATTGTTGTTAGATCTTTTTAAACTCAAGAACAAAATGTAGATTAATTCAGTTTGTTGCAGAGACACAAACAGTTTGCTTTGTAAAACAAGAAATTCATGGCTCACGGGCAACCAGACTTCACACAGCATATGTGAGGCAAAATACTTATATCAGACTACATATCAAAGTTAAGAATCTGTGAAACCTTTTGTAGATTCAGTGACATGACATAACAGACACTTTTACATTAGTGCACCGTCAGGTGCACAATGGCTGTGACGTCACTGGAGACCACTGTTTGTTCGCTGGGTGTGGAAGTGGCTAAATAAATAACCTAGCAGCAGCTGGAATATTTTATCTGTGCTGTTGTGGAGCAGTTCACTGTCAGGCGGATCTATTCACACCAGCCTGCACTCTGCAATGACATTAAATATGCTCCCAAATTTTTAAGAAATTTCAGGATGGCAACGCTAAAAAAAAAAGGAAAATGTGAAGCCTTGGTGACTTTGAAGTTAGACATGTCATGCTGTCTCAATCCTCAGTCATGTCCAGTGTGCCTTTGTGACCATATAAAATTGTTAGCACTGTACTGCTGTAATATGCCATGTGAACAGTGACTCAGTCCATTTAGTAGAGTCTAAGTCTATTTAGTAGCAATATTCAACTGTCGTTATGAAATGGGTGCAACAGCCACACCTAGGCAATCAACGGTTACCACAGCAAGTCATGTTTTGTTCCAGATACACAGACATTAAGTTCAGAATATCTTGCTGATTTTATTCCAGCTTTATTTTTTTACACTCTTATAGGTTGTAATTAGTAACATTCTAAGACCTGACAGGTGTAGAACTTTGCATAAATATCAGTGGAGAGGTGCTTTTTTGTGCCTCCCACACACCTTTGTTGGTTTTTCATTACTTGGTCCTGTTTTAGCTTGTCCCAGTGTAGTCTTTATTTAGGACAGGCTTTGTTTTTTTTTTTGCCTTATGCTTCATTGGTGTCTGTGCTATGTCATCAGAAGACACAAGCAGAGTCTCAGTTGTGACCGTTGGATATTTTTCCTGCTGTTACTATGGTGTGGGACACAACACATTTTGCATAATATGCTGTTTTGAATATCCCCATAGCTTGAGAGTTCCCTCTTAAAAATGTCATTGTCATTTAAAACATGCCCTCGCCATATGCTTTTTAAAAAAATAGATATTACCCATCTCAAGTTGGGAGTTAACAGGAAATCTACAAGGACGTGATTAGTTATATTTGGGAACTGTTTAACTGTTTATTGAGCCACGTTATTCCTCAAAGTGCCTCACCATAGAAAGTGAGTTAAACTGCCTGTCTGTTTCCTGCTGGGAATGTTTACAGGTGTGTCATGAGCAGATAAGTAATACTGAGTCCAGTTGCACTTTTAATCACATGGCCAGTGGGTGACGTGTCAGCTTATCATGTGAGGTTATTGTTCTTGCCTCACACCGTGAAAGGAGAAATTGACACAGATTATAGAAACGGTTTTGACAGTTGTTATTGTGGTTTAGCTTTGTCAAAAGCTGCAATATATATCAATCTCAAAAAAGCGCCTCCAATACCCACAATCCATTCTGCTGTTTATCCTAATTGCTACAGCTCTTATCTGGACACTGTAAAAGGTCTTGAATATCATGGTGGATGGATGTTAAGTTGTATTACAGACTGTGATTATCAGGGAATTTGAAAAATTCTCAGAGGAACTCAGACTCCCTGGTACTCAACATCAGAGTTTATTGGATCACTGCCACGACATACAAGACAAGCATGTTTTTTGCATGGCTGCAGGGTCTTACAGGGCTGGAGATCTATAAATGGCACTGATCCCTTGTTAAAAAAAAGAGCAGAGTAACATTTTTCATTAATCTGTCAGTTATTTTCTCAACTGATCAATTGATTGTTTAGTTTATAAAAGCCTGAAAGTAGTGAAAAATGACCATTATAATTTCTCAGACACTGCATTACAGCTCTAAATGACATTCTCCGATGTCTTGCCTAACCAAGTATTCAAAACCATAAAATACAAAAACCAGAAATTCTCATAATAGAGAAGCTGCATCCAAAGAATTGTGCCATTTGTCATCAAAATGATTCAAAAATGATTTTAGATTAATTTTCTGTTGCTCAATTAACTGTCCAATCATTGCAGCTCTAATCATTTGCAACTTATCTGACACATTAATTGCATTAGATGGTGTTTTTCAGCTGGTTGTCAAACTAATTTCAAAACTATTTTCAACCAGAAAATGGTGTTTCGCAGTGAATCCAGTGTTTGAGGTCATAGTAGTTCTTTGATTTTAGTCAGGGAATGACTTGGAAAATTCATGGAATTCCTCAGGGTTAAAGCCTTGCAGAAGTCTGCTTTTAACAGGCTTGGCAAACGGGCCTCTCATATCAGAATGAAACAGTGAACCACATTCTGGGGCCTTTGATCATACAGCACCCACTAGAGTCAATTAATGTTTACCAGTGGTCCGTGCCTGACTCCTGGGAAGAAATGAGTACAACAGGTAATGATTCATCAAGACCTAAAGAGGTTATTGCAACAATAGCTGGATGTTATTGTACTTTACTTTATGACTTGGTCGAAGCTTGGAACCAGACTTCATGGTCTGGCCTTTTTTTGTCAGGAAATGAAAAGAAGAATTCTTCTGAAGAAAAGATAAACAGCAGTAAATATTTAGTGTGTGTCTGTTTTTCAGAGGACAAATCTCAAGACTCATGGTTAAAGAACATTTGAACAGCTCCACAGGTTTTGCAGTTATATCCACTTAAATGTTGCAAACCCCTCACCAGACACTGCCTGGAGCTGGCCTCATGGTCAGACACTGTCCTGTAGATGGAAGGTCCCAAATTCAATCACAATGGCCCCAACAAGCAGTTTATCCAAGCCTTTTTTCTGTTAGTGTCTTTGAACAGTATAATGGGAGTGAAGCAGTTAAATTTAGATTCTGAATTTATTTTGCCTCAGTCTCAGATGATCCAGTTTCTATGGATATACTAATGGGGATTTGCTGAGTGAGTGATACTGATGAGTGATGCATGTTTTCTGTTTTCCAGGACCCTTCAGTCACACAAGTGACCAACTCTAACATAGAATCAGTTGACCAGTACAACCCTTTCCCTGCGCATCCCACAGTAAGACACCTGAAACTTGTGTCATTATCTGTTTTTTCCTTTTTCTTCTCCATGGTCATCTTTAGTTTGTTTCCTTGTTCTTCTCTTGGTCTTCATCATCTTTAACCTGTATTAATGTCCTGTTACTCGTCTTTTCTTGCCTTTTGTCTTTCTGCTCGATAGCCATATTTTGCTGTATGTTTTGGTCTTCTTCTCCTCTTCCTATTTAATCTTCTTCCTGTTCCCTCCATTCTCCTCCATCATCTTTTCTTGTTTGTTTTGGTCTGATCATCTCATCTTTATATTTTTCCCCACAATCATGTAATTTCTTTTCTGTTATATCTTTTCAGGACGGCCTAGCGACTCACACCACTCCAGCCTCCACCGCTCCCTATCAGCCTGCTGTGTTACAGCCGTCTACAGAGCCCAGCCCACAGGTGAGTCAGCCATACTGAAGCTCTGTCTGCCTGCCAAAGCCTCCACTTATCTGCTGAGGTGGAAAAAATACTGTGCTGAAGTAAACCAAGGGACAGCACTTCCTTATGTACGGTTCCTATATATATATGTATCATACTGTACATACTGTTTGTTATTGCAGCTGTAATTGTTCACATATATAAACCAGTACAAAAAAATACAGAACATGATGATCCCACAAGAATTCATAGTGAAAATATAGAGGTGAGACAACTAATCATGAGATAGCTAAATAAATGAACCCAATTCTTAAAAAAGATACAGCAAAAAATGTTGAATTTGAGAATCTTTGAATCTGTGTTCCATCATTAAACAATACAGTAATGGGTCTGATGGGGGCACTGCAATCAAAGAGCCTAAAATCTATCTCAAATGTGATGTCTGAGATGCTCCTAAACCAGCTGTTATCAAACTGAGATGAAGCGTCTTTGTGCCGCCTGCAGAGCTTGTTGTTAAAACAAAATAGACTGATAATGGATCCTTTAAGTTCAAATGTTAACCTCGAAAAGACATAATGAACAAACCACATCCTGTTTTTAAGAAACCTGGGGAGACAGTGTATGGTAATGCTGCATCATTAAGGTTGTTGTGCTACTTAGTAATTGTTGGCCTAGGCAGAAGAATAAAGAGCCCAACAACATCTGACATACTCTGTTTGAATTTGACTTTTAGCCACCGGTTTGTTTATTTTAGACACATGCATGTCGAATCTATGATAACTGATGTGGTTGCAGAGCTAACTGTCAGTTCTCTCTTAGACTCCTCAAATAGCAAGGGCTACCTGAGCATGTTTGTCAGCTACGAAAACAACGCTCAGTACACACAATATTATACTGAGCCTCCTTGTTCCACTGGTAATCTCATAAATATTCATGAATTGCACTACAGCTCACCTTTGTCCTTCCTTTTTCTGCCAAGTCAGACATCACTTTTCATCATCATAAATATGTATTTTGGATCTTACTTACAGTATCATGGCCTTTTAAAAAAGCCTGAATGTGTTTATGCAAACTTTTATATTACAATACTCACGATAGTTGTTGACGTCCAAAAATAGCTTCTGTAATAGTTTATAGAGGCTCACACCAACATTAGATGTTATATGTAAAGTATGATGCAGGTCGATATGTAGAGTGTCAGTTTGTATGTTACATGAAACTCCTCTGAGAATTGCTCTGCGCGAATGTCTCCAAGATGAATTCCTGTGCATTCATTATGTTTGTTGAGTAAAGTGTTTCTGACTCTCCTTTTTCAGGCAACTGCTGCTGCAGCTCAGGCCAATCTGCTGAGGCAGCAGGAGGAGCTGGAGAGAAAAGCTGCCGAGCTGGACCGCAGAGAGCAGGAGCTACAGAGCAGAGGCCCGACAGGTCATTAAAGACAAACCCTCTCCTCTCTGCAGTACGAACAGAGGCAGCACAGCTTACTGAGACAGGAAAACAATCTGCAATGTGTGCATTTTGTATCTGAGAGAGGAATATCAGTGCTGTGAAACACACTCTGAAATATCACATTATCAGTTCTACAGGCGATCATGCAGCCACCCCCACATTTTCCATTATACCATAAAATGGCAGAGCATCAAGCTCATATTAAATTCATAGTCATTTTGAAAACCGCAAAACTATGCTGGTAGCACTCACGGATGACTACACATGCAGAATCACTTTTCAACTCATACTGTATCCACATGGGTTTCCAGCTTTATGTTGTGTGCACATTATAGCATCTCAAATGGAACGATTAGCATTTCTGTCTTTCACATCTTGTTCTTTTAAAACCCATGTTTCTCTATTTTAGACTTGAGTTACTTGTTAGTTATTTGTTGACATTTTAATAAACACAGTAATTAATAGAAAAGGATATAACTTTAATGTTATGCACTGATGTGTATGTGCTTCACTAGATGGAGGAGACAGGATGCAGATGCTCTCATTGGCTGAAGATACAGCAGCTGTGTGAGCAGTGCTGTGTAGTGTGATAGTCCAGAGTCAACACAGTCTATATATACATACACATACTGTACTTGAAATTTTTGAGTATAGCACTTTAGATATCAATCTAAATGACTGCTACAAAGTAAACTGTATTTAAGCCACACTTTGAATCTACCAGCTGTTTCTCTGCATCCTTGCTTATATTATTGCTGTTTTACTTAGTGTAGTATTTCCCCATATTTCTCTCAATACAATGTTCCTGATTTTCAATGTGTAAATAATAGGGGACATGCTGAATTTGGACCACATGTTCCTGTTGTTGACATACACCAGGTTCAGGGACAGTGCTCCACCAGGTCTTCCATTCTAACAGAGCAGATGTTGTCTCTTGTCTGGACAGGTAAAGCAAACAACTGGCCTCCCCTTCCCAAGAGCTTCCCCATCAAACCATGTTTCTATCAGGACTTCTCAGAGGAAATCCCCCCAGAGTACCAGAGAGTCTGCAAGATGATGTACTATCTCTGGATGTGTGAGTACAGATGATCGTCAAGACTGAAATGCAAATATGATACAATTTCTGTTTGCAATAAGAATTCATTCATTCATTCAAATTTGATGTCAATGTGGAAGAATCATGGAGGGCATCATTTCCAGTGATGTTGAGAGAACAGTTAAAACAGAATAATAACACTCAAACACTGGTGTTTATGGTAGTATTATTATCATTCACTCTGCTTTCCCTGTTTCTTCAGTCAACTGTGTGACTCTGTTCCTCAACCTGCTGGCCTGTTTGGCTTACTTCACCACTGATGCGGCCTATGGCGTGGATTTTGGCCTGTCCATCCTCTGGCTCATCCTCTTCGCTCCCTGCTCCTTCCTCTGCTGGTACCGGCCAGTCTACAAGGCCTTCAGGTGAGTCTCCCACAATACATGAAATCCACTTTGTAACATCCCAATATAGAAAATAATGGACTCACATACATTTGTGGTTTTTATAAGATGTCACATATGCACAACACATGCTTAGTAAATGCTAATGCATTAGAAGTTGCCACATTTATTTTGAAGTTGTCCTTTGAAAATTTTGTTCAAACATTTTTTAACATACATGTTTTCTTATTTTCAGGACTGACAGCTCCTTCAGCTTCTTCTTCTTCTTCTTTGTGTTCTTCTGCCAAGTGGTGATCTTCATCATCCAGGCTGTGGGTATCCCCAAGTGGGGGAACAGGTGAGTCACATGCTCTTTTAATTTGACACGTGGAGGGTTTATGAAACAAAGGTGAAATGGTTTAAATTGTGTACTCAGAAATGATGAAAAGTTACAAAAATAATTCCAATCCCCTTTTTTTAATTTGTAGGTTTGGCCACCAGATTTGACATATTGATGCATAAACAAATCAACACAATGAACTTCACACTTCTTTTCCACAGATCCTATTAATAATTAACACACACTCAGAATAAAACATGAACATTAACTGTCAATATATTCACATCTAAATTGATTGAATGTTAGCTAATCCTGACATGTTGGTGACAAATCACTCACAACACAAATTAACTGGATTAACTGGTGATTGATTTAAAGGAGCGTTGTGTTTCCTTGTAGTTTCTCGCCTTTAGTATCAGAAACTGCTGTCCTTCCTCTTCTCCTTATTTTCTGCCTTCTTTCATCTCTTCTGACAGACTTTTCATCCTTCAGCCTCTCGCCTGCTGCCTCTCTGTCTGCTGGTAACTCTGTAAGTTTCTGCTACTCACTCTCTCTGCTACCTTCTGCCAACACTCACTCTCTTGCTTTGTCCTCTTGAACTTAGATTTTTTTTGTTTTGCAAATACACACAAGAGAATTTGTTTGTAGATGCTGAGTTGTAACTTTCAATGGGAGACTAATTTGGACGTTATGTGAATGACAATGAGGAACCTCCCTGTGACAAGACAGCACACATTATGTTCTTCCTCAGGGCCCAGCTTCAGTTTTGCTTGTGGTATTAGTTAGTAATAGAGACCGGCAGGTGGTGCTAGCAGCTTGGAAGGTTTGTCTTTGCTTATTAAGTGTCCCTTCTTTGGAATAAATGTCTTGCAAGAAAAGGCACATTCCACAGTAACCCTTCATGTCACTTCATCTTGACACTTTGCATAATGTCCAAACAGACACAGTCGATTAGACCCATTATTGTTCTGTCGCTCTTCCCTTGCAGAAAAAATGCAAATTACAAAGCAGCACAAATTTAACAACATATTTTGAAAACAACAAAGATGCTCTCAAGATATTAATATGAAAATGTACCCACACCTTTAAATGTGTTTTATAGATCTTTTAAAGTGTGTGTTCATTTTGTATTAATACCACTTTGTTATGTTCATTATTGATTTATTATTGAGTTTTTTTATTTTTAGGATTAGAGCTCTTCACTCTGCCTCTTCTTCTTGGCCTTTCACACTGCTTCTTCCCCAAACTTAACTCTCCTCTAGAATACACGTGTACTGTTATAAAAATGTTTCATTTATATGGTTTATAAGATCTCCTGAAACTTAATGATGTTTGTTGACTCCAGTGGTTGGATCGCTGCCTTCACTATCATTGGAACAAGCAAGGCGGTGGGAGGCATCATGATCATCGTGGCCATTCTGTTCACCATCTGCGCTGTGCTGTCTGTCATCCTGCTCAAGATGGTGAGGCTTTATTCACTTTTGTCAATATTTTCTATTTTAAATTGTGGGTTTTGTTAAAAATCTTAACTCATTGTAGCTTTCGACTGTTTGTTACTATTAATACAAATGCAGAAGTTATTCAGGCCTGAATTAAACTGAACTGTTGTACTGTACTTCACCCTCCTTCACCACTGTGACTCTTTCTCTTCAGGTCCACAGCATGTACCGCCGGACCGGGGCCAGTTTCCAGAAGGCCCAGCAGGAATTCTCGCAGGGCGTCTTCACCAGTAAAACTTTCCAATCGGCTGCTGCCAATGCAGCATCCTCCGCCGCCCAGGGAACCTTCCAGGGAAACAACTAGGAGACCGAGCTAAGCTAAGCTCCATTAAACAGGCCAAGGTCTACATGTTATCAGGTCTAGATTATTAAGTAGAATGAAGCAAGAAGTTTAGGTTCATTGAGAACTGGGTTGGCACCAAAGTAGCAGGAAGTTATTGTGACTCCTGGCTTTTGGAGTCAACAGTTGAAAATTAGAATCTAACCTAATAATGTTTAGACCTTGAGCTAGGTGAGGCTACATTATTAGCCTCCCTCCTTTCACTCCCACTATCAATGCACTTGTAATTCCCCATATTAACTTTGCTTTACACATTCAACATGTCTCCTGAGTGACTTCGCCTGGTTCTGTTTGGGTGTAAAAAGCAGCCGAGGGGAAAGTCACACATCAAGTGCATCCTGGGGTGGAAAGCATGAATGAAGGTGACTGATTGCTATTTCAGTTTGTCCTGGCTTTGTATATTTTGTGTGCACTTTTTTTTGGCAATGCTCTTCAGTGTAATATGTGACTGTGTAAGTGTGTGTGTGAGTGAGTGTGTGTATGCGTGTGTGTGTGTACTGGCATGATCACATGTATTCATGTGGGTGCAGTAAGCTCTTGTTTCTCCACACTGATGGTGAACTCTGATCCTGTAATATAAATATGATGAAGTGCTTCTGGTTGTCATTGATTGGCATTTTCTTCTGTCTCAAAAACATTTCTTCTATGTTGTCGAACCTATTCCTGCAAACCCTCTCTTTTGTGTTCCGCAAATAATATTGAAGAAAAGTAACAGGTAATAAATCATGTAGTTAATTCCAATCTGTCTGACCTAAGATTTATGGATATTACTGTTACTGTATGTATTCACTGAAATCTGAGGTCAGTTATTTAATAAGGAAAAAATGCTCTCCACCACTTTCAGTCTGTAATACTGTCTTGTCTTTTTTTAAATGTGTGCCTTTAACTTTTGCCTGGAACCAAAATGTTGCCATGGTCTGTCTGAAAAACCACTGTGGTGTTAGAAAATTGGTGGAAAATATTGTATATGTTGGTATGAGAAGACGGTTTCTTCATGAAGATCACATCTACAGAGAAAATGAGTTTTACTTCAATCGATATCAATTTGATTTTCTACTTTGATTTAAAATTCAAATCATTGCTCAAGAATTGTTCCATGAAATAAATATATTTACTCTAAGCAAACTGACATAGATTCATGCAATTTGCTTTAATGGGCCGAGCAGATTCAATTCATTTCACTACTAACAGCAACAGAAAATGCAGGAGGAGGAATGGCTTATTTCTCATGAAACTTTAACAGTTTCGAAATGTACCTGTCTTCAGCCAGTGTGAATCTTTAGGAATAATCAGAAAATATTTCAGAGTCTCAGATTTCTCGGTGACCTAATAGGGTTTGACAGGAGAAGCAGGATCTGAATCCCAGATTTCCCTGGTGTGTGTCTGATTTGTAATTTCTACGAGGGCAGTTTAAACTTTCCTTCCTTCTTAAAGAGAACCATCTTCTCCACATCACCAGTATGCAGCTGAGGTTTCACTGTTTCTCATACATGGTTTCACTTCTTGAAAGAACTTTCAAATCTTCCTTGTATCACCACCATCAAGTCCTAAATTATTTGTGTACTGATGTAGTACTGTGTACTGATTTTCAAAGTGATTTCTCATTGAAGTACATGCACATGTGAGTTTATTTGATGGACTGTTTTAAAACATCAGCTTGGACACAACGTATGCTAGTATTCCTAAAGAACAGCTGTAAACTCAAGATCATTTGTGGGATGTTCTTCAAACAGATATCGGTCTAATATAAGGTTCGGTATATCATACACTTGTATTCATTCACACATCTCTGTATGAATTGTTGTGGGCGAACAGATTTCAGTGCCTTTTGTATTTCAATATTGAATATAGCATCTAATAAAATGCTTTGCTTTCCTTTGATGCTGTCAGTGTTTTTTTTCCTCACAAATATAATCCTTGTTTTACACGAAAATCTGTTTGTCTAAAATCCTTAACATACTGTAATGTACTATTTTGTTATTAATATCATTATTGCTATTATTACTATACTACTACTATTATTTCTGTCACTGCTGTTGTAGATATTGATGCTATATAGCACTGTGCAGTATGATATATTATTATTATACCACATATTAATATTAATATTATTATTAGTAGTAGTATATTACTACTATTATAACTATATGTAGTTGAGTGTAGTATATATAACATTACATTACTATATCATTATATTATACATGTACATGTATGTCATACAATGTATATGGTATATTATATTATACTGCTACTATATGCTATATTGTATTATTTTATATTGTATTACTATTGTAGTACTGTAGTACCATATTACTAGATTATATTTACCATAATGCACTATAGTATTAGCATTACCACTGCTGCTATTGTACCTTGTACACACTCAGGTATACACATTCAAACTTCTGTTATCTCTACTGCCTAATTTATTGTGTCTATTCTTAGATTCTTTATTTTTTCTCCTTTTATTCTACTTTATATTTTGTATTCTAAACAGTGCAATATAGGAGAAACGACGAGATGTCAATTTCCCGGAGGGAACCTCCCAAAGAGATTATTAAAGTACTCTGTCTGTCTGTCTGTCTGTCTGTCTGTCTGTCTGTCTGTCTGTAATGGGAAATCTTTGGCTGTGTATGCTTTTAATTCAGTTTATTAAGAGACGACTTGATTGCAGTTACTTGAATGTGATAATGATACTGAATAATATTATCTTTGAAGTACTCTAAGTATTATTAAAACATACATTCTTAAAATGAGGAGCTGCATTTTAGACCTGCAGATATAGAGATGCTGTTGACTCCTACTTGTGCCACGTCAGAGAATACAGGTTTCTCGCCTGTAGGTGGCGCTGGTTGGACTGAAATTGGACTGCAGCTGTGCAGTTGGACAGAGGGTTTCATATTAATTGTTGCTCTTAGCTTCTCTATTGTTTTGCTGATGTGTTGCTTTGGTGTCAATGAACTGGAATTCTTGCTCTCAGCCAGAACTTTTAAATACGATTAAATATTATCTAAACATACTGTAAACACTCATATCAATAGCTTCAGGCCATTTTCTCATCTTTGATAGAGAGTCTGTCTGTCAGTTTCCTCCTCCTCTGTATTTTAAGAAGGACAGAGGAGAGGAAGACCGTGGTGACCTCTCAGTGTCTGCAGTGACCCAGACAGTCTGTGGGGAATCTGCACTGAAACCCAAACTGCTGCTTCTACTACCTGTCTGACTGTTTCTTTCTGTTTGTCTGAAGCTCAGAATAACTGCAGCCACTTCCCATCAAACACAGCCATCAGCTTCTGGTCCAGACAGGCCAGCTACCTGAGCAGACAGGTGCTTTTTCGCAAAACACTCGTACAGCTTTATTCTTCCCTGGATCCTGACTGGAGGCAATGATGACTTGATTTGTTAGGTTTTTGAATTCTAACACAAATGTGCTAAATAAAGGTTACTTTTATTGCTGTCTGTTGCAGAAGGTGAATGTTACAGAAAAGGTCCATGTTTTGCTGAGATAGTGCAATGTAATGAGAGACAGCAAAGGTCACATCCCAGTGGCTGATCTTGGGCACACTAATTACTTAATGGCCTAATTACCAACACCTGGGTTTCTCTGACAAACCAGCCACATTTTAGGTTTGTTCAACCAAGATATGTTTTACAAAACCTTCCTGAATTCTCTTTTCACATCATTCATCTTTTACTACGAAATAAATATGATGACTGAACTTCAAACCATGTAATTCAGCGGTGTTCTGCTCTCCCACACGGAGGACGGACCATATTTACAGACATGCTCCAAAGTGCTTGTGTTATAGTGTGTGACAGATGGCACTGTGGCTGCCAGCCGCAATGAAAGGATCCACCTCCAGTGACTTTTAAAGGGTCAGTAAAATTACCAAACAACACTTTCTCGGTTACTCATTTCTGCTGGATTTGTACATGGGATCAACAGGTAAACGTTTGTTTTTCAGGCCCATGTGTTGGATATAGATTATCTAAAGTTACTCAAATCATCAATTAAAAACCTATCAGTGAATTTATTCAAAGCATCGGATATGAAGTTGACTCTGATCTGTACCTGTTTTAGCTTGTTCTTAAAGCTAATACACACCCTTAAACACATTTTTATGGTCTTTATAAGATAGACCTTTGCCTATTTTATTCTCTGGTACATGTTTTAATTAACAACTGACATTTTCATACCTCAATGCACTAGATTTAATTCAGACTTTTGTTCATATAGATTTCTCTTTGAGTATAGAATATACACAGTAAATTTTTTAAAAAGCTAAACCAGTATGTTGGGTAATAGAGGTATTTATTTATAGGTGATTTAACATCAGTTGTCCAGCAGATGGTGAAATAGAGGCTATCTTATGTCATATCTTCAGAGTAATCTTAACAATGTGGTAATTTCTATCGATCTGCTACTTGTTTGAAAAACTGATAAAAATCAAACATTTGTCTGACTTTGGGGAAGATAATGGGAATTAGTTGTAAATTGAAAGTGAAGTATTGAGAGGATCCTGCCTATGATTAAACATTTCCTTTGTTTCTCTTTTCTGGTAGGAATAAATAACAAATCGTACATTCTCTGCTCTGACCCTTTTCTCTGCCATAACCTACAGGTTTACCGACGCTTACATCATCGACTGACTTGGAGTGAGTTGGGAGTGTCCTTCATTACCAGCAGAGGGAAGCATGACTGTGGTTTGGTTTTGTCTATAAAATGATGTGCTGACTCACTGTCAGAGAGACCTGCAGCAAAAAACCAGTATGAGGCATCATCACACTGATACTGTGGGACGTTACACACGGTCTCTAACAAACACAGCTGACTGGAGCAGGTACATCAGATTTATCAAGTCGTATACACTCCTGTTTGTTGTAAGATACTTAACCATTTAATTCAAGGAGAGAAAGTCTGTTTTTTATAACATTGGAACCCTTAATTGGGCCTCTTGGGCTCTTTGGATTGTGGATAAGAAATTTTAGTAGAAAACAGCACATGGAATTATAACTTTAATAAGAACATGACTTGAATGAGAAGAAATAATTTACCATCTGCATCAATGTAAACTGTTTAACTGGGACATCTCTCCTTCTACGTATTAAATCAGTGACAATTGTAATTCCAAGGGTGGTGGTACAGGCTTACTGGTGAGGCTTGACAGAAGTTGGTGTGGACCTCCTTATCATCCCCTCAGTGTGGTGCTGACAGTTTGTGCTGAGACGCCCTCTGCTACACACTGAAATGTGCCAGGCTCAAGGTTAACTAGGAGAAAAGCTGAATGAGGAACATTTCTCTGAGAAGAAAGAGGCTATTTTAAGGCTGGTCTGCATTCTCTCTCTGCTTTTATCCGTGAGTCTTGATGTGTGTGTGTGTCTTTATAAAACACGTTTGAGCGCTGGAGAAATTGTTCTTTAATATTCCACAGATTATTCTAATAAATCCTCCACATCCACTGCACAAGGCTGACTACATTCATACATCATCATCTGAATCCTAAATGAAGATTGAGAGGGAGCAGCAGTGACTGAGTGACGTGCAGAGCGGCCTGATCCAGCTTTTGCTCATAAATCCTGCCAAACTATGTGTACGGTCTTTTCCATAAAATGTATGAATTGTTCCGGTCTCACAGTTTATTGTTGGGCTCCAGCTGTCTGATTCAGGATTTGTGAATTTTCAAAACATCAGCTCTGACACAGTCAAATGCTGAAGCTTCTGGGTTTGTTTCTGTTTTCACTCATTTAATCCATCTACTTTACGCAGCAAGAGAGTGCAGATGCTGTGGTGCAAAAATATATAACCTGGAATAAATTTGCAACAAAAATAATAGAAGTAAGAGCTGCTGGACCACTATCAACCACTGTCTCCTTATGCTTTTTCTATTGTAAACATGCACATTGTACATGTGGACCTGTACAATAAAACAGCATCTACTTGCTGGATGCCTAGAATGATGTCAGTGCATTGCAGTTCCTCTTGCTGGTGCAACAAAAGATACACTCACAGTTAATTAGATCCACTAAGCTAAAACTAATGCAAGGTTTGCTGAAGCTGTTTCAAGTTCATGATCATGTTGGTATTGCATTATACAAAGAGATGTTTCTGTTGTTTGGTCTACCCTCATTCATATAAACGGGGTCAATGGACAATAGAAAATAAACAACATCTTCCAACTATGACCAAGATGAATTAACATCTCTTAAAACCAGTTTCAACAAAAAGTGAACATTAAAACCTGCATTAAGGTTGGTTGTACAAGGTGTATCCATAGTGTACCTAATAAATTGGCTACGCAAATAAGTGGGCGTTACCTTAAGAGAGTGTTGCATTATGGGTTGTTTGTACCTTCAAATTTGCGAGACTTGCTAGGTCTTCATTCAATGTCTCATGTGGAATCATCAGCTCCAACTCTTTCCCCAGTTTGTACAACAGTTAGCTTCATGCTAACTCATGTTAACATCTTTGCCAGGTCACCTGTTCTGATGGTTGACATGAATCCCAGAAGAGAAACAGCCCAACAGAGATTCACCTGTCAGACAGAAGTAAATGTCACATAATATGGAGACGTGAGAAGATGGAGTCTTTAGAAGTCAAAGACAATATTTCAAACACCAGAGCTGATTATGAACTGAATAACATCAACTTGAGCTTCACAGGAAAACACATGGACAAGCTCAAGTATGAACAAAAGGTAGGATACTTTACTCATTTACACATGTCAGACTTGAACATGCGAAACTTTAAGGACGATAATTAACTCGTGAATTTGGCAAAAATCCTGAATAAACATCCACAACTTAAATACAGAGTAGTATGAATGTGCTAGTTAGCTTAAACTCCTCATCATGTTGAGCTCATGTTAGCTTGTTATTAGCATCATTTGTGACTTTATTTTTCACCTGTTATTCAGAAGTGAGTTGAATCTAGAAGATATTTTCTCCATCTCACAGATTTCTACTGTCTGTCGGGAAGGATAAACTGTTATTGAAATTAACACCAAGATTTAAATCCAACATTTCCACAGTTTTACTGATGCTCTGCTAAGCTAGCACTGTTTGGACATACTGGATTTAACCACGAATTTCACTTTGAGCAAATATGTTTCTTCATTTGCAGACAGCTGATGAAAATACATTTGAAGAGTCAGGTGAAAAACAACCTTTTGCATATCCACACTTAATATTTTTGACATCTGGTCTCTTGTTTTCTTAGCTGAAATGTTTGTAAATCATATGAATCCAAACTGAATCTACTGGTTAATAATAATAAATAATAATAATAAGAAGAAACTAATTTGCCTGTAGAGGATAGTTACAATAAATAAGAGATGATGTATTTTCTCGTGTTTATGCTGTGGTGTAGTTCTTTATATATTAATTGATTTGTTTGTTTTTTGTTTACTTGTTTTCTGCAAGTCAATATTAAAAAGTCAACAGTTGTGAACGCCACTCATTCGGCAAACGCTTTTATTTTGAAAGCTTCACCGGAAATAAATTGTGTTTTTGTTTTTAATAGTCAGGTGGTTTGACATGTTGTCCCTTGTCATCACCTCCTCCTCACCTGTCAGCATCCTCCTCTTCCTCCTCCTCATACACATTAGCTGCAGGGTCCTTTGTAGGCAACAAGTCATCATCACTGCAGAGTTGTAGTCGAACAAGACAAAACAAGAGATTAAAGATCTTTTGATTTAAGCAGATTTGATTTGATTTCCTTAAAATCTGTCCAGTGCTACAACTAATGATTCTTTTTGTTATTGATAAATGTGTCAATAATGTTTTTGTTTAATTGTTTGGTCTCTAAAATGAAACTTTCCCAATGTCTGATGTGATCTTGAAATTGCAAATTTTCTTCAACATAAGGCTACAGCTGTCAAATATATATTTAAAACAATCTGCCCATTATTCTTTCAAGTAATCAGCGTCAATAATATAATCAGTTATCAATGTTCACATGATCACACTTTCCCAAAGGCCAAAGTGACATCTTGAAGTTTCTTGTTTTGCTGACCAACCCTCCAAAACCTGAAGATAAAAAATGCTGAAAATTCTCACATTTCAGAAAATAGAGATGAATATCCTGTCATTGACTAATCGATTAATTGTTTCATTTCCAGTCTAACTATATTTACAAATATTTACAATCATACATAACAGATAAGCAGTAAATCATCACATGTAAGAGGCTGTAACAGGTAAATATTTGCTTCACATTAACCTAACGCTCTTATTTTGAAAGCGGAAATCAATCTTGTTTTCATATTCAGTGCTGTTTGACACGTTGTCCCCTGTCTTCACCTACTCCTCCTCCTCCTCCTCCTCCTCCTCCTCCTCCCTCCAGACTCCTCTCCTCGGCTCCAGGGGTTGTTGCCATGGAGATCCCGGTGCGAGGTGCGCTCCCGGTGCTGGAGGAGGACGCGGGCTGCAGCGCGCCGCCGCCACCGGGGTCCGAGGAGCGACTGCGGCACCGCCGAGGAGGATCGAGACGGCGGCGCGGGGTTCCGTTCAACCGGGGCGGCTACTACATGCTGATAGTGATCGGGGAGATCGGAACGGAGCAGCAGCTGGACGCCGCCAGGGCGCAGATAGAGCGGGGTGAGTGATGGACGAGCCGCCGGTGTGAGTCTGTGGATGTGATCTCTTGGGCTGCTGAGTTTCAGTCTGCAGCTTCAGGTCATGCAAAAAGGTTTAAAACGTGTAAACATCAACAGGAGAGACATGTTTTGACGCAATGCATTGAGTGGTATCTATAGGTAGAGGCGGCTGCTGCAGCATTGCACCATGGGACAGCAGCATTTTCCCTTAATGTGAACTCTATGACTGTAAAACTGCAGAGTCAAGTTACAGATGCAGCAAAGGTCTTTTTTACTTTACTTAAAGATCAGATACTGTTAACTATTTCAAACCTGATCAATTTATCAATCAATAGTTACATACTAAGCAGACATGAGTTGTCCTGACTAATAAGGGTGGTGTGATAAGTTAAGTAAAACAAGTTAAACATTGATTTTCACCCTGCACAATTATATGCATGTCTGTGTTACACCAGCTATTGATTAATTGATCGATTGACTAGTTGTTTCAGTTCTAATTCAGCTAACTGTCTGAAACCCAAAGGTTCTACATTTACAATCATATATAATAGAAAATAAGATAAGATAAGATAAGATAAGATAAGATATTCCTTTATTCTTCCCTCAGTGGGGAAATTCACAAGCAGAGAGTTCTCACATTTAAGAGACTGCAACAAGTAAAGATTTGCTTTAGTTGTGATTAATAATGAATTTTGATTGTTGTCTCTTCATTTTTTATTTGATAAACTAATCAATTTATTTACTTATCGTTTCAGCATCAAATCTGACAAAATGCTGACTCAAGTTATAGATGCTTTTATTACTTTAATAGAGCAATATTTTGTCATCCTCCCTCTCAGGTTCAACCAAATGGTCTCTATTTCAAGCCCACTGATCAATTATAAATCAATAATTTCTAATTAAGCAGACATTAACAGTCCTGACCAATAAGCTTGTCTGAAAAGGTTAAGTAAAAAAAAAGTAAAACATTGATTTCCACCCTGCACAGTCTGTTTTACAGCAGCCATCTAAAATGAAGTTTGTGGCTCATGTGTGTGTTTTTGAGTTTGTGTGTTGACATGGGTGTATATCTGGATGAGACTCCTGCAGTAAACAAACACAATCTGCAGGTTGTGCTGAGCAACAACTGCACAGATGTTATGAAGGCAAACACGTAGCTTTCTGTTTCCTGCCGCACTCTTATTTTGTCACACTCGGGCATCATTGCTCAGCTGAATATGTGGGTACTGCCTGAGTTCAAACCCTGCTGCTCCTCTTGAGGAATTGCAGCGTGCTACAGTCACTCTGTCAGTGTGGGCTGTGTGGAGTTGTGAAAGATGTGTGGACTCAGGAGTATGACGGTCAGCAATTTTCTGCTGCGCCGCTGCCACTCTAAGCTGTTTTCAATCCAGGTGATCAATCGCACTTTTAGATGCCAGTCTGGCGCCATGGTAATCCCATCCATCCCCTCTGGCCTCCTCTTACCGCCGCCGTCAGGGGCCTGACAGCTCTGCTGCTCTGTGGCGAGCTCAGTATCACACTCCCATGGCTCATTACAGCATCGACTCCTGCGCCCAGATCTGTGTTTTAACTGTGACTCAGTGTGAGCGACCTGTCATTGACTCTCATTACATGTTAGCTGCAGGGTCCTTATGTAGGCCTGCAACAAGTCGACCTCACTGCAGTGCTGTAGTCAGACGAGACAAAACGAAAGGTTTAAGATGTTTTTATTTGGATAAATTTGATTTGGTTTCCTTGAAATCAATAGATCTTTTCATTATTGATTAATGCGGAAATGTTTCATTTTCATTCATGAAATTATCTTCCACAAAATCCATCTGCGTCTCAGGCTGCACCTGACTGTTTTTAATTATCTGAATGTTATTCTTTTGAATCATCAAGTTATTGTTTGGTCTGTAAAATGTCAAAAAACTGTGTTCACACAAAATGTTCACAAAAAATGTGAAAAAAAAAGTATTTCCCTAAAGGTCAAAGTGACATCTTCAAATTGGTTATTCTGTTGGCCAACACTCCAAAACCTGAAGATAAAGAAATGCTGTAAATCTTCACATTTTAGAAACTGGTACGGGAGGATGTTTTACATTGTTGCTTGAAAAATTCTTTTAATAATTAATCAAGTGTCAAAATGATTGATTAATGATCTTCCTGTCACTGACTAATCAATTAATTAAAAAATTGAAAACAGACCAACAGAGCAAATCCTCACATTTAAAAGGCTGTAATAAGTAAACATTTGCTTGATTTGTGACTAATAATTGATTTTAATTGCTGTCAATTAATTTTATGTTTGATAAACTAGTCAATTAATTGACTCATTGCTTCAGCATTAAATCTGATAAATTAGCATGTTATTATCGCTGCTATCAAATGCTGTGTTACTCCCAATTTGGCTTTTCATTTGCAAGATATTTGTATTTCAGTGTAAATTTTTAATTTGTATCAGCTGCTTTTTGCTGTTTGTTCATGTTTATCAGGAAACATGAAATATGCTAATACTCCCAGGATCATCATCTACTGTCTTCTTTCGCACTGAATTTGAGGTCAATTGCCTGCACTGTGTATTTGTTCAGCACTGTTGTCTTATAGTGTCCCTGCACCAAATCCCTAGTACACTTTATTGATCCTGGAGAAGAACATGACTGTTCCTGAGAAAAGAGTCTAATCAAACATCACAAACACGTCCTGAGTTTGTGATCCAGTGTTTCTGCCAGAGGTGCTGGGGAGGACTGTCAGCCCTAACACCTCTTTAGACTTAGCACATGTGGAACCTGAAGGCAGCCGAATATAAAATTAGTGTGACTGTGGTTGTGACACTGGGATTAGTGCTCTTCACCTCAGACAGCATGAAGGCACCATGTCCCAACCCTGAATCCAGATTTCTTTTTTTACTAGATATAACTTTGAAACGGAGCCATAACACCTTTCCCTCCGTACAAGCTAATGTAGGTGTTCTGCAACATTTAACAGCCATAATCCTCTGGCTGCATCTCAAAGTGGGAAATTATGAAATATTTTACACACAGTGCAGTAAATGACTCATTCAGTAACTGATGGGGTATTAATAACATATTTGTATTAATACCATTATTAACATTTCACATCCTACTACCTTTGGAGTACCACACACTCTCACCTTGTAGGTTTGGAAAGTGGTTGTAAAAACGTCATAGTTTTGTCCTTCACAGAAAACAACAGCTGCGGTCAACTTGAATTATGACAGCGACAGTGAAGTTCAAAGTGTTGAAATTTGAAACTTGTCAAACCACTCCTGCATCATAACCCACTGCTCTGTTCATTCATCCATATGCTCAGTATGCTCCAAACCCAAGAAACTAATGCTCTATAAAAAGGAAACTACAAACGTTTTACAGCCACCTTTTAAGCCCACAGCAGATAAGTGTTTGATGCTAACAAGATTATGGTGGAGTGTCTGTGTTTAATGCTCACTCTACTCCCATACACCAGTCAAGGTCTTATTCAGGTGAAAATGAATCTTTGATACACCCTTTATTGAATCTTCATGTTGCCACAAGCAAACCAACTAACACAATGTTCCAGTCCAACTGCAGCACACAGGGCTGTTGAATTCAAAATGTTTATCCCCAGTCTAGATTTCACCTTCGTGTCTCATCCAAGTTTTCGAGCGTGGCGTCTTCTTTGCCTCCTTCTGATGTGACAAGCTGTTAACATTCACCGCAGCTCTGTGTGGGGAGAGCTGCAGTCGTACTGGGTGTGTCCCTCCCTGTCGGTCACAAAGTGCAGCAGTGAGCCCATTTAACACTGGAAAACAAACTTGTAGTCATCACACAAAGCTGAGATTTATACCAAGAGTATGTTTTGATTGAAGGCTTCAAGAATGAGAGCAAGGTTGTTGGTTTGGTAAATGTACGTGTCATGAAATTCCTCACAGTAAACAACAGTGCACAGCTGCTTCTTTAATGCTTTCAATGAGAAGCATCAGTCAGTGTCTCCTGCACAGTGGATAAGAAGACCTCAAGCTGGACCATCGTTATGTATGCATACTGATGTGCAAGTCTGGGTGACTTTGTGACTTTGAGCAGATACTGACAAGTAAAAGTTAAAGCACAAAAGAGGTTTTCACTCCACATTGACTTGTGAAAAAATCAGTCCTAGCAGGTCTTATTGTAGGAGAGTGAGCTTAATGGCCTTATTTTAACTGGTATAGTTATTATTTTTATTATAGCATAACCTGTCAATTATTGTTTTTAATTGATTAATCATTAAGTCTGTTAAATAGAATAGAAGATAATACAAGAGCTTCTCTAGACCATGTTTATTGTGCAACCAAAGATATAAAATGTACAATAATTTATACAGTATATTTATATATTATATTACTTTTCTGTTGATGGAATTGATTGGCTAATCATTTCAGCCATATTTGTACTGATACCATAAAACTGGTACCAAACATGACATGCTCCATTGTAGCTCTTCTCCTGCCTATAAACAGCCAGTTATGTCTGAACTTTGTTTCAGTCTTTGAAACATTTACTTATTCACTGATGTCATCCCCCAGATTCATGTGCGTAGAGATGAAGGCCTCCTTTATTTCCATAATTTTTCCTATCTTCTGTAGATGCTAACAATCTTTGTATCTTGAGGATTTGGCATGAGAAGGCATCAACATCAGAGTTGGAGGCTGTCATTTTTATGCGTCCTGGTAGTGCAAAGAAAGACATTTGCCACTGAATTTTAACGAAAAGTTATTAACAGTGACACAGCGTTTCTGGGAACAGACCGCAGTCTGCAGTGAGGGAACACTTTCTCCTCAGTTAAGGGCAAAACAAGGTCTTCAAAGTCTTTTTCAGTAAAAGAGGAGATTGTAGCACAGGAGTATGGATTTGAAAAATTATAATAATTTCTTGCTCTCGCTGAAGGAATCCACAAGTGGATAAGATGAGAGAGTTGTGTGCATTGGTTTCTATCCTGCTGGATGCAATCTGACAAGTTCTCTCTGAAGTTTGAGTCACTGCAGCTCAGTACGATCTGATAAAGCTGGTGTGTGTGTGTGTATGTGAGAGAGATGCTGATAAGTTCATTACTGAGTCATTTCTACTGGTCCAGCGAGCTCCAATTAATTTTCATGTGTAGTGCTTTATGTGGTGGCTTTTACTTTAACTCGATATTATTACTTAGTAAGGTGCAAAACATTTTATGATGATGAACATAATGATGCACTATAAGACTGATTAATAATTCAGAGTAATGTAATAATGCAGTAACTTTAATCTATTCAATACCTCATAATATTGATATCACATCATCGGTTATAAATAAAATATGTTACCTCGAGGCATCAACCCTGCAGTTGCAAATATTAGAAAGTCATTAATTCATGTTCATTGGCCAGATGCTCTGAGGTCTTCCACCGAAAAGGACAGAAACAGTTGTTAGGAAGAGTTTATGCATGATTTCAAAGTAAGATGAAAGAGGATGTACATCAATCAATTCAGTCTTTTACTTGACAACAATGTCTATGTGTAATGTGAAAAATGTCATTACTGATACTGATAAACCCACAGAGAATCATCCCCCGACTCTACAAAGCATTTTAACAGCTTTCAGCTCATTGTTTTCATTTTCTGGCTCTGAACTTTACTGGTCTGATTCACTTTCATTGCCGTCGTCAGTGTTGTTTTATGGCCTGATATGCAGCCGTTTTCAGTTTCAAACAAACAGCAGACAGACAAAGTTGGCGACAAAGTTGGGGACCATAGTGGAGCATTTAACAGGTTGAATGATGAAAAACATTGAAGATATTTCAGTCAGGAGTTGATGAAGCTGATGTTGCTTTGTATTGCAGGATATGTGAATAAGCAACTATTTGCCCAATCAGTGTACAAGGTGATCATGTGTTAGTGTTTTGTTTACAGCTTATAAATGTGGCCAAAAAAATCAGTAAATGCAGGTTTAAATAGAGTTTACAGATTTTCAGGTTTTTGTTTTTTCTGATTATTGCATTAAACAATGTTATTACTGATTTGGAAAGACTGATTGTGTGATAAAAATTAAATAGTAAATTTTTTATTACTCTTAATAAAGTCAGATATTAAATGTTGTTAAATAGAACTTTAAAATAGGTTTTCTTCTCATTTAATGATTCAGAATTTGTTTGTTGCAAAATGTGTTTTAAAACATTAATAAGCTCTTTAATTTTAGTTCAACTAAATGTAAACAATGACTTAAAGGGTTTTTTTTAAAGGCAAAGCATACAATAACTAACTGACAAACTCTGGTTTTTAAGTTATGTGGAAAAACTCTTTAATAGATAAATATGCCCACAGTAATACGAGTGTAGTGATTCAGTGTGATATCAGTGTCTTTTGAGGTTAGTAATACTTAGAAATGCATGTTGTGCTTTCTGCTCATCGACCTTCCCTGCAGCTTAAACAGAGTTAGATAACATGTTGAGGGGAGAAGGTGGGAGGGAGGCAAGATGCTGCAGCAACATCTGGTAAACGGTTACCTGAAATTCACTAAAACAGACTGAGAAACATTACTAACTTGCATGTTTGTGCCTCGGGTTCATCAGATACCACAGTTTCACTAATGTCTGCCCTTCTCTGCTTCCTGTCGTCCTTAAGCAATCTTTCTCTTCCTTCCTGGCAGGAATTCGATCCTGGGACGTCGACCTCAAGTGCTGCGACCTTGATCAGCAGCTGCAGCTGTTTATAACTCGTCACTCTGCCCACTTCTCCTCCGAGGTCAGAGGTCAGTACAGATATGGCGCTCTTTGAGCCAATGGACCAGTGATGAGCACATTTTGGGCCGCTTAATACACTGGCACTATCTTTATGGAACAGATGTGGATGAAAGAACCACTAAGACACACTGGAAAAGCAAAATTTTAAGTCTACAAGAATCCAATGTAAAAACAGACTCGTTTTATTAGCTGCAACACATAATGTTCTATTCTCTTACCTGAGATGTTGCAGACATGTGCTTCTCCTGCTACAAAAAGGGATGAAGCTGGTCTTACTTTACAGCACTCTCTTGTCCTCGAGTATTCTTCGGTAGAAATCATCTCAGACAAGCTTGGCTGACCATGAGCATGCAGTTTTCTGGATTTTGAATTTGTCCAAGAGTGAGTTGCTGCCATTTGGAGCTGACACATATTCCTAATGCAGAGAGATGAAGCCCTTGAAAACACTGTTACATACAGTTCTTTCAACCTGGAGATATGCTGGATATACTGATATATTAATACTCTAGTATCAGTAGAACACTAATGTTGAGCAAGATACTAGAAATGATCTATATTGTCCTTTATGCTCATACACAGTTTAGTGATGTGAGTTTCTGAACTTGGCTGTGTGTTCTGTCTCCATCTGACCATATATTCACTACATTCATTTGTTTATTTTAACACTGGCAATGCGTTTATAATAACTGACCTAACAATGAATTTGTTGATTAAACAGAGTCTAATTGTAAGTTGGGCTGCTTAAACAAATACAAATACTGACTTGAAATTGGAAAACAAATGGAATAGACAAACATTTAAATATTTGAGATTAAATATTTCTGGTATATAATGAAGAAATTCATTACTGTCAGAAATATCTATTAAGCATATGTGACTAGTTCATTATTGGGCTTTTAAAATTGCAATTAAAGACACATACAGATTTTAAAAGACAGCATTTATTTTCGATTAACACATCACACCAACCCATTTTATTATTGTAAGATGATTGACAGCAGTGAGTTCAGTGGACATTTAATCCATCTGCATTGCATCAAAGCTGAACTGTGTGTATAATCACCATAGTGACTGTTCAGGACCTGCAGTATTAGGCCTGTGTGTGTGTGTGTGTGTATGTATGTGTGTTTGCCACTTGTGTCTATGTGATGCAACGATTTAGGGCTCAGAGCCCAGTTTGAAAGTACAACAGATGCTGAATAGGGAATTATTTCAATCATCGGCTAGGTAAGAGCCTGATGGGATCATACATACGCACACACACACACACACACAAGGAAACAGACAACCACTGGATAAACTATTACTGCACTGGTGGCAAGTGCTAAGTAGTAGCAGCAGTCAGCAGAAAATGACACAGCATTTTTCAACACAATTCGTAAACGAGGCAAATACCTTCAGAGGAAACAGAGGAATTCCTGTGAAACAATAAACATTATTAGTATCCACTGTCCATCTGTCATCCAGTCTGGGTTACTTCTATACAGAAACACTCGTGTGAACCAAAGTGAATCACCTTCATTTGTGCTTACTCTGCTGTTTATTGATACAACTGCTCATACAACATCCACATATTTTAGTGATTAATTCCCTCAGGCTGTCTCCATCTGTAATGCATGAGAACAACATTTGAACCTTGAACGCAGCATCATGGGAACATACTTTTTTATTCTCTTGGATTTTCTTTTTACCTCGGGGGACCTCATAGATAATTATTTTGACATTTAGAGAGACGCTGTATTGATTTCAAAATGGTATATTGGATTTCTAAGTTACTGTCCTGTAATATTAAATAGCATGGTGGCACAGCGGTCGGACAGGACGTCCAAGAAGTGTCATTGTTCCAGTGTCCAATGACCTTAAGCATCCTCTCTGTGGACAGGACGATTAATCCCTGCAGGCCTGGTTCATGTTGGTGCTTCTGCCGAGGCTCACAGTGAAAATTTGTGTTTCCTTTGGAGATAAATAACATTATTACATGCTGCTTTCTTACTGTCCTTTATATTGTAGACTTCTGGTGTATCACATCTTTTTCATTATGTCTTTGCTGTTGTGGTAATTCCTTACATCCCATTTGTCATTTGGAGTGACGTCTGCGTCTCTGTATTTTCTGCTGACAACGCTTGACAGTCTGTAGATGAAGAGCTTTGTCTTTTCAGCAATAATGGTGTTTGTTGTTGATGCTAACTACACAGCTCTCACACAGCCCAAGTAGAAAAGAGCAAAGTCAGCAAACAGTCCTAGTAATGTGACTTGCACGGCAGTTTCCATCTTAAGTTTGCCCAAATTTGGCAGAAATATTTGCCACCATAAACTACTTTTCATACCAGAACAGCAGAGGGTGATGTGATAAAACCTCTGCATGCACTGGACTGAGCAAGAGTATTTTTAATGCTCATTTCATTTGTAAGTGTAACAATGTGTTGCTTGTGCTTTCAAAAGTCACATATTGTCAATTTAATATCCAATGTCAGGTAAATTTTATCCTGCAGTCTCAACAGTTATGGTAACACATTGTACTGGAGCACTGTGTATTAGTATTCAACATGCATACATACAGTACATGATATTGAAAAGTAACAGTGTGCTTTCCCAAGCCGATACAGGAGGTAATTGAAGACCCTTTTTAAGACTGTGATGTAGCTGAGGGTGGAGGACCGAGGATGGAGGCCGGGAGTATTGATCAAAACCCCCCCTTTTTTTCAGTACAGCACACAAGGCTGATCGATAACACTTCAATGGAGAGCAATCCAATGGCTGCGGTGCAGAAATAGATAAGGGGCTCACGTTGCTTCAGGTTGGCGGAAAAATTTCCATTGTGGGAAAATGGCAGCAACAGTCCTCCCTATCTGCTCGGCTGGTTTTGAGGAGAAGGTGATAAGTCGAGGGAGGGCTGATGGGTTAGCTGATAAAGTCTGGGAAGTTGTGGGTGAATGGAGTGTATCGATCGTGCTGCTCTTTCTCTCTTAGCTGAGGTGCTCTTGGGCACCCAATTTAGATTTTAGTAATGGAGTGATATTGGGCTTGTGTTGTATTGCTGTGAGTTGTTATAATAGATATAATAAATACTCTCAGTATTGTGGTATCTACGCAAAGTTAAGTTATGATATCTTAAATTTAGCTTCACAGACGTACAAGTCTTTACGTTTGAAGAAAAATTCTATGATAATTTTTAAAGCACATCTTTTTTTGTTGGAGAAAATGACTTTTTTCTTTTTACAAGTATCCCAGAAATAAAGATTTAGTCAGTTATTTACTGGTTATTTTTCATAGGCTCAAAGCCAAGGCCTTCAGCTTTCTACTACCATTTTTTTCTCTAAAAATTGCTCTCAGTTTTGTGTCCTCATCCCTTTTGAAACATTCAGTGTTGTTTTTTGTTGGATCCATCATTCTGCAGCAAAACTCCACAGTGTTGAACCAGTACAAAGGGACGTTTTAACAGAGATAAGATAAGATTACTGCTGCATCCAAAATGCTGCTGTTTGTCCACAGCCTTCTTTCTGCTCTGTTATTATCTCTCCTCAGACATATAATTTGAAACCGTCAGAAACCAAATCTAATGTAGAATAAATGCACGATCTGTTTCTAAGTTCTTCTAGGAGCATACTGGTGGTTTGGGTTTATTTTGTCTCATTGACTGCTAATTTCATAGGATAAAGTGCATCTTAATACTACTAACAAACATCTTTTCTAACATTAAGATTATTCTAAATTCATCAGCAGAAATTTTAATCAAGACAACAATACTATGCCATTGTAACACTACTGCCAGTGAATATAGACCTTACAGTCTGGCAAACTTATCCAAAGATTCTTTGTATTGATCTGAGATCTAAAATTCTCCCTCAAAGTTTCCATGGTTTCCATTTTCCATTTAATGGGTGCATTTATTAAGTGATGACACTGCTGTTCAGTACAACAGTCTTGCAGTAAGAAACACAACCTTCCTTTTCCCTGAAGGCTGATCAAGTGCACTTGCTAACATTTGGCTTCCAAGTTGAAAAAGCAAAACAACAAAAGTTGGGACACTGTGTAAAACATAAATAGAAACCTCATCAGCTTCATTGATTTTTGTAAATATCTGCTTATTCTGAATTTGATGACAGCATCATGTTTCCAACACGTTGGGACAGGGGCAACAAAAGACTGTGAAAGTTGTGGACTGATCCAAAAACACCTGTTTGGATCAGTCCACAGGTAAACAGGTTCAATGGTAACAGGTGATAGGGTCATGATTGGGTATGAAAGGGTCATCCTGGAAAGACTCAGTCGTTCACAAGCGAGGATGGAGAGAGGTTCAACACTTTGTGAACACATAATTGAATAAAGGAGATTAATATGTTTTATTTTATAAAACTGTTGTTGGTAAACACAGTTTGTTGGCAAATGATTACATTCTGTTTTTATTTGTTTTACACATTGTGGTTGTATTTGATGATATTGAAGTGTTTATTTAAAGAGTAGTCATTAAACACTTTATCAGTAATATGCTTCAATTTAAAATCTGTTATTAACATCAGTTACTGTTGATGCTGTATTAATAGTTTTGTACTGAAAAGTTTGTTTCACTTTTACATGAACAACCCTCTATAACAAATATTACACAGTGGCCCCTAGTGGTGAATGTGTGTAGTGTAGCGATGACTTCATATACTTCTGTCTTAACTCTCTCGCTCATAGAAACACGCACAAAAACTAAACAAACAATCTAACAGCACATATTCATTGTGAAGTTCAACCAGCCAACATATACAAATGCATGCACACGCACACAGGCTGCCTACACAAATACCCAGATGAGGACTGGGTGAGATAGGCCACGGATTAGTGTCAGCGATTTACTCTGATTAACCCTCCCACACTGAACTCACAAAGGTGTGTGTGTGTGTGTGTGCGCGCGTGCGTGCGTGCGTGCGTGCGTGCGTGTGTGCGTGTGTGCGTGTGTGTGTGTGTGTGTGTGTGTATCTGTTTAACTAAAAATTGCCTGTGTACATGCTGTGTTTTGTGGAGTTTGTGTGAGCGCCGGTTTCTGAGTATCAGAGTTCTGACTTGGTTTCCTTATTTCAAAAATGGCTCTGAGTCATTGAAAAGTCTCCCTGCTGTGGTTTTACATTAACGGTTCCAGGAAAACCACAGAGCTTCTTATCTTGGGAAATCTATCTTTGTCTGGTTTGTTTTTGAAATTTGCCGTGTTGCTTCGTGCAAAAGGAGTTTTAGCTTAAAGCTTTCAGAGTTATGGAAGATGAAGGAAGTGCATGATGTGGTGTGGTTAAATGTCAAGCTGCAACCACCACAACCATCAAGTTTAATTAACGGCTATTTAATACTGTGCCAACAACAACTGAACGTTATAACTGTCATAAAAGTAGTATTTATTGCTGGACTGTTGTGTTAGATGGCATTCATTTTAGATATGTGTACTTAATAAACTGGCAGCTAAATGTATATAGACACAGAAACATACTTGTTTTGACAGATGACTGTAGAAAAAGGTGTTGTTGATTGACACTAGCACTACAACATCCAGTATACAGCACATGCTACTACGAGCCAGTGCAGGTATTTCTGACGTTTATGAAACGTATTGAACAAAGCACTGAAAATGCTAAGTAGGACTTTTGCAGCAGTTGGTTGATGGGAAACAGGCTTTAATGTCCCAAAGGTCCAGAGATCCTTTGAAGTGAGATGTGAAGCATCACGTCTTCTCTCTTTCTCTCTCTCGCTCTCTCTCTCTCTCTCTCTCTCTCTCTCACTCTCTCTCTCGTTGAGGGAGACGTGGGCGGAGAGAAAGGGAAAAGTAAAAGAATCAGTGGGAATAAACTCGATGTAATCATTACGTGTGGATCCTCCCTCCTACACACACACTCAGACTCACACACACACACACACAGGTTGAACTCGGTGGTGGCTTAGTCAGGCAGGGAGCTCATGAAAGACTGTACTCATCCAGTCCCTAATAAGAGGCTTCCAGAATGATCCGCAGTGTTGTTTTATAATTCTGCCCATTGATGAAGACAGTCATACTGCTAAGATTAGACTCTCTTTTGTAACTTTTCTGCCTGAATCTGTGACCTGTGGAAACAAAAAATGCACATGCACCCAATTAATGAATGAATAGTGGGGAATTTACTTCTCAAGAAAAGTAATTTCAGCTTGCAGCTTTGATAATTAGAAAAATTCTTCATAAAATGGGCCATCAGTAAATGTAAGAAAAGAGTTTTTTATTCCATCAGAAAACTAATTCTGTTTTTTCCCTTGAGTTTCTCTAGCAATACGTGTGTGTGCAGCAGGTATGAAAACACACACACACACACAAGGGAGCTTTATCTCCATGGCACTATCTGACGTGGATGAGGTGGAGGTGAGAGTTGGCCCACAGGCGGCACGGCGTGATTAAAGATACACATTTGATGATGGAGCCAATTTGCTTCAGAGTCAGGGGACCGTGTCTTTTCATGGCTGTTGATGTATCGACCTCTCTGTCCCTGCCTGAGTGGGTTGACACTTGGAAGAACCTGAAGGTGTCAAAGATGAAAGGTTAAAGAGGCTGGATGCCCTTTAGCGATATATCATGACTGAGGTCAAAGAAGCTCCGGTGCTGGTGGAGGATGGACAGGACACTTGCTAAAAAAATCCTTATGTTTGTGTCCTGTTTCATGATTTATGTTAAATGAAACTGCAAAATTGTTGTAGATTTAATGTATGTGGCTTGAACAGGATTTTGGTTTGGGATCAGATGGCGGAAAAGAAACTATCAAATGAGTTCAAAAGCTAAAATGCTTTTTAGAATTTTAATCTAGATTTGGGAGATTGGTTTCAATCTGGTAGACTGAAGTTAATGTGCTTCCTCACCCTGCCCTTCTTCTTCCTCTTGCTGCTCAAAATCCCCTTTCTGCACACGTCTCCATAGCTTCATTTAACTCAGCCTTTATGCACAATTTGTCTTTAGGGCCATTACTGGCTTTAGTCCAGTAGTTTTAGTTGGTGTATTTTACGAAAATGGAAAATTTGGAAAATGCTGAGTGCAGCTTTAAGCTAGATCAGGTCAGCCTGTCCATAATTGCTGGATGTTGCTATGTTACTCTTTCTTCATCCTGTTTTTTTTTTTTTTTTTTTTTTTTCCATTTCTTTCTCTTGTAGACTCTCGGAACTGTGGACAATCACAGACTTTGTTGGTGTTCTATAAATGTAAAGTATGCACTGTACATCACACTGTTCGGTACATGAGAGTGCTGTGTTTGCGATATATATAAAATAATTGCATTGTACTTTACATGCATAAGCTGCTTTTATCACCCCAGTGGTTGTGTAAGTCTTAGTGTGAAGCCACATTTGATTTTCCCATTTCTCCAGTTAGCTCAACATGATCATGACGTGCCATTGGTGATAAAGGTTGTGAGATTAAGACCCAGCTGATGCAGATTGAACATCTTATACCTATTCTACCTGCTGTGTGTGTGACACAGACAGTTCTACTGATGGACCCTCCTCTGTTTCTCATTTGTGTTCCTCATCTTTCTTTTTCATCTTCCTCTTCTTCCTCCTCAGAATGCCTGTCCCTGACTCACTGATCCACAGCAGCTATAATTACTCCTCTTATCAGCTACTGGATCTAACACCACATTATCTGAACCAGTAATGCATTGAATTTCAGAGAGTCCAACCGAAATGCAATTCAAGTGATTAAAGAAGCCGCATTCATAAGAATCTGGAGCGTTCCCCTTCACAAAAACTATTTTTTCACCCCATTGAAAAGACATTTAGAGAATGTATTTATTTGTTTAATGCAGATGAATAAACCATTAGATCTGTAAACAGTGTTACTCAACCCTCTGACATCTTTAGTTTAGTAGCTGAACAGTAAGAACAAAAAACAACACTTCACAGCCACGGAAACAGACCTTTAAAACTAAACCAAAATGCTGACCTGATGGTGGCACTAGAGGAAAACTTAAGGGAAAAGTGGTGGACTGACAACTGACTGCCAGACTGAAACTGTCAACCCATTAGCATGACTGTGGTTAAATCGTTTCGTGTTCATCCTTTACATTACTTTCTGCCATTAATAAAAACACTACAACATGTGTTTCAGGGAACTGGGCTTTTCATAGAATATACAAAACTGCAGAGTCATGCAAGACAGCAGAAGCTAAAGAATTTCAAGACAATTCATGAAGGTTAAGGAAAAAGAAATAGAACCTGTGCACTGTTAGTTACTGTGTTCATGGATTTATGCCACAGATATCACAGCTTGTAGTATCTTGACTGGGAGTCCATGTTAAATATTCATGCACCTGCAACCACTAAATGTGTGACTTTAGGTAAAGAAATGTGTGAATCTTTCTAGCAGGATTTTAAAAACTCTGGGCACATGGGACTTTCTGAATGTTGGAGACATTTTCATTTCAACCTTTTGAAATGGCCCCAGCAAGCCTGCAGGTGTATCATTGAATCTAGTGCTGTAAGCGAATACCAGAGCATAGAGACGGGAGACCAACATTATCCCAGATATAAGAAAATAAGAGGAAGAACTATGAACTATGTTTAGATTGCCTGAAAGTGTATATGGTTAAAATAAGACGAAAACAAACTGTTTTGACCTGAACATGGACATACACTCTGCCAGTTTATTACGTACACATAGCTGAAACTAATGCAGTCACATCCAGCAGTCTAGTAATAAATCCTCCCTCCACGAAGGTTATAATGTTAATGAAAAAAATAATAGAAACACCTGCCAGTATAAAGACGTGCAATTCAACAACACCATAAACTGCAGCCTCACAAAATCTGATCAGCACCTTTCTAAAACCGTTTCAATGAAAACTGAACCTTATAACTTTCAAAAAGAAGGATTCATTGCAGGTCTGTTGTTTTAGACTGGATAAGTTTTAGCTCGGCCTACCTAATAATCTGCACCACCGTCAGCACGCTTTGTTTCAATGACATGAAACGAGGCAGCGGGGTTTAATAGGCAAGTGTACCACTGAAAATCACATTCCTTTTACAACTCCACTCAAGAGACCATATAATACGATCAACTTAAAAGTGCTTATTTGAAATGTCAGGCTCCTTACTTTGGATAATGCTAATCTTTTATCACTCAACCTGAGCTAAAGTCAGATTCTAACAATGTAAAAGTTCACCTAATGGCCAGCCTCTGACTTTTAAAGTCCTTTAAAGTAGAAAATGTAGGATGGAAAACTTTCCTTTTTGTGACGCAGGTCCATGTGTGTGCTTCAGACTGCTGTATATTAGGAAGTCGTAGCTCATTTGTTCCTCTTACCATTGTGTCATAGCCCCTCTCCCAAATCTTCCCCCTCTACTTACTTCCAGATTTAAGCTTATCTGGAAGTAAAGAAAACTTCTACCTTTCCTGTAAGCTCATTGCTGCTTTGCTTTTTTTCCTCGCTTCATCATTCCAGGTTTAAAGGGGTATTTTTAAACCTAAAATCTGACCAATAGATGACTTTAATTGCTTTAAAATCCCTTCTATCTCTTTCAGTCTTCGTATCATTTCTGTTCCTGACACGTCCTCTCTCTAACATGATTGCTCCCAGGTCATTGCAGTATTTCCTCTGAACTTTGAAACGCGTATTAGTTGCTTGTAAGGCCGGCCATCTAAGACCCTGTTTGAGTCAAACTGAAAGGTACTTAGCAGAGAAAGTGAGGGGGGAAAGTCTCATATGAAGACACTAGCAAGGAATTATCCTCGTAGATTAAGCTGCTCCAATCACAGTAAATATTCACTCTGCTCAACTAAAACTTTAATAACAGTTTTCATCACCTCCGCTGAGACTTTAATCGCAGTTTTCATCACCACATTACACAGGTTGCTGACATGTAATGATCAGACGTCCAGGTCATGACCTTCAGCTCCATGCTCTCATCCCAAGCTATCTCTAACATCGAACCAGCAAACCAGTTAGGTATCATCATTTTTTACTTATTCAATAAATTTGAGAGAATGGGTTGTCCACCCACCAATTTTATGTCTTTGTACAGACAGTAGACAAGCCTTTAGGGAAATGTGGGAGGGCGAGAGACGGGAAAATGTGATCCGACAGGATTTGAGCTGAAGTCTGAACGGCCCAGTTGTTGTTCCACTCACTGCTGTTGTGGTAAATAAAAAGGTGGGTTGGTTATAACCTCCAATTAATGACTGTCATGTTACAAGAAAGCAATTCTATCAACTATAATTACAGAAAAGTCTAAATCTGTGCTTTGTGTTCTGGGATTGACCACCGTGTTGACGCTGCTTACTTTGATGTGTCTTGAAAAACAAAGCTGGCATAGATAAATCAGAGTTGAGTGCTCTGTGGAGGAAACTGATCCAAGGCAGTCAATCCAAAGGAGGTAAAAATGAATTTATCCCATTTGGATATTCATAATGAAGGCTCATGATCTACAACAGGGTGAGTCACAAAATCGATTCTGTAAATGACACGGTTCATGAACAGGTGGGAGTGACAAATCATCAACCATGAGTGTGACTCAGATGATGCGTATTCTGCAACTGAAGATCTTTTTTTCTGTACACTGTATCTGCTGAGCCATACTTATGTTCATGACATGATCCTCTGAGGTGATGATTTGTAATTGCTTTCATCTGTTTACCATCATTAGGTCGTAAGTACTTATAATTTCATTTCTGTACCAGAGGCATAAGTAATAATCATATAATTTTGACTCATATTGTGCGATGATGATTTAAGAATTTCAATTTTCCATGAAATGACTCATCAGAACCATAAACCATAAAATATCAATGGCCGTTAAATCTTGGTGTTTTTAAGTTTGTCTCAAAAACTTGGAAAAGGAGACAAGGTGCACTATTTATTATTCATTCGTATTCAAGTGTTATATAGTGAATGTTTTCTCCATGATTTATGGTTTGGATTGAAGGTCTGAAGATCTGATTGCAAAAGTTGGTTTTCTCTCTTTTTGATTAATTTCTGTGGAAAATGTAGCAGCATTCTAGATGTGGCTTATACAGTCTCATTCTCATGCATAGACTGTATAAAATATGGACGTAGTGTCCATGACGTCACCCATAGGTTTCTGAAGAGCAAAAATGAAGCAAATCGTAGTGCGTAGCCATCTTGGTAGCCTACCTCCGGTTACTCCAAATATGGACAAAGAGGTGGAGCGAGGGCGGAGCTGAGGCGGGTCGAATGAACGCTATTGGCTGAAAAAAGCCGCTTTATTCGAAATAATCAAACTAGCTACGGCTAACCAGCTAGGTTAAATGCTAAATATCGTTGCTAGCCGGCTAACCCCATCCCAAACTCAGTGACTAGAATTAGACGGGGTGTCGCCCTTTAGACCGTCAGTTCATAGCTGTCCATCAAAGTGGTGCCACTTAGATTGACAGCTATGAACTGTGCATAATGATGTATGCTGTATATTTTAAACGAACGCCTTATAAAAAAATCCCCCCCCCCCCAGAGGAGTAGAAAAACAGCTTATGAGACTAGAGCCATGTTTTGAACCAGGCTGTAAATATGTTTTTTTTCTGTCATAAAGTCGGACATTTTAACATGGGGCTCCGATGTAATTGACTCACTTCTGCAGCCTGCTCTTTGCACATCCGCATTGGCTTCATTTTTCAGTGCCGGAAGTTGCCGCTTGTTCTCATGTAGGTTCATAATTCTGTCATATTTGCATTGCATTTGCATTGAATATCCATCCATCAAACCAAGTGATCCTTTTTTTACCCTAAGCGGTCCCAACTAATTGCAAGACTTTTGGAGCACAAATCTAATGTGTGTTACAGAGGTAGAAGGTAAAACACTAAAGCACAAAACAAAAATGAAAACAGTATCCAAAAACAAGGAAGCCCCTCTGGTGATGACGAGGAAGAGGAAATGAATTTATTCAGTTCGGAAAAAAAAAACAGGGTAGTAGAAGGGTCACACTTCCTGTGTGTCCCAGCTGAGAATATGAAAAATTTGATGCCCCATTTAATTATTCGTGTCTTGTCTCTTCTTTAAATAAAGATATTGATGGACAGATTGAAAGAGTTCTGGAAAAATCCCGACAGCTGTTGGATTCACTGCCACACATGCACAAACACACGCTGACACTAAACCGGATTTTCTCCACAAACCTGTGATGTTTGTCATCTTGTACAAAGACTGTGTAACACTCGTCTAATAACTTGACCGTTTTCCTCACGTTTATGGTGCCATTGTTTCTTCCTATTCCCCTCACGAATCACCTCCTGCCTCGAAAATCTTTCTTCCCGTGTCAGTCTCGGTGTCTCCTATATTGGACGGTGTGAGGACATTTTCATCACTGTTAAGCTCTGCTAGATTGCCTTGAAGGAATCGATTGAGCACAGTGGCAGCAGAAGTTATGGTTGGGAAGCTGGAAGCTCTTTTCCCCAGTGGCAGATACTGTGTCGGCTCTTCATTTCCGCTGCTTTCTGCCTGATGTTTCTGAGCTCCTGAGCTCTTTTTTTTATCCCCTTGGTGTTTTCCTCTCATAGGAACGAGGGCTGCACAGCAATTAGTCATCTAAAAATTGACATTACACTCCTCACGTCTGCACTTTCAGGATTGCATGAGGTTGCTGTTTTTATTTAGTCCCAAATGGCTTCTTTAACGAAGTAATTTGGTGCTGTGGAGAATCAAGGCGAGAAAAGTTTCATCACAAAAAGCCTGTTGTTATTTGATTCATGATCAGTATTCAGCTCACAAATTCCACTTTTGTAGAATTCAACATTTTTTTTTTATTAATTTTTCGCCTCAATGTATTTTTTATTTCTCAGTATTGACTTCAGAGTGTGAGAGTGATGTCGAACTGTTTGCTGCACAATTAACTTCTTCACCTTCAGTGTCCTCAGTACCACCTGCAGATTCCTCTGTAAGTAGCTTTAAACTGACATGTAAAATCTTTATTCTGCTCTGTGTAACGCAGTCACGTACAGTTTGTAATCTTTATCTGCTTGCTCTAAAGATTCTTTGAATCAGTGTGTTGAAGGGAAAAGATAATTTTCTTTCTGATCTCTTTCTGACCTACTTTTGTCTAAATGGTGTCTAGGAGCAAATTAACTGCTTTATTTATAGGTCATGTTTTTATATGTATGCATACACAGCATCAGCTGCGTGAAGTGTAGTTCAAAGAAAGCAAACAAAGAAAGACATGCAGCAACTGTTCTTATGTCAGAACACAAAAACATTACTTGCATTTTGAAGCTCTGGTAAACCATCGCCTATAAGAGCTTAGTCATCGATCGTTTTATCATATTTCGTCATCGTCATCATCGTCTCAGCTGTGTATCATTGGCTGCTCCAGCACTCAAGGTAACCACCATTTTAATTTTTGCTGTGTAACAGTGTCCTGACCCACAGTGTGACACAGCAGTTCTGTTCTCTCACCTTGTCGCAGCAGGACAGGAAGTAAGTGTGTGTGTGTGTGTGTGTGTGTGTGTGTGTGTGTGTGTGTGTGTGTGTGTGCGCATGTTTTGCTATAGTTGTGAGGACCAACTCTTGACAAACAACCTTTCTTGTGAGGACATTTTGTCTTGTGAGGACATTTTGCCTGGTCCTCACAAGGATTATACTAGGATGCCATGGTTTTAGGGTTAAGGTTACAATTACAAAAAGTTTATGGTTTGGATTAGGGTTAGACATTCAGTTGTGATGGTTAGGTTTAGGGTTAGGGGCTAGGGAATGCATTATGTCAATGGAACGTCCTCACAAGTATAGCAAAACAAACCTGTGTGTGTGTGTGTGTGTGTGTGTGTGTGTGTGTGTGTGTGTGTGTGTGGAGAGGTCATCACTCTCAGTGGGATTTGGCGATTCGCTCATTCAAGTCAAGGTCACAGAGACTCTTCTAGGACGCTTAACCCTTCTAAACAGACCTGCTGAGAACACACACACACATTCCTGTTTCTCCTACTGTTCTGTTCACACTCTTGTGGAGACACACACTCGCAACAGAATCTACTCCGCACACACACATACCCTCACCTATCGTTTTAATGGCATCTGAGGAGCTGTCAGTTTCCATTTCGTTGGCCCTGAGCTGAACCAATGTGGAAAGACCGTTTGCACGTTTCTTTTCCGCCTCTCTGCACATCAGCTTGTCTTGTGCTTTCTAGTAAAACACTCCCCAGTGCCTGGAGGCAGTGAGTGGGGTGAGAAGTTTATATTCCCTCAAGTTCAAGAGTGCTTCCATCGGTTAGTAGAACATAAAAGTTTCATGTTTGTTTCTAGTGTTCATGTCAAGTTGTAGTGTTAAACCGAGTGCTGTATTCAAAATCGTTCCCACACTGAAAATGCAAATGTGTGTTGCACGTGAAATTAAGTGCTAACTTGCACAAATTTCAGCTGATTGTGAACATCAGAGTTGTGAAGTAGGAGAGGATATGTCTGTGTCTACAATTCCGGATGTAATCCAGTTCTTTTTCTGCATATAAGATGTTAGGTGACTGACAGTTGGTATCTGGGAATGTACATAAAAATGACACTTACAAGCTGTATTTCTGGAGGAACCAACCAATCACGGAGCTTAAAACTAGCATGCACCACTCATGGCGAGCTAAAACTAAAGATTGCACTTTGTGGATTCAGCTTTCAGTCGCTTAAATCTCCTCACTCTCACTCTGTATCAACTTTGAATGGATGGTCATGCTGACAGAAAAACTCAGTCATTACTGGTTATTCAAACTCATGTCCATAACATTAATCTGTACTATTACTAATTTATCCAGGAGACTCTTGAGTTTCTGTGGAATATGGAGGATTTCATTAAAGAAACATTTTTGAAATGAGCGTGGAAGCAGCATCTCCTCTGAATTTGCTACCTTATAAATAAATGAATCACCACAGCACTGAACAAAGAGAGGCCCCATACTGACTGTTAATAAAATGTTAATTCAAGAACCTCAAATGAATTCTGTTCATTATGATTAATGGGGACATTAAAGTCGTTCTCCTGTAGCCTCATAAACACAGTGTGGTAGCAAAAATGTGGCCAGAATCAAGATGATATCTTAAAGGTTTTTTTTTTTTGAGAGTCTTTACATTCAAACCTTCGGTGATGAGGTCTCCTGAGATGGTCTTTAAGCTGCTCCACTAGCTGCTGAATGGACCTGACTGAATCTACAACTGTGTGTACACTAATGCTAATCCAGCAGTGCTTAAAGTGCAGCGTCATCATGGACTGCTCCCCTGTAATCTCTCTGAGATGGTTCACCGGCCTAACCCTCCCCATGTGGCCGAAAGAGAGCATGTGTACGTATTTAATGTCCATCCTAAAGAAAAATAACCAAGAAGTGGTGATTGCCGGAGTCCATCACAGCTAATCTGGAATGTGAGAGACGACATCTAAAAGCACTTTTTCAGGTAAAACATGTCTAATATTTGCTCTGTTTTAAAGGTGAGATGGTTATGAACTCCTTTAATATTGAGTAAGTCATCACTCAGTTGTCTTTGTGGTGACTGTAGTGTTGCTGTCAGTGCACTGCAGGCTGGCTTTTGATCCCTGTCATGCAGTGTGTTGTATTGTCCCAGCTGCAGCAGATACAGAGAATCTGCCTCAGTCTTAGATTTGGATGAATCCTTCCTCTCGTACAGTAATCCTCTTTGCAACAATGCTAATTGCAGCACTGAGGCAGGATGACTGAAAACGATGATATGCAGCTTGTTGAATTCTTCTGTTTTTTTATTGCTCTCTGGCGTGTTTTCATAGTAATGTGAAGAACAAACTTCAAGTGAGTTTAAGACCTGAGTTGCCTTCTTAATATGGAGCTGAGACATCTGAACATGGGCAACATTCATAAACTAATTTCACTTCATTGTTTAAAGTACACACATTTATCATTAATGTAAATAGCAGTGCAGGTTGACTCCACCTGAATGAAGACTAAGGTAAACAGAGAGAGAGACTGAGACAGATAAAGAGAGAGAGAGAGGGAGGGAGGCTTCCTTCCAAAGTGGCTCATTGCGTCATTCATTATTGAAGCAGCTGTTGAATTATGCAAAGCTTTGATATTGATCCCAGGGCTTGCCATCACTGCAGTCTGAGGGTTAGAGAGAAAGTAAGTGAGTGAAGAAGAGGTTGGGAATAAGTCAGGAAAACAAGGACGTGGACAAGGCTGGGATGAATTTACCAGACCTACAGCCTGAACTGAAGTGATTTTTTTTTTTGTTGTTGTCGTGGCTGCATAGATACAAGTCGCCCTTTATTGCTGAAGTTAGACCAAAATTAAATTGTTATACCATGCGAACTTTCATAGCAAGCAAAATATGTGAGATGGAATGAAGACATCAAGAAAGAAAGGAGTGAATAATCCATTGAAAACAGTAATGAAATGATAAAGACACACTGAGATGCCCATATGGTGTGTGACAACAGGAATACATCATGCATTCATGAGTTCATTTCCCATCCTTTGTGGAACATTTGTTCGTCATGAATGAAAATAGCACCTACAGTTGAGAAGTTACCTCATAATTAAGACAATTAAGACGTTGCTTCGGAAGGAACGGAAAGAGAGAGAGAGAGGTTTAGGAAAAGCATCCTCCCTTTGGAAGCAGCGCCTCTGTGCTCCTCGCATCATGACTGGAATCTCTGGAGAGCCAAACAACATGTAGTCTTGCCAAAGCAAAGCATCAGGCCTTGGCAGATACCGACATCCAGACTCAGTCTTTTTTATTACTGGGGCCAGTGTTACACACACGAGCATCTGTTATCTATCACAAGCATGAAGCTGATCTCCAAGTGGCCCGGCTTCAATGTTGCTTCTGTTAGTGGGTGAAATGAGGTCGAAGTCTGACTTTACTGCAGCCAATGAGATGAACTGCTGAAGTTAGAACCTGATGCAGTGTTTCGCACCATCTGCCTTCATATGTTTACCTCTGCATAGTGATTGATCGAACACAGGTGGGGCAGTCAGTCACAGCCTCCAGTCTCTATTCTAAACTCTATGAGCTCAGTAGCCCTGTTATTTTAGTAAGAGCAAAAACCTTTACCAGTTTAGTTACCTAACCAATTAGCAAGTTCACAGAGAATACTAAGCAGTATTGCAAACACTTTTTATGCAAAGGGTCTTATGAAATAGGAAAATATATGAGGTGTGGTCAAAGATTTCCACAAGACACCAAAGTTTTCCTGTATTAAAAAACGTTGACACTTCAAAATCAGCTGGGCTGTTATTATCAAAAATGCATCGTCATATAGTATATCAGCTGATGAGTAACAAAGCATTGCTTAACAAATTGGCAAAAATATGTTTAAGGTAATTTAGAAACAGCTGTTATTTTGTAGTTTGTCTACTTTTGACAAGTTAATTTTTCTCCTGTGAAATGTCTCGTTCATTAGTTGGTCACTATTCTTTAATAATCAAATTTGACTGATCTTTTATTAGAAAAATATTTGAGTATTTTTATTCATGTTTTAGGTATCAGCCAATTTATTGTTGAACTCTCAATTTTGATACTTGCCACAAAAATCCATTATAGGTTGAGCTCTAGTCTGCTAGCACTGCAAGATAACCTCTCCCAGAAAACTGAGAGATCATGAACATGTGAAGTTGTATTCATCTGTATCTGTATATCTGTAATATATCAGTTTGATATATTATAAGCAGAGTTTTACAGTAGTGAATAAGTAGCGATTTAACTGTTTCACTGTGACTCAGCTTTTAGTCCAACCTACAAAAGCTCTGATTGTTTTGACCGTTTTTTCCAACAGCCATTCATGAAAGTGACGCCAGACGTCTTTGCATCAGTCCACAGAATCTCAGCTGTGTGTAGACGGGTGGAACCGGGCTAGCGTTACTTTCCTGTCCATCTGCAGATATGACTAAGACGCTTTGTTGCCAAGACAGAGAAGGAAAATCTTTTCCTCTGGTAGAAACTGCAGCCTTGTCTTTTTGGAGACGTGTCAGCCTCTGTCTCGGCTCCTCTGATTGGCAGTTTATTAAGAGCGGAGGCGGGCATAGTAAGTGGAGGGGTGTGGTTTCAATATCTACTGAATGGGCTCTGGTGATCTGATCAGCTGACAGGTTTTATTCCAGCCACAAAGGAGATAGAGAGACAGATGAAGTGTGTGTGTTGAGGGGACTGTTTAACTGTTGTGTCCGACGATACATTATGACACATATTAAGTCCCTAATGCACAACATATAACCATGATTATACATAATGGCACAGTCACAAAGGCACACACACACAAACCCACAATCCTCTTTACTGGAGCGTAAACATTGTCATCATTTAATTTTATGATTCATTTTAATCTATTTTTTTTTATTATACGGCATCATACAGAGAGGTATAAAAGATTAGTGTGAGGCAGAGGGTGGGCTGCTCCTGTCACATAACGCAAAGTCAACAACATAATACAAATGTCTCATTGTTGTGGGTGGACGTTGTGCACACAGTAAGTATCAGCTTTATGATTAGGCCTGTTCAGGTCAGACTGCAGCTCTGTTGTTTGTGCATTATGTTGCTCTATTTAACTAAGATGATATTATATACTCAACAACATGCAGACTTTGGACACACAAACATTAGGCCCATATGTGAGTGGTGAACAAAACCACAGGCCTCAACGTGCTGCTAAAACAGGGACTCTTCACAAGATGTTGGAATCTGGCTTCACTCCCATTCAGCCACAAGAGCATTAGTGAAATCTGGCTCACAGCCGGTGTTGCAGTTCATCCCAAAGGTGTTGGATAGGGTTGAGATCAGGACAGGGCAGCCATGTTCTTCCACACCAACATGTGAAAATCATTTCCTGGTTTTGTATGTAGGGACACGGAGAACAGGAAACGGCTGTCCATAAAGTTTAAAGTGTGCTTTATTGTGTGCGATAATGTTTAATTAAGATTGCTAGTCCAAAACAAACATCCCCAGACCAAGATGATATAATAGCATGTGGACTGAGTTGTCCACTGGGGCCTCCAGTTTTGCCCTGGGGCCCCCTAGTGGGTTAATCCAGCTGTGCTTGCAGGGGCGTTTTCTGCCTTGTTGTTCCCAGTTTGTGTTCCTCCTACCTTGCAATGCAATGTGATTGAAGTTTGATTTCTTGATCCCCTGATTTTCCTGATCTGATCTTTCCTGTAGCGCCACCACCAGGAGACAATTTCCAAATATCTGCCTTCATTTCAGCAAGATGACATTAACTTTCCAAGGGGTGATTGAAATGTTAAACAGTGCTCCTGGTAGATTATATGCACCCAGATAAACCAGTAACAGACCTTATTAAAAATATCGTTTGGTTCCAAAATAGGAAAATATAAATATAAAAAAATCACTTTTGCATTGTCATGATTGTAGAGAGATTTTGTTTGACCCAAACTAGGAAATTCTTGAGTTGTGTCTATTCCAGAAAGAAATAAAAGTGAAGTTGTTCTCCTATAATTTCAGATATATTCATTGGACAGAAATGTAATGTGACATATATTGACTTTGCTGCATTGTTTTGTTTCTGTATCTTGCTGGACTGCTGTTCTGTCTGTGATGGTATTTGACATGTAGTTGCCTGCTGGTTTCTAAACTGCTGTGTTTATTCTCATGCTGTCATTGTAAAACTGACAAGTGGCTGACGACAGATGTTTTTATCAGGATCCAGTCTGGTGCATCAACACCACTCACTCACATCCAGAGAGAGAGAGAGAGAGAGAGAGAGAGAGAGAGAGAGAGAGAGAGAGCAAGCATCCCTTCCTCTGCTTACTAAAGCTGCGCACCCACCCACCCACACCCACCCACACCTCTCCGGCAGTGAATGAGTTACTGCTGGTGCAGTGTGTGAGCCTGGTGCGCCCCTCCCTGGCTGGAGCGCACGCCGCTGTCTGCAGACGGATGTTGCCGCATCCCGGCGCTGCGCTCCGCCACCAGGCTGCGTCCCTCTCCAAATGTGCCAAATCTCCTCCTCCGTCCTCCGCCCGGCGCGCGCACACACCGACGCTCCTCTCCGGTTCTAGACGCACAACTCTCCGGTAAAGTGGCTCCTCATCCATGACGGTATGTAGAAAAAGCTCCGGCTGATTTTTCTGCCTTTTTGCGGTTTCTTCAGTGGGATGCTGAGGAGCTGCGTAATTTTCAATTCAAGCTCTGATTTTTTTTTGTTCTTCTCCTTGCACAGACGCGACGTTTATCCTCAGACAACTGCGTTTTCAATTGCTCATCTTTCAGCCTGTGTTTTTTGTTGCATAAGATGAAGCAAGCATCCAACATCCATGCACTTTTATGCGCAGTGTTTTTGATGGTGCGTAATGGGAGAAATGTCTGGAAGAAATGAGGGCATGAGACAGCATAAACTCGTTAAACAATCAATCCTCTCAAATCTACCTTGACATAAGAGGGAGGCATGTAAGGTTCAGTCAGGGGATTTGGGCAAGTCCTTTCTTTATCCAAAGTAACTGGATTAATGCAGGAGACAGAACAGTAGGTGCTTATTTAACCTGTTTTCTCTGTGAAAATATACTGAACAGGATCCAAGAGATTAATAACAAATGTGTGGCAAGCTGTTATGAAAATGACTGCAGCCTGTGCCTACTTTTTCCAAAATGAAATAATTATCAGAAAACTTGCCATAAGAGGTTTGAGGATGATGTAACAGATTGTCCTGCAACTGCAAGGACACAGGTTTGATCCCCTAAAATGAGCCTCTTTCTGCAGAGTCACTGTGAGTCATATGGATGAACAGAAGAGACACCTTACATGCAGGTGATGCAGATGAACTCAGTGCCCCCTACAGACATGAGGGAAAAAAAAGAAAAACCCGGTTCTGTGTCCGTTGTGTCATTGCTATGGTTTCCAGTTGGCATGCTGGTAACGTAATGGGGTGAAGTCAGACTCCGGGCTGTGTTTTGGTCCAGAGGAGGACAAATGACCGTGCAGGTTCAGACTTGAGTGCGCAAAAGAGGGGATAGAGACTGTGTGGGTGGGTGTGGGTGGGTGTGGGTTGTGTGTTTTGAAACAACCAGCCACCATTTGTACTCTAAAATAGGTAACTGTGTTTTGTGATGATTCATTCATGCCGAGGATGTTGCCATTGCAGTGAAACCATCCTTGTCTGGGAGTGTGTTAATTTGTGTGTGTGTGTGTGTGTGTGTGTGTGTGTGTGTGTGTGTGTGTGTGCATGCGTGTGTGTGTGGGGGGGGTGGGCTGTCTGTGAGATGACGATTGATGCCAAGAAAAGCTGTTATTTTTCAGTATTAGTCAGTAATCATCCCGTGTTATTGAGTTATCATCATGTCATTGGCTGCTCTGGTTTCCTGTATAGGTTTCTGGCTCTGTGTGTATGTGTGTGTGTATGTGCGTGTTACTGATCTAATCGAGTGTCTGTCTGCGTGCACGGTTGTTTTGGCTCTGTGATATGCACCCTGACTGTCTGCATGCCTGGCCGTGTCTCTGTAATTACTTTGCAGCATGCTAATCCCAACTTTAATTTTAGGGTAAAATTGAGCCATCAACTTCTATAATCATGTGTCATAAGAGATTTCCTCTGATGTGCAACTTTGATTTTCGTCGGTGAGGGATGCTGCATATGAGTCCATGACTGCGTTTGAAATAAATATTAAATACTTCACATTAGAAAACGCAGCAATCATTTTATTAAGATCTTCTATATTTATGTTAAGTTAGATGCTGCTGACTTGAAAGATGTTTTTTCAGACAGTCTGTTGCTACTGCAATAATAATGTAAGCATAATTTTGTCCATCCCACTATTTGAACTAATACAGTGTGTGTCAGTGTTTATTTGAATTTGTTCCAAAACTAATACCTCTTATCTTAGTGGAGACATCTTCCATGCTTCCGAGAGTCTGGGCCCTGCGGCATGCTGGGAATCTTTAGCACCATTTTCTTTGCCAGGCTACAGCCAAAGTTTAGCCCGACTGTCTGGCCTGCCAGTGAATCAGCTGTTACCAGCTCAGCTAACGTTTGCTGAGTCACTGTTTGACATTTATTGCTTGCCATCGTCCGGCAGCCAGGACATTGAATGAATGCTCAAATCCCCAGAGCAGTGACACCCTGTGCTTCATAAACGGGCACTGCTGAAGTGCCACTGAGCAAGGCAGCTCCGGAATAACATGCAGTTAGCGGAGCTGTTTGCCAGTGAATCAACAGTTAGTTGCAGAGAGTGCTGAGTCACTTTTTGACATTTGCTTCCTATGATTCAGTGCTCTCATCCCACACTGACGCTACATAAATACAAGGTTTCTACATGAGCTATAGAAAGTTCTCGGGGCTATAAAGAAAGAAATTGCAGTAAATGACTTGACAGATCAAAAGAAAATGTCTAGTTTTCTGCTGGTTTTCTTTTGAAGTGTCTACCTTCTGGTTTTAGATGTTAGTCAGACATCCAGCAGTTGTACAAGTCTACCACAAAACAGAAAATCAATATTAATAATTCCTCTCGGGTCTCTTTGCTTGTACAAAAATCAGAATGTACTTTTGAAACAGATATGCTGTTGATAGACCTGAAGGGAGTGTTGATGCTGATATTGTTACAGACGCTCTAAAGCTTTAGATGCTGACTAGTGTTCCAGTTAATCGAGCAGCTGCAGCATAAAGGTTAGAGCAGATTTTCAACCTCAAGATATAAATCTCAGTGAAGAAAGAAAAATAAATAAATGAGCTGTTATGTTTCATAAGCATCTGCTGATAAAGTTCCACTGAGCAAAGCATCGAATTTTTATCTGAGCTGCTGAGAGCTGTTATTGGTTGCTAATGTATTCCACTGTTTTCTTGGAAGACTAAACAGGTTGCTGATGTTTCTGGGAATACAGGTACAAATAATGACATCCATGATTTCTCTGTATTTATATTGAGGCATCACAGCAACATTATTGCAATCATTTCTGGAAAACACATGTGAAATTAAGCTGTTTATCTTCAAACAAATGTCCTCTTGAAAACCACCCATAAGGGTTTTTCATAAGAAAGTGTTGCAACCTGCGCCACACATAACTAATACGTAAGGATAATGATGTGATACTTTTAATTAATCACTTGGGGGCAGTTGTCTTTTCTCCCGTCCTCCTCTCTGCCAGGAGGTCAGAGGTCAGGGTCAGCTGGGAAACAGCTGTCCTGGAGCTTGTTCTCTTTTTGCCCTTCAGCATTGCAGATCTTTGCTGACATGGATTCTGTTTAGATACAGACGCTACAGAGGCTGCAACCAACAATTAATCTGCTCTTTCTTCTGATTAATTGATCTGTTGCTTGATTTACAAAATGTAATTAAATTGCAAACAATGTCCAACTCAATTTCCTACAGCCACCAAAGCTCTTATCCAAAGAATATCCAGAGACATTCAGTTTGCTTTCACACAAGACAAAGAAAATCTTCACAATGTAGAAGCAGGAACAAGAGAATGCTTGGATTTTTACTTTAACAATTAACAAAATAGATTATTTTAATATTGATCAACTAATCATCTCAGCTCTACTTCAAATCGTACCTGGAAACAAAACTACATTTTTTTTTTAGGAAAACTGTCTCATTTGTCTCAGGTGATCTGAATTTATCCTCTTACTCTTTCACCGTTAATTCAATCACATTGCTGCTCTTATTAAACATCTATAATTTGCTTCAACCGACTCAACTGCATGTTTTCAAATCACCAACTCTTTGCTACTCGAGAAGGTGCTTATTTTGTTAAGCTGCAAGGATTTGGGATTGTGATGGAGACAATGAACCGCGCTCGCTCTCAGATTAGCTGCTGGCCGGCTTAACTCGACGGAGGGGAGGCGAGCGTCTGGGGAAATTGATCACATGATACGGCAGACGCCTCACTTAGATGAAGTTCATTGATTGAAATCATACTCATGGACACACACACGCACCTCCATCCCATTTAATATCTCTAAATAGCTTAACCACTGACCATTATAAAGCACCTCAAAGCCCTAATGGCTCTCCCCGGACCACTTGGCCGAGCCCGAGGTGCAGACCACTGTGATCGTTGACATACTTCATTAGGTCGTCTTATTAAAGTATTAGCCACCTTATGTCACTGGGTAAATGCTCAAATGGGGACATTAGATGGCTTTGCAATTAGTGACCAGCTTGATTATGTAAATGCAATGGCAGAGCAGAGCTTGAAATCAGCCTGAATCGGCTTCTCTTTCATACCAGCCGGACTTTGAGTGAAATCCTCTTGGGTCAAGACCAGTTGTTACTCATTTCAGCCTGTAACAAAGTCCAGTGATCGGCTAATTCAGCTTTAGGCCATTGCTTTACTACTCCTACTACTGTCACCCTTACTCACTGCAAACCTGTTGTGACGTTTCTTTCCCCCCCTACACCTGTCTCACAAAGCAAATCTTCCAGTTGCCATTATCTGCTCTCCACAGGCCCTGCAGGGTAGTCGAGTTGTTAGAGAGGCAGACTTCTCGCAGGAGAGTCGTGGCTTTGATGCCAGCTTCCATCAACAGCAAGGTTTTTTTTTTGGGTGGGGACAGACACTGAGCCTCTACCTGCACAGTTCAGATAAGAGCATCAGCTAAATACTGAAATGTAGTTCAGAAACACTGGGAGTGTGTTGCATTGTTAAATGCACAGAGAGAACATTGTGAAGCCGATCCAGGAAACTGGCGTCATCATACTGCTGGCTCGCTCCCTGACAACCTGTCTGCAAATTGGTGTAGTCTGTGTCCAATGTTAACTTTATTGGCTCATCGCTCAATCACTTTCAAACTAAAATACCAGCTATTAAAAAGTTATTTTTAATTATGTTTGATTTATATTTAACAGTTGTCCCAGAAATGATATGCATATTTCCCTCATATGTTTTTCGCCTACATAAATGTCATTTCACCCATTTTCACTGCTGTCATGCATGTAGATGAAATGACTAGTGATTTAATCCAAAATATGTTAAGGATACAAATTTCTCTTTGAATACATTTTCTATTTTTTTGGTTTCTAATTAACTTTCAAACAGTATAAAAACAGCAGCCTGCAAAACTAGTGACACTCCCATAGGCCTCAGCTGTACCTTCTGTTTAGTACTAATTAGCAAGTGTTAGCATGCTAGCAAGCTGAACTAGGATAGTGAAAACTAGGGAACTTCGTAAACATTATACATGTGTGACATCAGCATGTTAGGATTGTCACTGTGAGCATGTTAGCATTAATGCTATTAGTGTTCTAGTCAAATTTAGAGGTCAGACTTCCAAAGTTAAAGTGCATGAAACCAAATGTCAACAAAAAACATGGCCGATCAGGACAACAACGTTTCATTGATGAGTTTATAGATCATTAACACTATTGAACTCTCAACCTTGCATATATAAATTAAAGTAGAGGAAAAAGGATGCCTGAGGTAACAGGTTACATATTTTATTTTACAGCACTTTTATTCTTGGAAGCGTACTTAAATATTCCATTCACTTGCCCGCTGTAGTCTACAAATACTTTCAAGGTTTTACTACATGAAAGTATGTTTTGTTTTAATTAAATTTAGTTAAATACAGGAGAACTTTACGTTGCCTTTTTAGTTGATGGTTTACTATTTGTAGTTTGGGCTTCCATGGGTGCTGCCACTGCTCTGTGCTGTCAGACAACTGCTTCTTCCTGAAGTCGGAGTCGATTCCTGAGTTTTGAGGAAGTGAGTGAGGAATATGGTCACAATTATGGGTGGTTGTACAGTTACAGGCTAGAATAAATGTTGGCCATGAATAGATAGTATGTACCTATGTTGTGTATGTACAGTACGTTTTAAACCAGCTTCCTGATCACTGCTGTATGATCCGACAGTAGCTACATATATGAAAACACTATAAAACATATCAATGAATGTTGATATATATGTGTATTAACAGTATGTATTCATTCATTTGTTAGAATTTAGATTTGTCCACTTTCCAGTCTTTATTTAAGGAGCCCACTATTGGGTCACTCCACCTTAAGGAGCTGCTGACCTGCCTAAAATATTTTCGGTTTCAATGGAGAGTTTTGGTGTCCCATTTATAACTGCTGTGTCAGAGGAAGCACTGAGGGCTGAGCACTTGTATTTTTGGGGGCATGAAAATTTCCATTGACATGCGAAACATCATTAGAAAAACAGTGGCTCACAGTCAAAAATATTGCGTCTGACTTTCGTAAAGCCTCATTGGTCGAAGCCTTGAAAGGTGTGTGTTTGTCCGAGCAGCAGTGTCTTGATAGATTTGCAATTTGTCACAATATGGTTAATCCTGTTTCCTAGAGATATTTATATATGATAAAGAAGTGCTAGTTACATAAATAACAACCAGGGACAAGTCGGCCATCATCGCTGCCTGAAACATAAATGTCTGTATATCATTTCTGTTTCTAAAAACCCTGGGTCGATTTAACAAGACAAAAGAGGAGTACAGAAAGAACGGGTACTGAGCTGAGAGTCTCGGGACTCGTCGACAACAATGGAGAGAAAAGAGGGAGGTTCTGGCTCGGAGAATGCAGCAGTGAGCAGTCTTTGCAGTGTTTCGCACCTCCCTGTTTGCTCTGCTGCTTTAGCCAGCTCTCCCTGCTGCTGGAGTGTGTGTGTGTGTGTGAGAGAGAAAATGTACAGATATGCAGAAAATAGCCATGCTGTGTTTGTATTATGTTTGTATAAAAAGAGACTGTTTCGACTCCCAGTATAGACCAATGCGACGAACCCCGTCCGCCCCTCCCTCCGCTCTCCAAATGCCCCCTGCTGAGATTAGAGACCCTGTTTTTCTGAAGAAAATGTAGTCTCAAGGTGCAGAAGCTGTTCAGCCACACTGTCTGTCTCTCTGTTAGGTTTCTATCTCTGTTTCGTTCTGCTTGACGAGCTCTCTGTCTGTCTTCGCAGGAGCTGCTCCCCCTGTCTTTTTTTCCAATGTAAAAATGTCATTTGTAATCTTTTATTTCTTACTAGTGCGACCATCCATGGATCTTAATCATGCCGGCACTAGCCAGTAGATCAGAATCAGGGACGCACAGGGTTAAAAACCCAGCGATTTCGTTCAGTTTCTCTTTTTCTCTCTACGCCCTGGAGGTTATAGAACAGAAATAGAGAGGGATGGATAGAACTGAACGAGAGTAAGGAACATCATTATGCAGCTTTTTCGAGATGGAGAACAAGAAGACTCGTCGAAAGCTGCAGATATTGAAGAGTCTGAATGACAAAGCAAAGAAAAAGAGAGTCTTACACAGAGTGAGAAAAAGAAATATGGACAAATAACTATGAGTAAGAGAGAAATGTGCAGAAAGACAGACCGCCTGACAAACATACTGAACAAAGACAGAATGTATGTGTGAGTCAGGCAGCCGGACAAACAGGACAGGACAGAGAGAGAGTAGTCACACTGCCGACAGGCAATTCATGCTGATGGCAGCCATATTGGGCCAGAGTGTGGAGGTGATGCCTCAGTGTCTGCCGTCCTTCCCCTCCACCATCAGAGGGAACGAGCAGCAGTAAACATTGATCCCTCCATCAGGAGTTGTTCCCAGAGGCCCCAGCCTCCATCCTGCTGTCCACTGTGATCTGCTGACAGGGAGGACACCGTGTATCCAGTGAGCCTGACACACCCAGACTCAGAGGGGATGGACCGCAGCGAGGCGAGCAATGTATGGCCGGTGTCAGTGTTTTTTACCTTCGCATTTTATACGTCTTAAAGGAAAAGTCCATCAAGACGCAAAACCTTTCATTTTGTAAGCAGCTACTTGTGACTAAAGCAGATTAATCGCCAATTATTTCAATAATCTATGAATCCTTTCAGTCATTTTTCAAGCAAAATGTCAAACATTTGCAGGTTCCAGCTACTTAAATGTAGATATTTGCTGCTTTGCACTTTTGAAAATTGTGATGAACATTTTTCAAAAAAAAAAATTTTTTTTGCCACTCTTGCCCTAGTTGTGTGTTTGCACAGTTTTCCTGTGCACAGAGGAATTATCACTCACTCTTTCACAGTTGTATCTCAACATGAAGTGCAGCGTCTCTACTCTCTGATTGTTTCCTGTCTGTCATTGAGTTCATTGTCGCGATGTCATGGCTGTGTTATCATAATTCATAGGAGATGGCTACATCTAAGAACAATCCACGCCAAGCATGAGTGGTCAACCTTGATCTCACAAAATAGCAGTGTGACAAACAATCCCAACTCAAGGTCCTTGCTTATTTTGAAGCTTTCAACCGTGTCACATTGTCTTCAGTAGGGCAGCGGTTTTTGGACTTCTCATCCTCGTTGGCTTAAAAGCTTAGCAGAGTTCATGCTTTTGCTTGGAAATAATTATTTGACTCAACAGTCACAACTCAATATTCACTTACTAGCTTTGTTCAGGGCTTTTTAGTTTGTCACATGGTCCTTGTCAGTCCTTTTATTGTTTTTATGTGACATACTCTTGGTTTCTGGCCTTCTGAATTAAAGCACTTTTTTTCTAGAAGCAACACTCTGCACTTATGTTAAACAATCACACAGACAGAAATCACTTATAGAAAACACAGAGGATTGAATGTTTTTCCCATTGTAGTTTTCCACAACTACACATCTGACTGTTTTTGGCGTGTGCAGTCACAAACACGTGGGAGGTGTGACTGTTGAATGCTAGAAAATAAATGTTATACCTTTGGTAAACATAAGGTGTTTAACTTCCAAATTACAGTGTGAAAGTGAGATGGAAACAAGGTTTTGTCTTTTTATAGACCTGAATGTAATGACACAACAAGACATATTGTTATCACCGTTGCTTTATCGCTTCAACGGTAATTTAGTAAATTTGGGAAAGTAGCAACTAAATAATGCAGGCTGAAAGGAAGTGAGGACTAAAAAACTAAATGAAAACACTTCATTGTAAAACAACTCCTGTGATTATACTGTGTCTGAGAGAAAGTCGACCTTTGGGATTGAATTTGTTTCCTCAGATCTGGACTAAATTTGTACTGGTTCAAATGTTTAACAGCTTCTCTTTTATCGAGCTGCTGGTCTTGAAGTGAACACAAGCTGTTAATAGACAAAATGTGAACAAGAAACTGTTAAAAAAAAAAGAAATATGGAAGCTTAACCTAAGGACATGTATCTTGCTGAGCGCAGCAGGTTTGAATGTGCTGTGCAACCAGGAGATGCAGATGAGGAGGGAGACAATAACTAATGAGGAGCTGGTGTCCCTTCATTTAACTCTGTTGTAATGTCTCGGCTTTGTAATGTGCTGTGATGAAGCTGAGACATTAGCGTCACTCCTGAACATTTTATGAAAAGTCTGAGAGTAGCTTAAGCCTGCATAAGTCTTTATTAGCCTGTTTTTGTCAGAGTAGGGGTTACATTTTTCAAATATTAAGATACCTGATTTTGCAGTTTTAAATCCTCAAATCCTGCTGCAGACTTTTAAACCTGCAAACAGAACAGCTGATTGAAAAACATCCACCATGCCAAGCTGGAATAGTCCTGAAATAGGCCTGTTTGTATGTTCAAATGTAGGAGAAGCAGAGAAAGAAACTGGAGCATTCAGGTTTTTTAAAATCTTTTATTATTACTTTGAATTGAATGCAGCCAATGAATAATAGTGAAAGTGAAGGCGGTGTGCTCCAGTTTCCTTTAGAGCTCAGTCGTAGATTTGGATCTACATTGATTTGAGCCTCAGTTGCAAGATACAGAGTTTTTTAGTTGCAGTATTGTCATTTAAGTAGAGGACCTCCTGTGTTTGTAAGACTGGCTCGGCGACCAAGTCATCTTGCATCCAAAGCCACGCATCTATGAGCCTGTTGTTTTCTGATAAGCCGCTATTACCAAGCGACCAGCCAGTAACTTGAACCCGCACGCTGGCAGTTTTAAAACCACCTTATGCCGAGAGTAAATCCCCGAGGGCCGATGCCTCTCACCCAGGAGCCGCCGCAGAAAGAGCTCCAAACAAATAGCAGTCTATTTGAAGCCAATTTAACAGCCTGTGACTTCTGAGTGGCATTTTTTTCTCACCTCACCATTCCCATTTTCTCTCTCTCTCTCGAGCTTGTGATCTCTCTGGGGTTGTCTTCTCTGTCAGGGGAGGGACGCCTCGCTCCCTTTTCCGTCTCTTCGGGCCTTCCCACCTTGAGGGATTGAATATCTTGTCATTGTGCGAGAGAAGGTCACACCGACACTTATTTTTCATAACTGTCGCCTCCTTCGCCCGAATGTGTCCGACCCGGAGACCCTGTCTTGTGCCCGTCACCATGATGAATGAGACGTCCCTGTTCGTCGGCATATTGCTGACAACCAGTTTATAATCATTGTAGCTCTCTCCTGACAACACAAGACCTCACAGTGAAAATGAGGGATGTCCTGTTTAAGAAGGTGTGGATGGGTGTGTGTGTGTGTGGTTATGGGTGTGGGGGGTGATGCAGCATATATTTATGTCAGTGCTGCATAGTGAAAATAAGCTTCATGAAAGTCAATTTGCTCAAGTTATTTCAGCTTTTAGACAAAATTGTTAGTGACATTATTTCCAGATAAATGCTGCAAGTGTACTGGGTCTAACTCTGGGTGGTGCTGTATTCTCTCAACACTTCATAGCAAGATGACACAGATGACATCAGCATAACTAGTTCACAAGTTCACAAGCAAGGATGGAGCGAGGTTCACCACTTTGTGACACATATGAGTGTATAAAGGATTTTACTACATGTTGTAAGTTTGTAATTTTATCATATTTACTCCTCGAAAAATATATGAACATTTCAAGAAATGTAAAAATAGGAAACATAACACTGGAGGTGATAAAATGTACCCTTCAAAATAAAAGTCTCGGACTAAGGCTGAAACCACACAGGATTTTAGAGGCATGAATAATGTCCATACTTAACAACATACACTCATGTAGGACAGATAATGCCGACATGTCTGAATGTGACTTCTTGTTCTAGATACAGCCTGAACACAAAAGGCCCATTAGTGTGGGTATTTATACTGTTAGACAGCAGGGGAAATGTTTGTAGTGGCCTGAAAAAGATGGTCTGACACATTTTAGTGTGATGTTTTGGCAGCATGTACTGTACTGTACTGTAATGTGTGTGTGTGTGTGTTGTTTGAGCTGCTTTCAGCACCTCCTCAGGCCTTTAGACGCTGGGAGGAGCACGGGGGGGGTAGCAGTGATGTCATGGCTGGCACGCTGTGGACCGGACTCTAAGAGACGATGACACTTTGCCAATATCCTCCCGCTGCCCTTTTCTAGCAGCAGCTCTTTCTGCATTTTCATGCCTCTCCTCACTCTCAGGGTGGTCAGTCGGCCCGTCCGTCTGTCTGTTTCTCTCACTCTCGCTCTGATTCTATTCTCTTCTACTCCTAAAAAAAAGTTTATCATGACGTCAACAGACTAGGTTTGTGTCACTGCTTTGAATAACTGACCAGCCACAAACAAACATGATAATTTATAAGTATTCATTTTAAGTTTAGTTGTGTGTACATGTGTGTAAACTAGGGCCATCACACTGTCATTAATCTTTAGTATTAATCTGGTAAAGATCAATATTTTGTTACCAAATTGTTCTACCTACCTAATTTTAGTTTTAATGGGTTCTGTAATTGTCAAGGCATGTTTATGTCAATGAATGTCTAATCTACATTTTGATCTAACATTTATTCATTGGAGAGTGTTGAAGAGTTTTTGACTTTTTAAAGACAAATATTGAAAGTTTAGTAAATTTAATCAGGCCATATTGGTCAGTATTCATTTCTTTTACATAAACATTTTGCTTTTTACAGACACACTAAAAATTGGTTATGAAACAGTTTTGACCATGATACATACTGAGTGGGACCTTTTATAGCAGAGAAATAAACTTGTCTCTCTGATGATGTCATGCTTTTACATGACCTCAGTCATATCTTTGGAATCTCTGTACTGATATGTCTTTATTTACTGTATACATCTGTCCTCAGCCATCAGCCAGGATCTACTCTAGAAAATGTTCAGGTTTTATAAATGTGCTCTGCACCTTTAGTCCAAAACTGTTGTGTGTGTGTGTGTGAGTGTGAGTGTGAGTGTAGGGCATCACCATGGCAGTCTGCAGCAACAAAGCCTGAATGATAGACTTGCGAAAGGAGCTCAGAGGCCCTTCAAGGAGCATAAGGATGAAAAAGAAGGAGATCGGAACGGCTCTGAACTTTTGTGGAAGTTAAACTCGCTCTGAGAAAAACGGTCTTGAGTCCAGCCTTAAATACTGCAGATACTTACATAATGAAATATCAAAGGGCTCTGACTCTCTCATCGACAGTTCCTTGCCCTCTATCCTCTCCCCTTCTTCCTATTGATTTCTTTCTTTTAATGTGTCAGACATGCTGATAGTGAGCTAAGACTTCAGCCCTGTGTTAAATCAGGTGAAAGAAGTCAGTGAAGCACTTTCACTAACTTCAATCAGTTGGCTAATATTCTTCTCTCTCATCTCCTTATTCAGGCAGTAATGACTCATATGCTGATAATGACTTGGAGCTATTTTAGAATCCAATTTGAAGTAGTGAGGCCAATGTTTTGTGAATTGGATAATATTTTATCCTAATCATCTTCTGGCATTTAATGTTGATAAGGGACCATGTAAAGTCATTCATACAGCATGTGAATTGTAACATTATCATATACATAATTTGTTTTATCTGTTATTGCAGCTTTTGAATTTTGCATTTCACAAGTACAGATAAGCACGACTGAAACAAAACTAATTAAAGTAAAACAAGTTGCAGGACAGGAATTGCTGGAAAACCTGAGCACACTGTAATTTAAGTTTAATAGGTACTTGTACTCCCATTTCCATTCTATGCTACTTCATACTTCTACTACATTAATTTGATAGCCTTAGTTACTTTGCAGATTTAAATTATTAATCAATAATAAGATAAACGTGATTCTGAAATGGGCTGTTCTGCATCATGAGTACTTTATTTTTGGTGTGTTTTGATGCTAATACTTTCATACTAAAGATTTTGAATGCAGGACTTTTAAGTTTTAGTAGTTGTACATGTACTACTGCAAATATTACTCAAGTAAAATATCTGAATACTTTTCCAGCTTTGGAAAGTGCCTCTACAAACATGAGCACATACATACAAACTGAGTTGAACCTAATTTGCAGGTTTTTGTTGGAAGTTCTCAGATGTGTCTTTATTTTAAAAATGCTTGTTTAAAGTGCAGATTTGCGGTTCACTGTTTGGCTTGAGGGCCCAAGCAAGTCAGTAACGGCAACGTTGCTGGCTTACTACATTGATGATAGCCGATTTATCAGCAACAGTTTGCTAAGATTTGAGCCGGAAGATTTGCTTTGAGAAAACACGCCACCGATGGTTCTGTGTACATATTTAATCTGTGACATCAGGGACTGTGGATGCACAAGGGAAGATACACTTTAGAAGGATTTGTAGATCTTGTTGCTCATTAAACCAATATTGTTTCCTTTGCTCTGCAGGACAATTCTCCAGTATCTCCATCTGACATTACTGACAGACTATGCTCCTGCCCAACTCATGTAACACAAGCCATTTCTGCACCGTGTGTCATTGGTTCTGCGTGATATTTTAATTTCCTGCAGTATGCCCAACTACATGATGGAAAATCCACATTTTTCTATCAGATGCTGTCATAGTTTTTCATAAATCTGATGGATGGCTGCTCTGTTGTAATCATTAGTTTGCATCTGTCTTTGTTTACTTGGCTCATTCTGTGTTATTACTGTTGTTTATGATTGGTATTTCGATAGCGATGTCTTGATTTTGATTTTGTTCTGTTCTATTAAGGCCAGCTGTTTGGTTTTATCCTTTTATTTGGACATTTTTTTAATCTCTAAGAAGATTAAATAAACACATAAACCTTGTAGAGGTTTTGCACATTAGCTCTCTCTTTTCTTTTTAAATGGATTCTGTTTTTTTCTTTCTTTTCCTAGAAAGACTGTAGATGTGCTAACTGTTTCTGGCATCGAGGCTTTAACTGACTTAACAGCCCAATGATTCAGTGCTGCCAAATCACAGGACCAGGATTAGCATCGGGAACTAAGACTCTGGCTTCCTGTTGCTGTTGTGAACTAATGACAGCGATCGTGGCTCAAGGAGCAAGTTTGTGTCCTGGAGGTTAAATCTTTAAATCTTTTGTAAAACGGCTGGATTTTATGATTTTGGAATGAGATATTCAATAATCCTCAACTGGCAGGAGCTGATTATAGTCACTGAGGTCGTTATTATTACGCAATTATGTATTTAATTATAGTAAACAGGTAGCACAGATGACATCTATTTGATTGCTCTGTTAGAGAAGATAAACAATTAAATGGCATTACCCAACAGTAATGAATCAGTATAGCTTCCATATTTTCATTTCTCCACAGCTTAATATCATAACTGTTCACAGAGCACTGAAAATATAGGAATAATTTGGCATCTTTTAGAGACACAGGTTATGTATTTCAACGGTCTTCAGCAGTGACTCAGCAGCAGCTTGATGCTTTCAGACACAAACAAACGACCGCACTTGTGGTTTTGATGTACGGCTTCACCGGTGGTTGAAGAAGCGGTGCTGAAATGAGCGTGGAGACAGCCAGGTCTCCACCGGCTACTTTAATTTTCCAAGCCACTTCACACCACTTCATCTCTAAGCTCAGACAATAGTACTTAGTCTGGAGGAAGGAATGAGCCCACATTAGGCAAATGAGATAAAGAACAGGGTAATAACTTTTTGATGTCGGCTTCAATCAACCTCAGTTGATCTGACGTGTATATGAAGACGAAGCCAGAGGCATCAGTTCAGCTTCATCAACTCGCTCATTACTTTACTTAATTTTACTTGACTTACTTTTAACAAAAACAAGGCCGAGCTGCAGCAGTAGGATGTTTTGTAGGGCTGCAACTACAGATTATTTTACTTTGTTTTTAATGAATATATAGTGTATATGTATATATTAACTCCAAGGTTCACTCACCAGCTGTCTGAGCTTTTAAAGCCACATCTGTCTTGACCAGCAGATGCAGCAGATGTGTCAGGTGACCACATGACCCAAGTCAAGGATGGTTCAATGCTGGTCTTGTGAACCTCCTCCTTGATCTCTCTCCGCTTGTCCTCTGACTCCTGGTCAGTGCCTTTGAATCTCTCCCGGTCGATGCTGTGATCGGTTTTGGTCTGTGTTCACAAACAGCTGATGTTTTCTGTTTCTTTGTTCATTATGTCCAGAGTCATTAAAGATTTTCTCATGTCCTGTTCCCATGTGATGTTATACACACTCCAGTGTTCTCCTTCAGGGGCTGTCTTGTCTGTGCATCAGCAGAGACCTTAAGGTGTGAAATGTTTTTTACTAAGTGCTGAAGTCTTGAGACCTGAAAACGCTACACTTTTCCCTTAGGTCAAGAATACACTTTCAATCTCAAAGGGGGGGCAGCTGTGGCTCAGGAGGTAAAGTGAGTCGTCCATTAATCCCAGGGTCGATCCTCAGCTGCTAATGTCTTTGAGCAAGACACTGAAACCAGAGTTGCTTTAACAAAACTGTAAAAGGCTTTGTCCAAAAAGTTAGAAAAATGCCGTATACATGCAACATGATATTTTACAATTAAATAATTCTCATAAAAACAAGCAAATCTTTCCATTAAATGTTTATTCAATTTTTAAATATCAAATTCTGCTAATGAGTTTTTTCCCCTCATTATCTAATATAAAATAATATTAAAAACAATGGTAAGCATGACAATAGTAATAAATACGTTTAGTTGATAGACTAAAAGCACTAAATTATTAATAATAATATATACTGAAAAAGCACAACTACATTAAAAGATGATGTATATATGTAGTATAGTATACCTCAAATTCCAGTTTTCTGCAGATCTCACACCACTGAATATACTTTCATTATCATTCTACCTATATTTCCTAAAAGTTTCCTCACAAGAGTTTCTTTTAAAATTTAACGTATTTTTTCCGCAAGCTGTGTTTGTGGCAGTTTCTTTGAACCACATGAAAGTGGAAGGTGGGTCGTCATTCTTCCGTGTCATAGCGATACATTTACTGCCAGCAACCGAGGCCATTTTAATAAATCGTCCCCTCGGAGGAAAAGTCTGGCTAAAGTATATCAACCCCTATGATATATGTTTTTTAATCGACTAATCATCTCAGCTGTAACAGTTTGCCATTTTTCATTTCTTTGCGGTGGTTTCGGCTAAAAATTTGTATTATAACAACACTAACTGCTTTGACCTTGTTTGTACATGTGCTGCCATGGGTGACTTCATAGCAAAATATCATCGATCCTCAAGCTGGTAGTTTTATGTTTAGAACAGGATGTTGGCTGACGAACTGGCATTGCATTAGAATTATGACTTTAACAGTGGAAAGAGGAGCTGTCCTTGATACTGAATCATTTTCAGCTCTGTGTCCGACTTTATGATTCACTGGCATCTGCTGAAACTCAGCTTTGAAATGCTGAGCTTACGCTACAGTTAATTTTAAAATTCTTTAAATATAACAACTTGCTTAATGTAATTTTTCTAAAAATTAAGTCACCTGCACTAAGCTGTGCTTGAGTGTGTCTTCCTGGAAGTAGATTTACCTGCTGTCTTCACATTCCTTGAACCCTCTCACCATCCCTCTTGCCACTGTAAATGTGGAACATGCTATCTGGAGCAGCGCAGCGGCTGGGCCTCGGTCGATCAGTGCTCCGTTTTAGTCGCCTTTAAACAGAGCGTTCTCGTTCGGGGAGTTCAGACGTGGATATTTATAACAAGCAGGTCAGCTGAGGAAGAGCCGGAATGAGCAGAAACACTGAGTTCTGTCTGACAAATGACCTTCCCTCCTCTGGGCCTCGCAGTTATGAACAGAGTCCTGCAGTGACCGAGAGGGAGTGAAGAGTTCAAGATCCTTAAGTCAAGCGACAGAAACGGGGCACATGACACCCAGCGTCTACTCTGCCACCAAAGTTATTTTGGTCCAGAAAATGGATCATTGCAGATGTGCGATCTCTGGTAGCACAGATACCCCTGCTGGATTTCACTTTAGTCAATGTTTCTTTGGACTTAATGTCCTTACTGGGAAAATGTGGTTGTAGCATTGGATGTATCAAGTCAGGCTGGTGCTATTTTTTATTTATATAAAATGCTATAAAAAAAATCCTTCAAATTAGCTATGATGTGTTTATGAAATGATTATTGGTTCTTCTTGACGCATCAGAATTTTTGATTTCTACATGATTAGTTTTTCTCACTCTGTCACTACTTGCGTCTTATTTACTTCTGTTGGCCAAAACTACAACCAACTGTGTTTCCTCCAGCTCCGAGTGGAAATGAGAACTATGGATGTTTGTTGTGTTTCCAAAATAGTTTAGTTAGACATAACTTGCATATAGAGTGTGGCTCTTGTCCTGGTCCTTTTCCCCTTCAACTTACATACAGACATACAATATATTAATTAGGGATGCACCGAAAATTCGGCCACCGAAAATTTTCGGCCGAAACTGGCCCAAAAGTGCATTTTCGGATTTCGGCCGAAAGTCTTTTGTCACCGAAACAACACGGCCGAAACAAGACGGTGTGATGACGAAGAAAAAACACGCCCACCACGGGCGGTTGCCGCCTCTAGCCATTTTTAAAATGCGCGTGTAGCGGTGCCAGTGTTTGTAACTAGGCAACCGTGACAGCGCTTTTTGATTGGCAGAAAGCGCAGCGGGTCCTCTTGGGGTCCCCGGCATATGGTCCCCGGCACACAGATTTAGCTGGCCTTAATCTTTCCTGTGTTTTATTTAGTTCATTATTGTTACATTTAGTGTTGAAATGTGTTTGTGACAGACATGTGTATGGGACATTTATGAAATACGGGACAAATCGGGACGTATTAGTTCAAAAGAGAACATTTAATATTCAAATAAAGCACAATTCCGTATTTTTCGGGATGTTTGGCAACCCTACCGGCACGCGCACGTCTGGATAGTTGCCAACATGTCTGCGGTGTGGATGCATTTCATTATATCCGAGAAAGACCCACGGATAGCTAATAGCTAGTTTTAATGTCACTGTAAATAAATATTTTCATAATTTAGTGAGGTTAGTACACAGTCATAGCCACAAATGCAATGGTAATAATTGGCATAATAATTTATTTCGGTGTTTCGGTTTTCGGTTTTCGGCCTTGGTTTCTTTAATAACTTAATTAAAATGACAATATGTCATTGTCTGATCAGTTATCATTAGTTGGGTTGAACTGGCTAAACCTTGAAAAAGGTTAAGTGATGATTTGTTGGACTCACACTCACCAACATATTTGCCTTCACTTGGAGAGAGGCTTTCTATTTTTAGCCCTCTCAGCATGATGTCTTTTAAAGCAAAGAAGCACAGGATTTAAAGCTTTGACACATACTAAAATTCCACAAACAAAGTATCTTGTTTTAATCCCAGTTGCCATGTGTCTTTTGTTGTGGACTGAGTGAACCACAGTAATATGCAGATGATATGCACCACTTTGATGTTCACAATCGAAGCCATATTTACTGTGCTGAGCTAAAGAATCAGCTGATGTGATAAAAAGCTACACGTATTTACGATTGATCCAGAAGACAAAAAAAAAGCAGGGAGCAAGTAGGAGCGATAAACCCTGTGCAGAAACGAGAGGTATTTTTAAATGTATAAGTAGAAGTAATCAGCCACATTTTCATAAGTCTCTTTTTTTTTTTTTTTACTGAGCATGAGATTCTCAAAATGCCTTTGGCTGAAAGTCACTTTATGTGAAAGGATGATGCCTCCTCTCTGTCTGGGATGCCAGTGAAGGGAAGCCAGGGGGATGAATAGATGAGGGCAACTTGGCTGAACATCGCACTCTTCAAAAGGACTGTTTAAACAAACACATTTAAGCTGAGGAACAGACGCTGGCCTGCCTGAGGAGGCTTTAGCTTCACACTGTTTGTATCTCCCTGGATGCAATGAGGCCCTCAAGGCTGACTCACATCATTGGGTTGTAATTTCCAGTAACAGCCTTGTTATTTATTGCAATTTAAAGAGCACAGGGTTAAAAGACGGGTATGATGATGGATGTTTGTCATGAATACCACACGGTTTGCTTTGTGTTAGTTACTTCACCCAGCAATGTTATTTAATGGAGTAATTTCACTGCAGTAGACATACAAATACTTAAGAAAATGTCCTTTAAAATGTGCCTGGAACTAGAATTATTAATGTTTTTTTAAGCAGCCCTACTCTGACTTTTCTTTAAAAAAAGATGTATGAATTTGTTTTCTTTCTTCTGCATGGATTCCATCCTTGAAGACACAGACAGAAAAAGGCTGACACAGTGGTGTGTGGACTTTGTGGGAGGTGGAGATGTGTTTAATCAAGGCGTGCAGAAATAAGTCGATTCCCACCTTGACTTAAGTCATTGAAAAATCCATCAGTCTTCCCCCGTGTGACAGCTTTCTTTAGGCTGAGCACATTTATCATCTTTGTAAGTAAGAGACTTACCAAAGCTTGAACTTAAGTCAGACATTTGTCAGTGTCATGCAAAGATAACTCTTGTTTTTAATGGTCTGTTTAAGTAGTAGTAGTATTAGTTTAAGCAGTTAGATATAATATATAAGTCAAATATATAAAGTAGTCGCGAACCTTAGAGCTCTTTGTAGAATTTGTCCTAGAGATTTATTTTGAAGATCATTTTCTCTCTTTGAAATATTAGAAGGCCAGCTATTTTCACTCCAAGGCTTTTATGAAATAATCAGATACAAGATATATACAGTGATTATACATTATAGGGTACATTAGTTTTCTTTGCAGTCTGTTCAAAATGGAAACCTGAGGTCCATCTAAGTTTATGTCATGAAAATGCTTTTGAACAGGAAGCTTCACTGAATAAATTAATTGAAGCACAGACACAACATATGTATGAAGGAATGTTGTGCTGAAAAGTAACACAAATACAAGCTGTGATAAAACAACACACCCACACCTGACAATGACCCAACTTTTTTTTAACAGTATATAACACTGTTGAATTGCTCAAAGATCCAGAGAAAAGTAGAAATGATCAGAGGGAAAAATGTAAACATTTGATTTCTCCTCAGTAGGAGAGATGACTAATTCAGTGCCCTCGGCTTCACTTGTATGGAACCATCTAAAATCCTCTGTTGACTCTCAGTTTACACATCCTGTTGTCTCTAAACAGATTGTTGTCCCTCTGATATGCTCTCAGAAACCAGTCTGTCTCTGCAGCAGCAGTAGGTAGGTCTTTATTAGAAGTGCAGGTCAACACAGAGACACCTCCAAGGAGGGTGTGGATCATGTCGCTCAAGCTAATTAAGAGCTAAGATTAAATGCTGCTTCAGGTGGGGTGAAAACCTCGTACCATCAGTCTCAGCTGTTTTAGAAGCAAAGATGAATATATGGTCTTAGTTTATGGTAAATGACACTGTTTTTTTTGTATTTTTTTGTTTTTTTGCCTTTTTTTACTTTTTAGAAAGTTTCATAAGCTCCAGAAGATGAACATTTTTATCATATAGTCATTTTATGTCTTGCACTCATTCTGAATGTTTTGGTCTCCTGCACTTCACCATGTGATATGCATGTATATTAGTATGTCAGTATGTGATACAGTTACTACAGAACATCACTACTGATTCACTTCATCTTCCCACTCAGGCAAATTTTTGGCATTTGAACATAAAAAACCTTCACTCAGCAGATTTACTGCATGTGAATTGGAGGATCTGGTGCTATTGACTAGTCAGGGTTGAACATTGTGACAGAAATGCAGATGAAGACTTGATAATGGCTGCAACTAATGGCCCAGTTTCTTCGAGCGCAAGGTGACTTTGTCCAGTTAACTATAATGTTAAGAGAAGGAAAAACAGAATTTTTAATATTTTATATGCTTAACAAATGAATTATTAATTATTTATCACAATAGTTGTTCACAAAATAGCGTAACTAATAAGTACATTTCTTTGCAAAGCATCATGAAAAGCAGTAGTCTCATCCTGAGTTAGAAACCATTCGAGTATTACAGGACCTTTTAATCTCTCTGTGCAGTGTCACCCGTCCATTAGCTGTGTTTGGGAGTGAAAGTGAACCTGATCTGAGAGACCTCCAGTGGCACAGACGCTCTGAATTGTTGATGTTCTCTGAACATGGTGGGGTGGGGGGGCGTTTCAGACTGACTTAGAGTGTCTTTGTTGTTGTAGTATCACGTTGTACCAGTCTGCAGCGTCAGCGAGCAGCCGCCCTGCAGGCAGCCATCAGCAGCAGCTAATGCAGCCTCTTCTCCTCTGTTTCACCTGAGAAAAGCACATCCGGAGGTCAAAGGGACTCACTGTCTCTCTGGGCTTCATTCCTCTGAGAGCGGATTTACAAATTCATACCGCGGCTGATTGACGCAGGTGTATCTGTAGCTTCGCCTCATGAGTGTTGTGTGTTGCTCTTGTCGGCGTTGGAAGTATCAAAGCAAACTTGCAAATCATCGCTCACCCTCGCAGCTTAGTCATCGCGCTGTGAAACCGGACACGTCTGTGGGCAGATATGCTGAAGTGTTAGAACTCCTCCTGACTGCTGTACCAGCAGGTTCATTTGAACAGTGAAGCGTATCATCGTTCTCTGTCCACCAACAAAATCCTTCAATCACCTCCTCTCGCTCGCTCAATACAGTGCTCAGTTGAGTAAAAATCATTTCTGTCTCACATTAGTGATGGAGACTGCAGTGTGTCTGCAGGGGGGAAAAACATGGCCGTCACATCAACAGAGGAAGCTTCATCATTTAGTTTGCTTTAGTGACTTTGCTGTTTGTTGTGTGAATATTTCTATTTAAGTTAATATATGCTATGTGAATATACTTTCACTTTCTAGGCCATGCCAATATTCATTTTGCCATCCTAGCCATTTTCATAAATTCATTTTTTTCTCTTTAGTCTTGCAAAATAAATCTGCAAGGTTCATGAGGTTCATGCTTTTGTTTTTTGCTGGCTTGAACCTTCTGTCTCTGATTTATTGTGACATTCTTCTCATTGTCTGTTCAGCCATAGCTGCTCAAACCATCAAGCCAAGGCAGCTTTATTTGTATACTGTAACACCTTTCATACACAGACAGTTCAGTGATTCACAGGTTGCAAGATATTAAACAGGATTAGAAGAAGAATCATTTATAAATGAACTTCAAAGTTAAAACAATAAAATGAATCAACAGATCATAAATAACAAATGAAGGACAAACCATTTGTATTTTACAGCAAATTTAAACAAGGCAATTCAAATTGCTTTATGTGAGATATAAACAGGCGTAAACATAAGATTTATAGAAACATAATGTGGTTTAAAAAGAGAGATTTAATATGATTCTGAAAAGACTTAAATATAGTAGAAGGTAAAATAATGAGCTAAAATTGAATGGGGTAATTCCATGCCAAATCAATCAGAAGGCTCCTGAATGACCATCTCAGATTTGCTTCATATTTTTTTATTTTCACGTCCTTGTTACTAATAAGTGCTGTGCAAAATTTTAGGCCAATATCCCCACAAGTTTCAGAGATATTAAGCCTTCAAAAAGGGGCCGTGGCCCCTTTTTTAGCATAGAATCCAGTGTTACAATCAAACATCCAAAGTTTGATGGCTAATAACTTTTGAACTGTTCACACTAAATGGTTCAAATTTTCACACATGATTCTTTGATAGAATGAGGCTGATTACATGTCTTCCTGGAATGTGCGTTTGTCCATGGTAGCACTTTTGGCTCTATATATCTCCAGATATAATGACACCAGATTAGGAAAACATCTTATATATCTATGACATATCTATGACAGAAATTATACTTTTTCATATATATGCCTCTAAAAATGGAAAAAAGCTTGTCACGTCTGTATTTTGAACGCTTATAGTAAAAATCTGACAAGGTCTACCAGAAAACAAATAAGATCAGTAAAAGGAGCAGGGTCTAATTGATATATGTACCACATATGAAGTTGGTGCTGTGAAGAGAACTATTTAATTAATGTTGTTGAATATAGAAGGTTTTATGACATGTGAAAATGCCATTCACAAGGTTACATCACATGCATGTTAGTGTAAGTGTGGGCCACAACCCCATTTTGAATGCTTAATATCTCTGAAACTAGTGGAGATATTGGCCTGAAATTTTGCACAGCAGTTATTAGCAACATTAAAATAAAATCTGAACAAAATTTGAGATGGTCAGTTGGGAGCCTTCTGGTGATTTGGCACGGAATTACCCTCCTTCATTTCCTGCTGCGACTCAATAACTGTCCAAAAAGGTGAAAATACCCCAAAAAACAACAATTTCATGCTGAGAATTAAACTGGTTCACTGGTTCTGAGTAGTTTTAAGGTCAATTTGAAACATGCAAAAAAAATCACCCAAAAAAATGTCATACTATACATCAGCGTTTTTTTTCGTTTTGGGGTCAACTCATTGACTGTCCAAAAAAGGTTTAAAACGCCCCCTAAAACAACAATTTCATGCTCAGAATGAAACGTCGACTGGTTCTGCATAGTTTTAAGGTCAATTTGAAACATGCAAAAAAATCAGCCAAAAAAAATGTCATACTATACATCAGCGTTTTTTTTCGTTTTGGGGTCACCTGGTTGACTGTCCAAAAAAGGTTTAAAACGCCCCCAAAAACAACAATTTCATGCTCAGAATGAAACATTTACTGGTTCTGCATAGTTTTAAGGTCAATTTGAAATATGCAAAAAAATCACCCAAAAAAATGTCATACTATACATCAGCGTTTTTTTTCGTTTTGGGGTCAACACATTGACTGTCCAAAAAA
>JBBMOC010000027.1:5567968-5588472 GCA_037975185.1 Centropyge bicolor
GTTTTTTTCGGTTTGGGGTCACCTGGTTGACTGTCCAAAAAAGGTTTAAAACGCCCCCAAAAACAACAATTTCATGCTCAGAATGAAACATTCACTGGTTCTGAGTAGTTTTAAGGTCAATTTGAAACATGCAAAAAAATCACCCAAAAAAATGTCATACTATACATCAGCGTTTTTTTCGTTTGAGGGTCAGAGAGGAGACAACTCTTCCCTTTCGGAAAATGTCAAGGATGGAAGGAGGAAAATATGTTTGAATATAAAACGATTCAATTCAGCTCATGTTTTTTCATCACTGATTATTAAATGCCTCTTAGTTCAGTGAAGAATAAGAAAGAATAAAATACAGTCATCAGCTGAGAGCAGATAATATGGCTGTGATCGTCATCTGCAATATAACAGCTACTTATAGGGTACTTCTTCCTCTGACTCACAGATGGTCTAGACTTTTAAGTACTGTTCTGATTAACTTACTGATAAAAAAGCTGAACCGTTTGTTTTTTTCTTTGCTCTATGAAATTACGTTTCTTATCAGTTTCGTTCCAACTCTTATGTATCTTAACTGTTGGAAGTCCTTTATCATTTTGTATTGTCTTTTATACGTCACAGTCTATGAGGCTGAGAGTGATTGACATCAGAGGTTTTTCGTGGAAAACACATGTTGACAGCCCAGATCCTAAAAAGATGGCAAAGCACCGCAAACCCTGGGGATGCAAGCTCCCAATGGATAGTGGAGTCACCGAGATCCTCCTATTATTAGACCTGTCTAATATTAGAGCCTGCATCTGTGCTGAAACAAAGGGGAATTAAAAGCTTAACATCACCTCTGAGTGGAATTAAGTGCTGATGCATAATTATGGTGAATATGCATAAGGATGTATGTAGATGTGCTCAGCAGTGTGGTGCATTTTGTCATATTTTCATCGTTTCTGCGTGCGGATTGCCATGTATGAAATGTTTTGTCCTTTATTATTTTTGTCCTTCAATTTAAAACTCAGACTCCCTTTCAAACACCACCACATTGCAAATAGCATTAGTTTCTGTCTATGCCCAGAGATCAAGTAATGGAAAAGCATAAAATCATGTTTAACACCTAATATAAATGTTAAATAATGGTCTGAACTCAGTGTACCTTGTGCTCATGGCTTTAATTTTAAACTTCACCCAACAGACATCAGTGACCTATTTCCTATTCCAACTTTTGTTCTTGATGCACAAGTGGGTTGCTTGTCTCTATATAGTGATTGCCCCACATACGATGCAGAATGCAGTATAGTAAATCTCCCTGACTCAAAGAGGTTTTCCAGATCAGGTCTGGACGATGTCCAGCAGGATGTCTTCAGGCCAGACGGCTCAGCGTCTGGCAACAGCATCAGTCTTGTCAACTTGCTTACCTTGTCCAACCTTTGGGCCATGCTGGAGTTGAATCCCAGGCTTAAATGCTTTATTCATGAATGATTAACATCATGTTTTCAATCTTCTCCTACAGGACAAAGAACTCTCCACCACAGGAGTGATGTCCTAGAGACCGTGGTGCTCGTCAACCCTTCAGAAGACACTGTTGTATCAGAGGTAATGTCAACATATTCTATTCTGGTTACATGTACACTTACATATCAATGGTGTATAGTGTGTGCTATTAGCCATTGTTGATGATGCCAAATTTGAGTCTTTAAAAAAAAAAAAATTTAATGTAAAAACAAACCTTTTTGATAAAAATCCCTTAAAATTTGTTTAAAGAACTATTGGCCACATAATAATCCTCTGGGGAGAAAAATATACTTGTCAGCACTCTCTTGTGGATGAAGTATGTAATGGAGACACTGTTTCTAAATTACTCAAAACATATCTTTGCCATTTCTGTACTGCAGTTTATTGTACTTATCAGCAACATATACACCAGTACCAGTGTATCTGAGATAAGCTTATATTCACTCAGCTAAAGATAATGTTATACTATGACTGCTATATTTTTCCAAAACTTTGCTGAATATTAACATGTATGTGTATTTATTAAACTTCTTTACATATATTCTTTTTTACAATATTTTCCCTTATTAACATACAGCCAAAAATTGGCAAAATTGAGATTTATTTAAGAATCTATCTGATAAAAGAAAACAAGTTCATAAGTCTGGACAGGCTGGTGGTTTTTATGTCTTTTAGATATTTCTATATTCATAACCAAATCTTATTAACCTTGACACAGTTAAAGTGCATCTTCCTTTGTCAGTGACGCAGGTATTTCTGTCTCTATCTTGGCAATGTTGTCTCTCCTTTAACTGTCCTCTGTCTCCCTCTCTCTGTGTCCCAGATCCAGTCTCTAGTCACAGACTCAGCAGGACACAAGCTTCTGGTCTTGAGCGGCCAGAGCTCAGATCACGGTGGCCTTCTTCTTCAAACTGGGGTTTTCACCTACCAGACCTTTTCACGTGTCTTTGCTGATCCTGGGGTGAGTCAAATCTATTGTCCTCTACTTGTTTTGATATGTTGTATTTAAGTATTTGTTGGAAGATTGCAAAGTAGAGTGTTCAGGCTGCAGCTTTCTCACCTTTCAGTTAAATTGATCATTTTATTTTTAGAAATTTCCTCACTGTGTGTAACAAACCATTGACACAAAGATTGTCTATTTGACTCTTTTATTCTTTACAACACAAGTCTATCACATTAATGCAAACGTCACTGACTGATGTGTCTGGGTGTGTCCCTCCGGCAGGTCAGCGATTTACTGGGCACAGCAGCCCCCAAGCAGCAGGCTACACTCACTGTGTCCTGCCGCGGGGAGGTGGGCTGGAGCTCCCTGGGACAGCAGCAGACCCTACGGGAGTTCCTGGAATACAAACTAAACCCTGAGCCTGTTCTCTCCAAGATGGAGGGCGTCACCGAGTTCACAGAGTACATCTCTGAGACGGTCGACGTCCCTTCACCTTTCGACCTCCTGGAGCCACCCACGTCCGGAGGCTTCCTGAAACTGTCCAAGCCATGTTGCTACATCTTTCCTGGTGGACGTGGAGACTCTGCTCTCTTTGCTGTAAACGGCTTCAACATCTTAGTGGACGGAGGCTCGGAGCGAAAATCATGCTTCTGGAAGCTGGTTCGTCACTTGGACCGCATTGACTCGATTCTACTCACACACATCGGCGCTGACAATCTCCCAGGTATCAATGGGCTGCTTCAGAGGAAGATAGCAGAGCAGGAGGAGGAGCAGTCTCAAGGCTCCACTAACTATAGTGACTGGATGAAGAACCTGATCTCTCCTGAACTAGGTGTGGTTTTCTTCAACGTGCCAGAGAAGCTCCGGATGCCAGAATCTAATCTTAAAGTGAAACGCAGCATCGAGGAGGCCTCGTTGACTTTGCAGTACCTTAACAAACTAGGAATCAAGCCGGAGCCTCTGTGTCGAGTGGTCAGCAACACCATTGAACCCATTACTCTCTTCCACAAGATGGGAGTAGGAAGGTTAGACATGTATATTCTCAACCCTGTCAAAGAAAGTAAAGAGATGCAGTTTTTAATGCAGAAGTGGGCTGGCAACAGCAAGGCAAAAACTGGCATTGTGCTGCCCAACGGGAAAGAAGGAGAAATATCGGTGCCCTACCTGACATCAGTTACAGCCTTAGTTGTCTGGCTTCCCGCCAACCCTGCAGAAAAGATTGTCAGAGTGCTTTTCCCTGGGAATGCACCACAAAACAAGATACTAGAGGGGCTAGAAAAATTAAAGCACCTTGACTTCTTGCGCTATCCTGTAGCCACACAAAAGGACATTGCCTCAGGAGCTCCTCCCTCTGTTATAAAACAAACCAAGTTGAAGCAAAGAACAGATAGCAAAGAGAGTCTCAAGTCCTCCCCGAAGACTACTGCAAAGGCCTCAAAGAAAGAAACTGAAGGACAAGATGACGTGTCAGCCACCACAGAGGCAAAGAGTGACTCCGTGAAGGAAAATATGTCAGAGAAAAAAGAGGAGAAAAAACCCACAAAAACTATAAAATCTAAAACTGATGTGCCAGAAAAGAAAAAACTCTTGAAAGAAAAATCCTTAAAAAAGCACCCTAAGGAAAGGGTGTCAAAGATGGATGAGAAAAAGGACAAGGAGAAGAAAGAGATCAAGAAAGTAAAGAAAGACGACTCGGCTAAAAAAGATGAAAAGAAGGATGTTAAGTCCAAAGAGGACAAGAAAAAGGACACATCCAAACCTGAGCTGAGAAAAATTACAAAGCCTGACCTAAAACCACTTACACCAGAAGTCAGAAAGACATTACATAAAGCTAAAGTTTCAAGTAAAGCCAAGACTGGAAAAATCAAAGCAGCAAAGGCTGAACCTGCTGAATCGAAGAAAGAAGAGCCAAAACCTGAAATTATTCAACCTGAACCAATAGAGAATGGAGCTGTTGAGGGCATATCTGCTCCGTCAACTCCCGAAGACCTCACCAAGGATTTTGAAGAACTGAAAAAAGCTGAAGTTGTAGCTGTATCAGCAGAGCCACCAGACAGTAACAAGGTTTCACTGGAGCCGACAGCACAAAGCCTTACCCAAGAGAGTCAGGAAGCACAAGAAACTATATCTGAAATTCCACCAGGCACAAAGTCTCCAGAAAAGGAGGTCTCAGCCCCAGAAGCTGAAGTTGAAGACGAAGACAAAGACAAAGAGTCAACACAAGAGAAAGAAATGGAGGAGGCTCAAAAGTTCGAGGATGAGGGAGCAGCGACTCAGGATGAGGAAGAGGAAGAGGAGGAAGAAGAAGCCCCCACTGCTGAAAAGAAAACAGAAGATGAGGAAGAAGAAGACATGGGAATAGGAGAAGAGGAAGATGAATCAAAATGGAAGGAAGCAAAGGATGACGGGCTTGAAAGGAAACATGAGATAGAAGAAATGGAAAAAACAGAAAATCTCTCAGCTTTGGCTGCGACGAAAGAGGAACTACAGATGACTCCATCTGAAGAGGAGGAGGAGGAGGCAGTGGAGAAAGCTGAACTGGAGGAGGTAGAAGATTTAGATGTAATAGCAGATGAAGAGATCAAAGTCAAACCTGAAGATGCAGCTGAGGAACAAATAGTCACTGAAAGCAAAACCACTGAAATTCTGACGGCAGCCAAAGATGAAGAAGAAGAGGAGGAAGAGGGCTACCTGTCACATGTCGGAGGCGCCACAGCTCCCATAACCTCGGTAGCTCAAGGAGCCGCTGCAGCTGAACCCATCTCCTACATCCAAGACGAGACCATCCCCGGCTACTCTGAGACCGAGCAGACCATTTCTGACGAGGAGATTCACGAGGAGGCAGAGGAGAGGATACCACACCTTCAATACGATGTTGGTGCCTATGACGTCTCTGTTCCCGATCAGACTGAATCCTTTGTAAACATTCACGGCATGAGGGAGATGCAAGCTGCAGCTATGACCGAGAAAACCTTTATCCCAGGTGTGCAGGAGCAAGTATCCGTGTTCACCAACATCATCACTGCTCCTCTGGCAGAAGAGGAGCACGTGTCTTCTGCAACGTCCATCACAGAGTATGACAAAATCTCCTCCTTCCCTACTTCTATCGCCGAAGACCAATCTGTGGCATCTGTCGCAGCACCTCCGGCCGAGGAGCCACCCAAAACCCCCACTCCCCTGTCAACCCCGCCTGACGCTACCCAAGGCAAAGAGCAGCCGCTCTCTGCAGGCACTCTTTCACCACCTTCTTTAGAAGAAGACAAACAATCCAAGTCTCCATCTGATGACTTACAGCTTCCTGTTGCGGAAGTGAAGATGGCGGCTAAAGCTCCTGCTGAGGAAGAGGAGGAGGAGGAAGAAGAAGAGGAGGAAGAGGAAGAAGACCAAACTCCTAATGTTGACATTTCACTTGAAAAACTCCAAGAGGGCTATGCTTCATCTCAGTTATTACAGGGTGAAGAGAAAGATAGTGAAAAGGTTAGTGGCACAGTGTCTCCAGTTTCAACATCTGTGGAAGACACCAAACCAGTCCACCTCCCAGTTGAAGAAGAAAACATAGATGCAGTTGCACCTAAAGACATATCATCAGTTGTGCCTACTAGACCTTTTGGATCAGACTCAGTTACTTCAGAGAGTGAAGAGCGCTGCTTCAGTCCGGATGATATCACTGTGAAAATGGCCTCCCCTCCACAGTCCGGACCACCGAGTGCAGCTCACTCTCCACTTCGTCAGTCACCAGTAGAAGACAAGATGAAGGTCTTCCCTGATTTGGAGCTGCAAAAGCAAGAGGAGCTTCTTGATGTTGTCACAACAATTGAAGACAAAAGTAAAAAGACAGATGAAGCAGAAATGGAGACACAAGATATCGACAAACAAAAACCAGATCTAGAAATAGAAGTTGCAACATCTTTGGATAAATCATTTGAGAAGGACATAAAAGAGGTTCCAGTGAAGGAGGAGCCAGAAAAGGACACTTCAGCAGTGACAAAAGATGAAGGCAAACAGGCAGAAACAACCACTGTTGTTGATGCAGCTTTAACAGAAGTTCAGCCGCCTGTGTTAGGGAAGGATTCCCTCATCTCATCTGGACCAAGAGATGAAGAGGTTGACAAAGGGCTCAAAGAGAAAGAACCTAAAGAACCTGTTCCGGGTAAATTTCCAGAGAAGGAGAGTCGTTTCCCTGATGACGATGATAACGAGAAGGATGATGATGATGATGATCATGATGATAAATCTGCAGTTAAAACTGCCAAAGCGGAGCAGGAGAAAGAAAAAGACGACACCTCCGATGTCACACAAATTAAGGATGAGCAGAAACAGAAATCTCTCATCCAGGAAGACGTTTCCGCCGTTAAGTCCACCACGGATGAGAAAGCAGAGAAAGAGGTAGTAAAGGATGATACCTCTGATATTAAACCTATAAAAGAAGAGCAAATTGAAAAGGACATTGTCACAGTTGATAAAGATGAACAGAAAGAGCCTGAAAAAGACCACGCTCCTGAAGTCAAAACTACTGAAGAAGCAGAGATGAAAATTGTCACTTCTGAGGCCGGACAAATCAAAGATGAGCAGAAGCAGAAAGATACAAAACAAGGTGATGATCTTGACCTTAAAAGTAAAGGTGAGGCTGTTGAGACTGAGGTTAAAAAGGACGACGTGTCTGATGGAAAGATTTTAAAAGAGGAGGAGAAGAAAGAGAAAGATATGGGTGAAACATTTGATATTTGCTCTATAAAGACCGAAGAGAAAGAGAGTGAAAAGGTTCAAGCCACAGATATCAAGCCTGTTAAAGACGAAATGGAGAAAGAGGCAAAGAAGGACGATGTGCCCGTTACTGAGCCTACGAAAGAAGAAAAGAAAAAAGAGACGGAAACATCTGATATCAAATTGATTGAAGATAAGAAAGAGGAAAAAGAGATGGAAAGGTCAGATGCTATTAAGCCCTTTACAGATGAGCAGAGGGAAAAGGAGAAAGAGATGGGTGACATCATTGTTGGTAAGCTCAGCAAAGAAGAAGAAATTATTAGCAAGAGTGATACATCTGCTGTTACCATTAAAGAAGAAAAGGGGGAAGAGATTTGCAAAGATGCTGTCTCAACCATCAGCCTCAGCAAAGTGGAGGAAAAGGATGTAACAGTGAGTAAAGATGAGATTCCTGCTGCCAAGCCAACGGCAGAGCAAGAAAAAGAGAAAGAAGCAACTAAAGACGATAGTTCTGACACCAAACTCTCCAAGGAGCTGGAAAAAGATATGACAACAGGCAAGGACGAGGCTTGCATCGTCAAATCTACTGTAGAAGAAGACAAGATGGAAGACACAAGCAAAGAAGATACTGCTGCTGTAAAACCTACCAAGGCAGAGGAAAAGGATACACTGCCCAGTAAGGAAGATATTTCTGCTGTTAAACCAACAGTCGGGGAAGAAAAGGAACAAGAGGAAAGTAAAGATGATACTGCTGCCATCAAACTTACCAAGATGGAAGAAGAGCATGTAATGGTATGTAAAGATGATGATTCCTCTGCTACAACTAAGGAAGACGCAAAAGAGACAGTTGCTGTCAAACCAGTCACAGAGGAAGAAAAGGGTCAAGAAAAAGATATCAAACCTGCCAAGATGGAGGAAGAGGATGTAATGAGCGAAGTTGATTCAGCTGTCAAACCATCCGAGGATGAAACAAGCAAGAAGGATGACAGTCTTGTTGTTAAACCCACCACGCAAGATGAAAAGGAGAAAGAAATCAGTAAAGATATTTGTGCTGTGCAATCAACGATAGAAGAAAAGGAGAAAGCCGTAGATAAGGAGGAAACTCTCACTGTGAAACCATCCAAGGAGGAAGACGTCTCAATTCAGGATCATAGTGCTGCTATCAAATCTGTTAAAGAAGAAAAAGATGCAGTGACAATTAAGGATGAAGTTTCGCTTATCAAACCTGCCAAGGAGGATGAAAGCAAAGACACTGCTGGTGTGAAACCTGTTACTGATGAGGAGAGGGAGGAAGAGTTGAAAGATGTTAAATCTGATGTAAAACCCATCAAGGAGGAGGCAAAAGAAATCCCCAAGGATGAAATTTGTGATAAAGATATTAAGGTCAAAGAGGAAGAAATGGAAAAAGATAAAGGAAAGAGTGACATTACTGATTCTGTATCCGTCAAGGAGCAGAAGGAAAAAGACACAGACGATACTAAGACCACAAAGGATGAGAAAGAGTTGGAAAAAAGTGACATTCCTGACAAACCAATAAAAATGGAGGAGGTTAAAGAGGAGAAGGGAGTTATCGCCGACGACAAACCCAATCTGGAGGAAATTAAGGACAAAGAAACTAAACAAGATGACATAAAACAGGAGAAAGAAACAGACTCCAGTGCTGAACCACCCAAGGACACGAAAGACAAAGAGCCACCTAAAGTTGAAACCGTTGAGAAGGAAACAAAAGAGGGCGTCAAAGAGGGCGGTGGTGAATCTGAATCCATCAGCCAGGAGACAGAGAAGGAGCTGCACACTGCAACATTTAGCATCAAAGATGAGAAAAAAGAGAAAGATGATCATCTTTTTGAGTCTGAATCTAAGAAGGATGGTAAAAAAGAGGTAGATCTTCCCACGTCTCAGACCTTGGAAGAGGAGAAAACTAAGACGGATGATGTGACTGATAAGCATATACAGGAAGAAACATCCGATAAGCTTAGTGAAACTCCGAAAGAGCCGGAAACTTTTGGCACTACATCAGTGGAAATACAGCAAGACACTTCTGTAACAACATCAAGTGAAGACCTGAAACCAGTGAAGGATGACATTTGTGTGTCTCCCAGCCACATCCAGGAGGATAAAAAAGAACAAGATAAAGAAGCGAAGGTCACTATTAGTCAAGAGGAGAAGATGGAGAAAGAAAAAGATGACACACACGTTGCTGAACTGAGCAAAGAACAGAAAATGGAAAAAGAGCAAGAAAAAGAATACACTTACGGGACAGAAGCCATCAAAGACGAAAAGACAAAACCAGAAGAGGATGAAAAAACGATTAAAGAAAAGGATGTTTCTGCCACAAAGACAGACGAGGTCACTGAGAAAGAAAAGTACGAGCCCTCTGATGCAGACCACACCAAAGAGGAGAAATGGGAGCGAGAGGAGTTACAAGAGAAAGACCTGGACAAAGCCATTAAACAACCTGCACAGACTGTATTAGGAGAAGCAGCAATGGCGTCCAAGCCAGATTACAAACCTGCATTTGTGGTTCAGTCCTCCGATGAAGACAGGGAGGATGAAGAGGAGGAAGACATTTGTATGGGAGGAGCAGGCTCCAGACCTTTGTCAGTGGAGCCAAGAAAATCAGAACATGACATCTCCTCTGCAGGTCTGCCCTCATCCCAACCTCCACAGACCCAAACTAAACCAACAACAGCAGAACAGACCACAGTCGTTATACCAACACTAACAATGCAGGAGCCTTCTATTGATGAAGATTTCAAAGAGTTTGGCAAAGAACAATCCAGACTTTCACCTGAAGTGGGCAAAGATGTGAAAACAGAAATCACACCTGCGCCACTTGCCAAGCCAGAGCCCTCGTTTGATATTGACACATCAAAAGAGGAGACAGCCTCTATACCAAAACAAGAAACAGCTGCTGATATCCCAGCAGCTAAAGAAGAACCAGCGTCAGACTCAACTGAGAAAAAGCCTGTGTTGTCAACCGTATCAAGCACTGACAGTCAGCCCATGAGCTGCACGCTGTCGAGCACCGAGAGCCAGTCCAGCGTGGACGAAACGCCACAAGAGAAACAGGCACCGTCTCAGACGAGCTCCGGAGTCGGCGCCACAGAAAAGACAAAGCCGGATGAGAAACCAGGAAAGGAAGCAGAGAGGGAGATGGAAGGAGAGCGAGAGGTGGCGTCTCCGGGATTATCACAGCCTTGTTCATATTTTATGCTGGACAAAGATTCTGAGGACGCCGGCCAAGCTGAAGCTGTAAAATCAGACACTGCAAAAACTGAGAGTGTTGATAAAATGACCTCAGAGAAGGAAGTGGTCAGCGGAAGCCTCACAGATGAAAAGCAAACTTTTGGTGCATCCAAGTACGATCCGTATGAAAAGCCCATTCCAAAGGATCATGACCTGGACTCTAGAGAAGAGAGTGAGGTTTCTCTAGGTTTTGATCACACCTCTGATATGGGTATCGATGATAACAGAAGAACAAGCCAGGCGGAGGCTGGAGGAGCCATGTTCCTCCTGGACGATCAGTACAAAGAAGAGCCTCTGTCCTTCAGCAGAGTCGACTACAGCCCGGTGTCCCTCACAGAGAGCGAGAGGAGCAGCCACCACAGCCGAAGTGCCTCGCCTAAATATGAAGACAGAGAAAAAGGCCAAGAGGAAGAGATGGAGAGAGAAGAAAGACCAGACACACCTTATGTTGACAAGAGCTTTTCATCCATAGAAATGCAAGATAACAAAATGTCCCAGGCCGCTGAGTCATATTCCTTCTCTCCTAAAGAGGACAAACCTGAGAAATCAGAAAAAGAGAAAGAGGATGTGACTGAAGGTGCTGCGGCGGCTTTTCAAACAGGGGCAACAGGAGAAAGTGATAAGGTTTCTATCAGTGCGGCTGCTGAATCAGCATCATCATTAAGGCAAGAAACACCCTCTCCGTCATGGAGCCAGACCTCAGACCTTGGCCCCCAGGTTTCAGCTCCTCCCGTAGCTTTTGGAGAATTCACAGAAAAGAGAACAACAGAAAAAGAGAAAGAAAAATCTGCTGAGTCGCTCAAAGACCTGAAGGATCATGAAAGAGAAGGATCTCCATCTGGTCGGCATTCACCTGCAGAGAAAGACATTTTACCTCAACAAGCATCACCTACAGAGAAAGAAGAAACCTCAAGTGATTCAAGGGCTGCACCTGCTGCCACATTTTTAGGACACACAATAGATGATAATGTTTTAGCATCTGACAATAGAACCGACACCATTAGCAGCTCTGCCAAATCCATGTTAGACTTTCCTGAAGGAAAAGAGAGCCTGATTGATAAAAGGCTACTTGTAGAAGGGGAAGATTTCAATGTCGATGATGATGAAGATGAGGATGATGATGAGGAGGAAGAGGAAGAAGAGGAGGAGTTAAGTGATATAGATATGGAAAAGGGTGCCCGAGAACAGTCTGAAAAAGAAATGTGCAGACGTACTTCTGATGATAGTGCTATGTTAGCAGAGGTAGAGGACTCGAATAAAAAGTCTCAGTTGCCGGAATCAAGCCTCCTTAAACAGGAAACAGTCTGTACACCAACACCTGATGATGCCTCAGCTCATAAAGTCACAGAGACAGACAAGGAGGACGTGAGTAAAAAACCACCCTCTCCTCCTCAAACAACACCACTCAAAGAGGATGATACAGCCACGTCCAAGCTTCCTGAGACAAGGAGTGAAGATGTAGGTAAAAGTCCATCACCAGACCCAAGTGCTCAAAAAATACATGAAAGCAGTTTCACTACATCAGATGTTCGAAAACCTGCCGAAACAGATAAAGCAGAGGATGCAGACAAAAAGCATTTGTCTCCTGAACCAACCACAAAAAGAAGGTTGTCATCCGCAGAGGATTTTACCTCCTCTGAAGTACTAGAGTCTAAAAAAGCAGAGGAAGTCAAAGCATCTCCATCACCAAGCTTTTTGACAAAGGAAACTTCTCAACCAACGTCCACAAGTACCACAGGCAGCTTTTTGCCACCTGACCAGTCAGAGTCCAAGACAACATCTAGTCCCTCCCCTCCACTAAGAGGCAGCTATGCCGATATCGGACAGAGCAGATCTGGAGGTTATTCGGAGCCTTTTTACACTGAGGAGAGTCAAGTGGGATCGAAGGTGGATAAGAAAGAAACCCATGCACTCTCTGATGCCTCCCAGCTGTCCAAGCTAAGCGACGATAAATATTACAGCCAAAGAGACTCCCAAGAAGAAAGTCTAGATGAGAGACAGACCTCACATATCACCACAAAACACGAGGAAACTTCCTCATCACCTTGCACATACACCACCTTAACATACTCCTCTTCAACATACTCCTCCACATCCTACAGTTACTCATCCTCAGCCTCAACTTCTGCCCCTTTGAGCCAACGTTTTGAAGACAAAGTTCAAACTTCAACGACAATATCAACCTCTGATGTAACTCTAGCCAAAGAGGAGCCATCGTTCACCACAGAGTCGACAAGTTCCTGTTTTGGAGGCTTTCAGAGAGATGAGTACATGGAGGTGACGACAAAACCTGCAACAAAAGTGTCTTTACCCAGCCAGTCTGATGAAACCAAACCATCATGTCCAGGCTCGTCTACCACTGCCAAACAGACTGAGGATCAAAGTGATTCTGCAAAGCCTGAAACGGACACAAAGTCAAGCACTGATAGTTTCTATATGCTGGAAACGAAGATTACAACATCCTCCGCGGCACCATCTCTACAAAGTACCGAACCAGTAAAGGTGTCAGAGACTTTATCCACATCAGAGGCTTGCTTTGATGTCTCCCCCCTCCAAAGGGCTGCTTCCTCTGACAGGGTGTCTCAAGGGTCAGCGGATGATGAGGAGCCTGATACACTTGAAATGGAGGACAGCACCCTACCATGTCGTATTGAATGTCAAAAAGTGGCTCAGCAAAAAGAGACTTTTTCATCATTAGCTGAGTCGTGTGTGGTAGAAAGCACCGTACACTCCACAGAGACGAAGACAGTCACCGTCACCTCTTCTTCTGTTGTGTCTAAACCCGACGTGACGACGGAAACCACTCAACTGACAGCCTCACTTACTCCACTGAGCGATAGTGGAACTAGCAAAACCACATGTGCCACAACAGACGTGTCCAAAACAGAGGAGGGTAAAGAGAAAAAGGAGAAAACACCAGATGTAAAAGAGGAAAAGACAAATGGAGCTATTGCACCTTTGAAGGAAGATCCAAAGGTGTATGAAAAAGAAACAAAAGAAAAGGATGAAAAGACAGAGGCTGCTAAAGGCAGTGAAGTCAAGCAGAAAACAGAGGATAAGAAAGTAGAGGAAAAGACACCTAAAGACAGTGCAGAGGAGAAGAAGGCAACAGCTGAGCCAAAGATGTGTGAAAAAGCAGAAGATGGGAAGAAAGCAGAGGCAGAAAGAGTAGAGGAGAAAAGCTTGTTGGAGAAGCCCCCAGAGAGGTTAGAGGTGAGGAGGAAGAGCAGTATATCTGATTGGGAGCTACTACAGAGACCTGACGACTGCCCAAGCGCTCCTCCTCCGGGGTATGGTGATGATGATGACGAGGAGGAAGAGGATGAGGAGGCGATGGAAGCGATGGAATGGATGGCCAGTATCCATGGCAGCTCTGGGGCCTCCTCCAAAGATGCCTATCACACAGAAACATCTAGCAAAGGAGCTGCGAAGGCTGATCGTCCCTCTGACCTGAACACCGGAGCCACCTCCTCCTCCTCCTCCGCCTCCCACCCGGGCTTCTCCTCCTGCGAATACAAACATCGCAAAGGAGAGCTTTCTCCGTCGTTCATCAACCCGAGCCCTCACCAGCTCTCCAGTGACGAGGGCGAGGAGGTAGGACACAGCGACCGCTCCCAGGACGGAGACGAGGACGATCAGGAGCAACACTCTGTGAAAAGGAGGTCGCACAAGCAGAGGCGCCACCACCCTCCAAGTTACCATGGAGACGCTGGACAGGGGCCACACCAGCTGCCCGGCGCCATGTCGTCCGGTCTGGCTGTCACGTTAGCTGGAGAGGAAACACCTCCGACGTCAGTGAGCGAGTCGTTGCCTTCACAGTCCGACTCTGACGTCCCTCCAGAAACCGAGGAGTGTCCGTCCATAACAGCTGAAGGAAATCTGGACTCGGATGAAGACGCTGAACATCTGCCCGTGGACAAATTATCTGCCTCTGGAGCTGGGGGAGGTCACCATCCTTCATCACCGAGGTCATCTCAGAAGACTCACGATCCCCTCCCCACCCCGATGAAGGACCCTGTTCCCCACCCTCCCCACCCAGACGTGTGCATGGTAGATCCAGAGGCTCTTCTCAACGACCACAGCAACACAGAGAAACTTCTGAAGAAGGAGCACAAGACCACCAAGGGCCTCAGGAAGGGCAAACCCAAGTCGGCCTCCCCGGCCCGTAAGGGGGACGCCAGGAAGAGGTCCTCCACTCCAGTCAAGCAGACTTCAAAGGACTCCGCCTCGCCTCGATCAGCCTCGCTCAGGAGGAAGGACGCAGACAGAAGCTCCAGGCTGATCAAGATGTCCGAGACCCAAGGCTCCAGGAGTGAGATCCTCAACCCGGGGAAAGGCTTGGTCAATGGTGTCAAGAGCAGTTCAGGTGTGTTAACAGTTTCACATCCTGCAACATAATATGCATTTAACAAATATTTCTAATATCAAACTGCCTTCACACCAGATTGATTAAGCATTAGGTCACACAAACCTCGACAAAGAAAATGGATCCTTAACTATTCAGTGAAAGCAAAGTGGATTGGAGTTGTGCTCCTTCTATATAGGCATTTTGCAATTTGTTATGTAAATTAAATGTCATAATCCATGTATAAAAATTAAACATTCAGATATTGATATTTGAGTTACTGATAAAGTAACTGATATTGGACTTTTTCAAAACTGAATTGGACTAGATGTTAAGACCCACAGATCCAACTGAATATCAGCCAGAAGCCACATTTACATGCTCATTAAAAAGCAATTATAATGCAGTCAAAACAACTATGTAGTGTGTATGCATTCACTCCAATTATATACATGTGATTAAGCTCTCAATTGAGATACACCTAACTACAATAACGTATACAGTCACATTTGTAGATACGATTTAGCGAAGTTGTACACGTGAGAAGTTTGGACATGCAACAGACTATGGTCATTAAAATTGTGCAGTTAGGCACAGGAGCACATTACAATGATGGATATGCAGCACAGACCTTATTCTATAAAGGTGCAATGACACATGGTGTTTTCAGAATAATTGATTCGTTTGAAGAAATTAGTGAACAGAATTGAATTTGTTCAGTTGAGGAAAAGGTTGTTTAAGTTGCTGCTGCTGTGCAACTATTATTAGCCTCTGATGCTGTTTTAAATCCTTGTTTACTTCCAGGTAACAACACCCAGAAAGCCAGCTCTGTCGTCCCCCCTGGCCCACCTGTGTACGTCGACCTGGCCTATGTGCCCAACCACTGCAGTGCCAAGAACGTGGACCAGGAATTCTTCAAGAGAGTGCGAGCTGCGTACTACGTGGTGAGCGGCAACGACCCGGGCAGTGGCGAGCCCAGCCGTGGAGTCCTGGACGCCCTGCTGGAGGGCAAAGCTCAGTGGGGATCCAATTTACAGGTATTATATTAACCCTTTATCTTCATGTCTGTCTGTGCCTCCATTTCTCATAGTCTCTGTATTCAAGTGTTGCCACAATATATGTTCACTTTATTACTGTACATATTTTCATATTAAGAATAAATATAGAGACCATTTGGATATTATTTACTGAGACTCTGAACTATTCTGATCAGCAAGAGGTAAATTGTTAATTAAACTGGGAGGAGGGGATTTGTAAGATAACAGAAAACACAATTATGCTGATGACAAAATTTACCATATGTACTTTACCTTAACCACAGCAACACAAGAGCTTCACTCACGTCTGTAAAGAGAAAGCAAATACAACTTAAGTGAGCACATTATCAACAACACTGAAGTGGCTGGTTCAGCAAATCCTGCTTTCTGTTGTGACACGCTCGATGCACAATTGGATAGATTTAGCCAGGAGCATCGCCTGATGCCCTCCCATCTATCAGGCAGACACTGCTGTATCGACTGTAGCTTAGTCCAGTTCAATCCGAAAATCTCTAACCCAATAACACACCTGAACAGAGATCCCGTCTGTGGGGAACGTTTCCACCGAGAGGCAGAGAGGTTCTTGTTTGCAGTAAAGGACTGAAGCAGTTCAGGAAACAATGTTGTCTTTTTTGTTTCCTTGTGTCCCTGTCAGGTGACTCTGATCCCGACCCACGACACAGAAGTGACGCGGGACTGGTACCAGCAGACCCACGAGAGGCAGCAGGACCTGAACATCATGGTCCTGGCCTCCAGCAGCACCGTGGTCATGCAGGACGAGTCCTTCCCTGCCTGCAAGATCGAGTTCTGAGCTGCGCTTTCCTCCCGCCCACACCCCCCCCTAACCCCCCCTTCCCTGTCATCTGTTCTCGCTGAAGGTAGAGCGAGAGCGAACAGCACTCGCTGCTTCTTCAAAGCTTCTCGCTCTCTCATGGTACCAGTCTCAAACGCATTCGCTGCAGCCCTCAATACGCTAGATTCCGTTAGCTGAAATCAAAGTCAAAACTCTGGGTCTGTGCTCTGTGTGGCAGTCGGGTTATCACGCAAATAATACTTTTATGTTTGTTTCCTTCTGTGAGTTCTCTGTCTGCCCTAACACTCCTCTTATATTAGCACTAACGATTGTGATTAAAAATTCAAATCATTTTCAATAACAATCACAGCTTCCTTTGCCTCATATCTCAGACGAATGGACGTCGTTATCCCGCAGATTCATAATGCCGCAGTTCAACTATAGATTAGACGATTAGCTCTTAAACTGTTGGCTCAAATCACAATTCACTTGGGAATTTAATGCTCCCAAGTGGCAAATTTCTCCTCCAAAGGGCCAAAACAAGTGCCAAAACAGAAACCCTTCTCTTCAAAATGTCTCCTCGATCAATCAGTGACCAATCATTTGTTTGCACAGTATTTTTTTTAGAAGGGTAGAAATGTTTCAGTTTGATCATTTGAAGCTTTCTTTTCCATCTGTGCACACGACAAAACTCATCCTTTACAATTCTGCTCACGCTACAGTAGTTTTTTGATTAACTCAATAAAGACATAAATTGATGTTACGGGGAAAAAAAATACAAAAAAAAAAATTATTAAAAAACGTTCCTTCTCGTCATTTGTGGTGAAGTTTTAGGAGGTGCCTGAAGTTGACACTGTTTCGGCTTTCACAGCTTCGCTGGTGCATGATGCTTGCGTTTTAGCTCGGACTCTTTCAGAACTGCGTAGGGTTAAATCCTTTCTTTAGCCAGCCTTCAAGTGTGGAATGCAGTATAGTGTAGATAGGTTACTACACTGTTTGGCTGTCTATGCTCAAGTGAATTTACTAGGCGCCAGGCAAAGGAACGATGTTTGTACACTTATCATATCTCTGCTGGATGTAATGGTTCCTCTTTAAGTCTTTCTCATGGTCTTTGTTGGTTGTATGTACTCCAAGATACATATAGGGTAAATGTTTCTATATCAATACAGAGGTTATGTTAAATAAATGATATATTTTGTGATGATGCAGCAAACTATGATCTGAGGTGAATGCAGCGTTTTTGATTGTGCATTTAAGAAGGTTTTAATTAACGTTTCCGTCACTTTTCCGCCTGTTCAGCTACATTTTACCGTCTCTGTCAGCATCACAACGCGATGAGGAAAAAAAAACACAGCGACCTGGGACAAAATGTAGCAACGGAAGCTCGTCCCTTCAGAGGGAAGGTTACGCCAATGGGAACTGCAATATTTATATTTGTTGTCGGGGGGTTAGTTTTTCAGGAAATCAAGATGTGAAGTGTGCTACAGGAGGCTTCTTTCATGTGCCTTTAGCTTGTGGTTTTGGTGAGAGGGGGGGGTATTTTAAGGACTTGTCAGCCATTTTGAAGCAGAGCCAGAAGCCAGGGTAAATCAAAGAAACCAAGTACACAACTTTGAACTAGAGGACCAATCAGTTCATACCGTCCATGCACAAACCTGATCCACACCCAGGACACTCTGACACTACATGCTCTGTAATCCAACTAAGCATTAATTCCACATTCTGAAATGCAGTTTAGCCAAACGAGCGTGAATGTCTTCAAGCAAGGAGTTGCACCAAATAGGAATGTACTGTTCGGAGTTGGGAGAGTGTAGAAGCACAGAGAGTTAGTGCAGTAGCAGAAAATCTCCACTGTAATATAAAATAGTAATCCTAATCCCAGAGTAGTATTTATAGACTGAGCATGAATGTGATGGCTATGATTGTACTGGATGCAGATATAAAGGAATGTCTCTGAAGTGGCTTTGTGTGTGTGTGAGTATACGACACACACAAACGTATAATGCAGTTTGTTCACAGCCAGATTTGAGAGAAGCTCGCATTGAATTTACATAAGGCCAGGATTTATGTCATCATTTAGGCCTCTATCCAAAAGTTAAAAAATTTTTAAAAATATTTTTTAAAGTTAAAAAATTAATCCTGGTTAATTTTCTCCAAATTTGTGCTGGAAACAACAAAATTCTGATTATTTTTTTTGTTTACGTTTCATTTTTGTCTCAATAGGAAATACATTTGTGCCGGGATGGCTCCTCACATGTTTTCGTGGTTGTGAAGCTGAGGGGAGGGGCCAAGCCGGGCGAAGCACGGCGAGGCTTGGATTTCCAGAAAAGACTTTGTTTGAGTTGTGGATGACAGATTGATTGTCAGGATGTTGCCAACTAAACGCGGGGAGGATCCTCCGCTCGCACAGTTTAACGTCACTCACATTCTTTCCCTCAGTCTGAATCAAAGTGTGGAACAAACTCCACAGAAGGCGGCAGCGTGTTGTGACGTTGTGCTCGCCTGGGACCGGTGCCATTTTCTTTCCCTGTAAAACTCTCATTCTACTTTATACCTCATGGTCCAAAGCCTCTGTGCTCTTCGCTCGGCCTGGCCTCCCTCTGGCTTCACAACATTACACTTGTCCATTATGCAGATGTAGTTTTTCTGATCCCTCTGGGGAGAATGTGAGATTGATGCAGGTTGTACTGTATATTAAACAGCTGGGCGCGCACAAATACACACACACTCACACACACTCTAATGTTGATTAAGTGAAGGCCAACACACTGAGGGGACAGCGAAGGTTCAACATGGCTCCTTTTGAAAACAGCTCGTACCTAATTTGTCTGTGAAGCGATGGATGGAGCAAACAGTCCTGTTCACCTGTCGTCCGGAGTCGCGTCCAAAAAAGCCACTAAGAATCTTTTCAGTGTATGAATCAGATTTTGTGGACGGTCTGATATGTCGTGCTGTCTTTGAATAACGTTTTTAAGTTGGCAGATTCCAAATACACGGCCTCGAGATTTTTTTGTTCCGAGGCGTCAGAAGAACGCTGTGAATCACTCAATACTGAACTGTGTGACTATACAGAAGCTGAATGCACTATACAGGAGATCTATTTTTCTGAATGTAGAGTTGGTACTACCATGCGAATGCTGCTGGATCAAAAACAATAGACAAAAAAATAAAATAAAAACAAAAAAAAACACTCACAACAACCTCTACAGAAAACATGTTTTAGGGAGAGCAGATCGAGGGCGGACGCCGTTTTCAGTCGCCGTTCTGCTCCAGTGGAGGAGACGAGTTTGACTTTTAACGCGTCAGAGAGCAACTGAGATCCCACAATAAACATTAACAGTAACACAGAAATCGTACTAACTGCAGCTGCAACCTTTTCCTTTTCCTGAATATGACTTGAAACACATGCAGACTCAAAAAAAAAAACATCGGTAAAATTAAACAAATGCTACATGTACATTTATGTACTGGACACAGATTTGTACATATCTCTCTAGGAAGAAGAAAAAAAAAATCTGAAAGATACAACAAACTATCCTTCTTGTGATAACTGTTCGTTTTAGCTGATTTTAGTGACAGTCGGATCAAAAACCGCTAACGACTCCTCCGACCGAGAAAACGACACAAAAACGCTGACAAGATACAGAATGAAAAAAAAAAGTGCATCTTTCAGTTCAATCTCATCGCCATTAATCTGCATTAAAATGAAGATATCATTTGATCACAATATGGTGTCATCTGTCCATCTAATCTCTCTGCATGTGATTTATTTAGTTATAATCCTGAATGTAATTGTTTAACATGGAAATAATAATAATAAAAAAAATACAATGCTATTTTAAAGAGGTATATTTGAAAAATGCTAATTGTCTTAACTGGTACTGAAATGACCTACAGTAATATACTACTGGGCTGTGCTTTTATTGTTTGCCCTATTAACATGTT
>JBBMOC010000027.1:5598040-5707042 GCA_037975185.1 Centropyge bicolor
CTGAAAAGGCGTCACATGCTGCTGCATTAGCACTTGTTTTAGACTCTATTTTCCCATTAATCATCAAATCTCTTCCTAACTGGACGCCGGCCAAAGCAGCTTTATTCATTAGAGGTGAGGTCGCTGTTCAACATGAAAAAAGGTTTTCCTGCCAAAACTCGATGACAGAAGAAAAAAAAGGTCCTGCTCGGCTTAAATAAAGCCCCAGGAGGAAGAGCGTTCAGTGGCTCAGCAGACTAAGACGTGTATCGCATGTGTATCAAGTTTGACTTTATGTTTGCTACATGACATTTATCCTCACCTTCATTCTGTCGTTACCATACTCTAAAGCAGGAGTCGTATAAAAATAACAGGAGAAGACATTTATCGTCTCTGCCTCCTCCCTATCTCTGCTGCAGCCTCTCTGTGTGGATATCAAATTCAGCTCACACACCAGATGCAGAGGGAGCAGAAGACACTGATGCTACACTGCACCATTCACTCAGCCGGCACAGGTGAGCACAGACAGCAGGAGAGGAGAGAAAAGAAAAATAAAATCAGTGTGATGAAGCCAAAAAAATCTTAATCTGCTAGATGGAAGTAGCCAATAAAAACATCTTACGACAGACTGAGAGAGAATAATTGCTTTGTCAAGGTGACATAATCTGCCAAGACGTGATCCAGAAACACTTCACAGAATCAGCAGTTTGCGAACAGGCCGCCACTTAATTAGCCAATTAAAATGAGGGACGAGAGATGACGACCCAAATCTTTCAACAGACGCTCAAATATCTGCCAACTGGCCAGGAAATGTATTTTGGGAATGCTGGGGGAGATGCGACGCCACCCCGCCGTGACCTCCCGGTGCGGAGGCCAAACTGGTGCAGCCAACACCTGATTCTTTTCTACAGAGCTCATCACTGAACAAACACACAGTTCTGAGTTTCTCCTCTGCTCAGGATGGAGCATGCACACAATGCAGTTAGACAGGCCTAAAAGTCTTCTACAGAAGAGTTTGTGTGGCCGGTGTCCACCCAGCATGCAGAGCAATTAGTCCTCCTTGTGCAAAACTATTTCAACATTTCAAAATAAAATATACAAAATTATGCAAGTTTGCAATATAACACAGCTTTTTCTAGCTCCAGTAACAGTACAATCATGTGCAAAGAAGGACTGAGGACAAACCAGACTTCAGGACTTAAAGACACAGTGAAATGAAGAAAAATACATTTTCCAAGTTTTAATCCTGTGTCATTGTGTTAATTGTTCAGTTATCTCTTGTTATAAGCCAAATATATGTCAATATACTCCCACTCACTTCTCCTCCCGTAAAACATTCACATATCTTTGATGACTCATCCTCAACTGGGGGCATTTACATAAATTTATCCAATCAAATGCAGTTTTGCACAACTAGCAGCGACAATGTTCATTTATCAACAGAGAAAAAAAATGTAAATGGAGTGTCAACGTTTCATCTGCTGCCTCTGGCCAGATGTTGAAAAGGATCCCTCATCACAACACAACATTCTAAATACGGACAAAACAACACAGCACACATCCACCAATAGACACCATGTTAGCTACAGTCTGATGTGTATGATGGGTCAGAGGCGTGTGTTTGGATGTCAGCTGGCAAAATCCAAAGAATGAGGTTGAGTCTTAATGTGTTCATTCCTCCTTGATTCTCCTCTCGATCTAACAGCTCAGGTGAGGGAGGTGTGTTGAGAAGCCAACAGTCTGAAATCTTGTTGAGACGATCAAATCCCTCTCAGAACTACCCCCCACCCACAGATTCTGAACATGTCACATTACTGAAGTTTAAGGTGGACCAACAATTCACTGTGACTTTAAGTTTGCAGAAGAAAATGAACATCTCTTGCTTTCAAAGCCAGTGTTGCATCCTGTGGCAGACATGCAAAATAACAAAGAAAAAGAGGAACAAAAAAAAAGTCGGCACTGAACTACGGTGGATGCAAAGCTCAACTGGCAGTAACATCATCCCACTTGCCCCAACCCTGGCTGCAGGGGGCTAGAAGGAGGAAGAGGAGGCACCCAGAGGCTGACCGTGGAGGGATTCTGGGAGCTCCTGACCAGACATCAGCCAGCTCTTGAGGAGGCGGAGGTGGTAGGGACAGTGGCGCAGGTGGTGGGCCACGGCCCCGTCCACGGCCAGAGGGGCAAACCCCAGCAGGGCCAGCTCGGCGGGAAGCCCCCCCAGAGGCTGGACTACACGGAGCTCGTCTGAGGGCTCTGAGGGATGAGAGGCAGAGCAGGGAGAGAGGAGAAGGTACAGTGGAGCAGGAGGAGGAGGAGGAGGAGGAGGAGCGACAGGAGCTGTGCAACAGAGCACAGAGTTAAAAGGACAGTGGGTTGTATTGGTAGAGCTGAGTGTCTGAACACAGAGATTCATCATAGAAAGTACATTCAGTTTAAACTCTGACTTCATTCGATCGATACAGAACCTCTTCTGAGCCTCTTTATAGGCCTGAGCACAACAGTTTGTCTGAACCGCACACAAACGACTGACACAACTCCATCTGTTCCAGTTCAGACTAAAGATAAGCTGAGGTTAAATAAAGACCGTAGCAGTCAACAGCAATCAATAATCTATTAGATCACAGGCTTATAAAAGGGTCTTCCAGTCATCGATATTAATGTTCAATTCATAGACTGTATAAAATATGGACGTAGTGTCCGTGACGTCACCCATAGGTTTCTGAAGAGCAAAATGAAGCAAATCGTAGTGCGCAGCCATCTTGGTAGCCTACCTCCGGTTACTCCAAATATGGACAAAGAGGTGGAGCGAGGGCGGAGCTGAGGCGGGTCGAATGAACGCTATTGGCTGAAAAAAGCCGCTTTATTCGAAATAATCAAACTAGCTACGGCTAACCAGCTAGGTTAAATGCTAAATATCGTTGCTAGCCGGCTAACCCCACGACGATCTCTTTCCCAAACTCAGTGACTAGAATTAGCCGGGGTGACGCCCTTTAGACTGTCAGTGGCTAGTTGTCAATCAAAGTGGCGCCACTTATTGACAGCTATGAATTGTGCATAATGATGTATGCTGTATATTTTAAACAAACGCCTTATAAAAAAATTCGCCCCCCCCAGAGTTGTCATGGAGTAGAAAAACAGCTTATGAGACTAGAGCCATGTTTTGAACCAGGCTGTAAATATGTTTTTTTCTGTCGTAAAATCGGACATTTTAACATGGGGCTCAAATGTAATTGACTCCCTTCTGCAGCCTGCTCTAGTGGTTATTCTAGGAACTGCAGCTTTTTTGCACTTCCGCATTGGCTTCATTTTTCAGCGCCGGAGGTTGCCGCTTGGTTCAATTCCACCATTTTAAAAAAAAACAAAAACCAGGAAAAAATGTGAATCTCTGCTCCAATAAACCCCTGCAGCAATGTGACCCTTCTCTCAAATAAAGAACATGTGTTTGAGACTCGTGGCATCAAATCAAACCATGACTTTCTGACAAGGCTGGATTACCAACCATCCAAATTGGGCTGGGTGGTTAGAGCCTCTACTCTGAAAACAGACATGAAAACACCATGAGAGCAACAACAGTGAACTAACAGTAAAAGAGAGCTGGACAACTAACCACTGGAGCTGAAACTCATTATAAGGCTCCATAAAGCAAAGCTGCAAATTCAGGTGATAATTCTCTGTAGGTTCAACACGAGTAAATCAATATTATGAAATTATCAATTATAGCTGCTGTAAGGCAACACATGAATTATTATGGTCTTCAGTGCACAACTTCTTCTAATATTTGATTAATGAAGAAAGAGTCACAAATTCATGGCTGCTGCACAAAACACATTTTGCTTTGTCTCTAGTGCAAAATGAGATATGATATTTCTCCCAATAACAAGCATATAAGTAGAAAACTGTTCTGTTTGCTACTCAGCATCATAATGGGTAATTCATCAGTCCTAATTTGCCAATTTTCTCTGCGAGCACAACAGGTTTGCTCACACCCTGGTAAGCTGGAAAACAGATATAAAATGGATTAAATATAAATACAAATATACTTCTCATTTTTCTCTCTCACTGGTATCTATAGTGGCTGCTGAAATATCTGAGTTCAGGTTGTACTTTAATCATCAGATAAGAGGTGTTCTGCTCCAAAACACTGCATCGATTCAGTGAAAGTGTGACCTGACTGATTTATGACTCAATCTACAACAAAATATACAACTGGAAATGTTCTAAAAATTAATATATCAATCAAAGCCTCCCACAGCTAAGTAGTCTTATTAGTATTTCACAGTGAGTTTCACTTCCACAGACAAAATTGTCTTCAAAAAAATGTGAGGACATTTTGATCTTAAACAACACTATGTTAAGAACATAGACTCTTTGTATAGGAATATTATCATTACGTATTAGAGGTCAAGAGATTTACTGAATTTCAAAGAATTTTTACACGATTTTTTTTCTAAATATTTAACAACATCCCATAAGATTCCTTAAGTCATTTCATTCACTTCTTAATGTCTTAATCTTGATAACCAGATACTAAACCAAACCACATACTGTATGTACTCGACACACGTTACTACAATCCAAACACTCCCAGTGGTTTGTCTAAACACTTGTCAACATGATATCAGATTTCTGAATTACACCGATCCTGCTTGTCATTGTGAATCAACACACCAGAGGAACCTGGAGCTTGGACGACACGTAGTTCCCCCTGCTAAAGCACAGACAGCACTAATCAAACTGCCAACACATGCTGGGCTGTTTCTCAATCCTAAACACCACTCAGTCATATCCCAAGAACCTTCCAGGACCTGTAGTCAGTTCAGTGCTGCGCAGTAGCGTTTAATTTGCCACATCTCAGTCTCTAAGAGCCAGCGGGGCTGCCGTCGGTGAGCTCGTCCATGAATGAGCTCCCCATCCACAGAGGTGCTGCAGAGCTCCCTCAGAACACATTTCAAGAGAGTAAGAAGTGAATTTCATCATACAGCAACTTTAACAATGATAAGAAAACTTTTTAGAAACAAGCACAAAGGAATAAGTTAAATCCCAACAGCTGCTGTTTCAGAAAGGAAACTCTGCATCAAGGCTCCTCACCAGCGACACAGACACAAAACTGAATTAACTGAGACCAAGTGGGAGCTTAAAGAAAAAAAAGGCTCATATTTTAAGGCTGCAACTGACAGTTATTTCTATTGTTATGAATAGAAATTCATAACAATGAATGTTATGTTATCTCATTTAATAAATAGATTGCTAAATGAAAAACCTGAAAATGGTGGAAAAATGCATCCTTGACTTCAATCGTCTTGTTTTGTCCGAACAACAGTCCAAAGCCCACAGATATCCATTAACCATCCGTGATTTAAAAACAGAGAAGAGGTGAATCCAAAAAAACATTGTTGGCATGTTGCATGAAAATTAGTGAAAAATGTATGCATTAAAATAAAGTATTATCAAAACAGTGGCCAATGAATTTTTTGTCAAAGGACTTGTAAAGTAGGAATAATTAGATTTAAATTTAAATTGATTAAACTGATAGAAGTTAATGAAAAAACTTTAAGACCAGAAATAAACTTTTATGGTTAAACATAAATCCAGTTAAACACACCACCTACTTGTTTCGGTGTGTAGGCACAAACTGCAATCCAACAAATGGATGCAAGAAACGTTGCTGCTGTTTGATTTTGTGAGCATTCACATGTTGGACAGCGGCTCACATGCAGTATAAAGAGCAACTTGATGCCTCCTGAACATCTCGTCTTTCCCAACCTCAACATCTCACCTGGTTGCTGTGATGTAGAAATGTACTCCAGGGTTTTCCAGGACTGGAAACTTTCAACCACACAAAGCAGTTAAACACTGCTTTACAGACTGATTTTAATCCACTCTTTAAAGTCTATAACCCAAAGTAAGAGATTGACAGATTCAGTGATTTAAAATTAACAAAAAGTGCAGGTTATGATATGTGCGCAGATTATCTGCAGATGGAAATATATCGATAGATTAAATCGATAGAATATATATAGATATATTCCACATAAGTCACATACATCCATCCGGTGAAGAAACAGCAGGATCAGAAGGCAAATTAAAACAGGTGCAGGCAGAGCAGGTGGTGTTAGAGGTGAGGGCCGAAAACAACACAAGGTACAGCAAACACCGAGGGTGTGTGGTGAAACAGAAACTCTTTACATTGTTGAACATTTTTTTTTAATCTTGGAGACGTTTAATGGAATTAACGCAGCCAAACGTCAAACCCCCAACAACAGAAAACACAAGAAAATGTTTTTCCACGAAAAAAGATCATGCAAGATAACAGGAAAAACTGGAGGAGTGTCGAAATAGACTTGAATAAAAGCAGACATACCATTAGTCGGATGCCTGGCAAACGACACAGAAAATCTCTTTACTGCCGGCATAGAGAACAGCTCTGAGGAGATAAGAAAGGTAACTGGTATTACTGGAACTGCTGGTACCTGTGTCTGCCTGTTTGCCTGTTTGTTTGTATGTGTTTTTTACATGAGAGGAAAGAGAGAGAGAAAAACAGAGAGAGAGAGAGCGAGAGAGAGAGAGAGAGAGGGTCGGCCTGTCGATCCATCAATCTGTCTGCCAACCAACATGCCTGAAAATGAGTCGTCTCTGAATAAATAAAGAGGAGATAGGCTATCAGAGAAAGTGGATGGGAAGCTTGTGGAGGAGATGGAGTAAATGATGGATGTTGTGGCTGAAGAGTCAACATGCAGGAGGAGTGATGCTGGACTTTGATCTGAAGGGCGTTACTCTGTGACAGGAAACTATCTGTGAAGCCTTTCTTTGTCTTTCACTTTAGCTTTAAAACAATGGTTGAACATTTTGGGGAAAACAGTCAGAGAGAGTCAGATGAGAAGATTGATATCACTCTCATGTCTGTACGGAAAATATGAAGCAGCAAGTTAGCTTAGTTTGTTTAAAATCTGTACGATAACTTCTGATCACATTTAGCAGCTATGTTCACCAGCTCGTCTCCACCTGTGTCTGTCTGCTGTTTGCTGCTGAGCGCTTAGATTTAAGAGCATTTTCACTGAGAACAGCCTCCTGTTACGACTGAAAATGATGCTGATGAGAGTGTTCAGAGTGAGACAAGACAGTAAAGCTGAGGTCCAGACGGCTAAACAATGAGCTGAAAAAAGCTACAATGCTCTTCAGAGATGAAGGGACCTGTTGCATACTTTCACAAGATCCACTGTTAACATGAGAATATTGATTGTACCCCCTTTAAAAGTGATGAATAAATGGATGAAAATACCAGATTTAAGTTGTAACAGTAGTAAAGAAAACCCAGCCTAATGAAAAAAAAAGATACTTACAGACTTGACTCTTTTCCAGGATCCAGTATCACTAAATAATTGTAAGAATATCCACTTTTATATAAGTAATAGTGCAAATTAAAATCAATTCATAAGAACACATTTGGAACATGACAAGTGGTCCTGATGAAGGATGATATTGATGAAGGGACATATGAACTTATCTGATAGAGCTTTTCGGGTTCAACCAAGCCTGTTGTTTCTACTTTCATATTTCCAGTAAATGACTAATATGTTGTCCTGATGCAGCCTTCTGTTCCCTTAAATAAACAGCACTGACGTCAGTGCGAACCCTCACCTGTCTCTCAGACAGCATAACACGGTGAAACATAATTGAAAAGGGAAAGCGTCTGTTTGCTCCTGGCTGTGTGTAGCAGTCAGAGTGACACCCGGTGGATAAACTGAACAGCTCAGTTTCCGGTGTTTAAAAACCCGCAGTGGGAAGAGAAAACCCTGCAGTTTATGCAGATCCGTAAGCATGCATGTAAACTGCCAGTAAATTAATCTGCTGCTGACTTTATCTGAGAAGGCGTCACATTCATTCAACTCGTCTAACGACAACAGCTGTGACCATGAGAATGATATCCAATCCAGATGTTTGGGTTAATTGAACTCGCTATAAGGACTCCTGGTGGCTGTAAAAACACTTTGCTTGTACACACCATTAACAGCAGGAGACTGAGGGGGAAAGGCGGGGAGGGGGAATGTGATTCGGGATTATTTAAAGGTGGATTATTGGGTCTTGAAAGTATATCTGTTCCAAATAACAGGCTGAGTTTCTTAATGTAAGGATTACCGTAAATTGTGATTAATGAAAAAAGCCAGACTTCTGGCTTCCAGACACAAAAACTACTTTACTGTGGATTATGAAATTAAATTCCCTGAGAGAGGATATGGTGCGAACTGCAAAACAACATGCACAGAGAGAGAGAGCACATTAACACATTGGAACCCTGGCAGACAGTGGTGTGATCAGTGAGTGGACATGCTGATCAGGAAGAGCATTGATCACAGACAGCTGCCATATATCACACAGTCCAGTGTAAGGTTGCATGCTCAGCATTGGCTGCACAGGCGATCACCCTGCTGTCCAATCAGTGCCCTCATCATGCACACTGCGAAATAAATCACTTAAGATACGTGATGCAACAGATCGAAATTGCTGCTTTGTTTTGGGAGGAGAAGAAAGAAGGGAGCTTTGATTTAAAAAAAAAAAGAAAAGAAAGAAGTGACAAATAAAGTTCCAAAAATCAATTTATCTATAAAGCCTATGGGGGAAAAGCAGAAGAAGGAAAAATATATATTTTAAAGCCAGAAAAAGTGTTTGGAAAAAGGGGAGAGAGATGAAAGGACCCGCCTTGTGGAGGACAGAAAGCGGTGTGAACATACCAAACATGCCAATCTGGCACGGCAGACTGCCGGGGGACAGAGGTGGTTTTCGGTGGTGGTGGTGGTGCGTGCGGACGTAGTCCCGCAGGTTGGGGGCGCTACAGGACACCCCAAGGGCGGAGGCACTGAAGAGGCCAGAGCAGAGCGAGCCTGTGTGAGGAGGAGCCGGGGGGGAGGTGTGTGGGGGGGGGGAGTGTTAGTTTGTATAACACCATGCCATTATTCATAACACACACACGGCATGAGTGTGTGTACATTACAGAGAATGTACACCTGTGTGAAAACCCTGTGACGACCCTTTAGCTTCAGTTGTGAGGAAAATCAATTTAAAAAAATGAAATTATGATTAACTACAATTAGTTTAAATGGACATTCTGAAAACAAGGATTTGTTCCTGGAAATGACGACATGCAAGCAACAAGGTTTTCACAACAGTCAGGGCTATGAGACCTGTGCATGTGTGCATATGTGTAAACAAGAGTGAGTGAACCGGTGCAGACAGAACGTGTGTGTTTTGTATGCAAAGACAACAGAGGCGTGACAAACAGTCTGAGAGTGGAAATGGGATTGTTTCAGACACCTGCTGGGCACAAAGTCTCTGAAGTGGTGAGAATATCAAACAGCCAATTCTCATGTTTATTCTGTTTTTTTTATTCTAATATCTAATACAGAGTTTGTAGACCTCACAAGGAGAAAAGGAGAAAATAATATCTTTGAAATTGCAGAGATAAAAATAAAAATAATTTAAAAGGTGTCGGTGTCCGCGCCTCATTTCTTTGTTCTATAAACGGTACGGAGGTATGACAAGCAGCTCGCTAACAGGTCGTCCCTGACACACGCCGCCGCCGTCCGTGACCTGTGGAGTCGGTGTTGTTGGTGTTGGTGATGAACAGGGTGGGATCACTCAGCAGCCTCAGACTTACTATACATAACAAAATGACAGGCTCCACTCAGAGAATACCCAGAGGGGCTTTATATGGAGCCTCTTTGATGTCGTGCAAACTCAGAGCCAACTGCTGCTTTCAGAGCTGTGACAATTAAGCCCTGAGTGACGGGCTGATTAACACACTTAGGAAGAAGTAGCACTACGCCCACACTGCCTTTTACCTGCTGTTGTTTGAAACTGTTCATGATTATACTTTTGTATCTGAGATTTGTTTTATATCAGAAAGGACTAACAACGACATTCCTTCCTCTCTGCCACATATACATTTAGTTTAATTGTGTCTTTTAGGTCCTCATTGCGCAAACAAAAGAAATAAACTGCATTAAAAGTTTAACAAAGTGACTCCACTCAACGTTCTCACGCTTGGTTTTGGTTTTCTCCACATGTCTTAATTTAGACGGTGGGTTTTCAAGCTTGTGTGAGTGTCACTGTGTTAGGTTGTTGGAGGTTGTACAGAAACAGTACACACAGCAAAACAAGAAAACTTCAAGGGTTCTTTCATTAGGGTGGAGGTTGGATCAGTTTGGGGCATTCAGAGAGGTATTGATTTGGAACTTTTTAGGTATTTTAACAAATCTGCTTATCATGATGGCGCTCAAAAAGAATTATCCAATCATCTAACTGCAAGGTTTTATTGTAGCACCAAAAATGGTTCTGTAGGTGGATGAGCCAAAAACCATGTGCAGTTCAATATAGAGCAGATTTAAAGAGAATATGCTGATGGTTCTTATCCAGGCAGTGATAATGAGACAATTTTAAATTAAAGCTGCTGACTTCCCAGTACATACATTAACTTTGTAACTCCCCATTTAAGGATAGTGATTTTAAACAATTCTTAATATGAGATTTCCTGCAATTATAAGAACAAATTATCTTAAAATGTATCGCTGGCTTTAAAGTCAATATTTCTCAATTTTCACAATTAGGTCATTTGCTGTTTATTTGTCATCCTGCTGGGTAACATTTTGCAGAGCGCTCTCAAAATCGATTCCTAATGGGCACATCAGGTGTGCGAGAATAGACCTTTTTCACTGTGTGCATGAGCTTATTGTTGGTTTCAAATACAATGATGTGAAGGCATATATAAATCTAATATCTGCTTGTCTGTATTGCATTAAGTTTTTTTTTTTTTTTTTTAGCATTATAACCATATTTTTTTTTTGTTATGAGGATTACAACCTTCAAAAATTGATCAAACCAGGCTCTGTCGCTGTCTGGTAACATCACAGCTGTTTCCCAATTCCATACAACAAACTAAATGGAAACAACGCATAAAGGAAATGGAGCTTCTCACAGCTGCAAAAAATTAAATAAACTGATCTTGGAAAACAAAAACTATCTATTGTTTTCATTTGGGATCAGCTTTCCAATGTCATATTTTGACACCCATTGGCACATGGATTGTTTCATTTCCTGTTGGTTTAAAATGGCAAAACACATTGTTCCATTCCGTCTTTTGTATGCCAACAGCACAGCATGCCCACAGTTAGTATATGTAAACATACTGTCTACAGGTTAGTATGTTGCATGGAATCAGGACAGGTTGTGTTTTAAAGTCTTGAATATTATTTAGTTTAAAATAACCAGCACATTTGCAAAAAGTGGTGAACAGGCTCTGGTGATTGAATTTGATCTTCAGAAGTTTGGTTCATTTCCTGTAAAGAGCCCAGAAATAAGAGATAGAAGCACCTGCAGTATGTTCCCTATGTTGTCACTTTATCACCCAGCAGGGGTATCGCTACGTCTTTGAGCGCTATGTGACACCGGAGCTCTTGCAGTTGGCTGTGAGCACAACCTCTCTCCTGACCTCTTGCCTACATATTTTGGAGTCTGATCCTGTTTGGCTGCTGCTAAGCTAAGCTGGGGTGGAAGCTATGTGACCGTCAGAAGGAGGGAAAGAGGGGAGGGAGGGGTGGGAGCTGATGGAAAGAAAAGAGGGACAGAAAAACAGACAAAGGAATAAAGGGAGAGACGTAGATGACGGAGGAATGAAAAGGTGGGAGGGCGAGGGAGAAGTCAGAGCCGGGGCTTGTGATGAGGGGAAGATCAGTGATGACAGCTGGAGATAAATGTGTTGGCAGGTCAGTGTCTGTTGGCAGAAACTCTCTCTTACTCTCATCCCTCTGACACACACACACGTACAGAAAACACACACACCAGAAATGAGGTGCCCACCTAGGCCACTGGTTGGTTTGATCTCAGGAGACTGGCGTGAACACGAGGGGAAGAGTCGGTGGGATGTGCAGGCTTTGGAGGACTGGGTGGGAGAGGTCTCAGAGAGGACCTGAGTGGGGGCCATGGAGACCAGGGGTTAAGACTGAGACGGGCTGCTACAGTAAATCAGGGACCTGATGTCTCCCATTCACTAAAACAAAACTATAACATTTTTTAAAAGGAAGAACAAAGAGAACTGCTCAGCTAAAGAGAGACTAGAACTACTGTGTGGAAAATAAAACACCCAGTCTGGTTCTAGCATTATCTGCATGACATCTTGCCTACTCCTGAAACACTACGGTCTGGTACCTCCATGGAGCCCGTCTTGCGGTTGCGGATCATGGGGGACCTTCGCTGGATGTTGATTGGCTCAGAGAAAGGAAGTGCCTGGTCTGGCTGGTCCTGGGAGAGGTCCTCCAGGCTGCCCTGATTGGGCTTTTTGTCTTGATTCTGATTGGTCAGAGAACACGAGAAGGAAATGATTTACATTTTACATATCTGTGTTCATGTAACACACAGGTGCACACACGACATTCATCTAATGCAACAACAGATATTTCTTTGTCAGCATAATTAATTTTTTATGCTACTTCAGTTTTTCCTCAACAATATGCAAAATGTGAACACAAAGATGCTACAAAACACTTTGTTTGTATGAGAGACATGAGCTTCATATGTCAAATATTTGTATTGTATTGTAAAACACAGTCAAAAAAATGTGTCTTTACACAAATGCTTGATACTAACAAAACAATAAAACTGCAATAAATAGCAGTGACTGAACAGGATTATTTGCATGTAAGCAAAGAGAAGATGAAGCCGGCTCTCTGTTGATCACTGCTGGCAATTCACAATTAACAATTAATCAACATGGGATCCCAGGAGAGCTCACATCTTTTTTTAGATATGAGAGAAGAGAGAGAGGCGGCACCAATAACCACAAAATTATAGAGGTGGCTGGATCAATCATTCAGCTCATTCTAGATACACTTCTGCAGTTGTATGTATCTTCTGATGTAAATATATAGGATTCTTTTCTTTTTGAATATAAGCATTGTCTCAAAGAAGACAAAAACATTGCAACGCAAACACACGTTCACACACCTCTGAGGAGGCTGGGCGGAAGCCAAAGCCCAGAGGTACATTCTCCTCATCTTCACACCCTTTGACTCCTGGACTGAAGTGAAGCTCAACATGGAAACGCTCCTCTGAGGTCGGCTCCTGGATATAAAGACATAAAGAAATCTGTCCATAAAACTGCAGTGCTCAATATGACAGAATACAAATGAGAAAGACACATTTGCTGGACAGTGATGCTGCTCTGTGCAAGCTGACCTTATCGTTGTCTTCATACAGCATAATGACTATCTGTGTCATGTAGTTGAGTTCAGTCACAGCACTCAGATAATCCATTGCCTGTTTCCACTGCCAGTCCTTCTCCTCCTGATACACACAAAAAAAAACATGGATGCAAAATGAACAAACACCCCTATCAAAAAAAACATCTGATAATCACACAATGGTTCAGCTATTGATCTGTATTTACTAACATTAAGGTAACAATATCCTAACCATATCATGATATTAACCTATGGTGGCAGCTAAAACTGTGAAAAATTAGGAAGACCCACTTTAGAGCCAGTGTTTGGTTTGTTTATTCTGAGCTACTATAGAAATATGATGGCTCTGAGGAAGAGACCCTGGTCCCTATGTAGATATGAAAGGCTCATTCTAAGCAAACAAGAACACAATAACTCTTAGTTTCAGGTGATTCTATACTAATGAAAACATAAGTAAGAATATTCCTTCTCATAAATCCTCTTAAATCCTGTACATTGGCGATTTAAGCGAGTCATTGATAGAATTAACTGATAATATTCAGTCCTGAGTGGCCCCCTGTGATCATTTAGTGAAAACTGCAATGACATTTTTGACGTAGAATATTTCTCAGTTATGTTAAACTACAGACTAGTTATAATCCAGTTCAGCAGGCCTATACTGATCTAACCATTATACCCACAGAACTGACTTCAACTCACAGAAGTTTCAACCCCCTACATATAGACATTAATCTGTTTGCAGTTAGTGCAACATTAAAATAGGCATCCATATTTAGATCTCTTGTTATTATGGCCAAATAATCTTCAGCAGGCACAGAAAGAATGAACGTCATCACTGAGTTGGAAACAAAAAGATGCTAAAAAATCGGAGCGTACATCCAGCAGCCCTCCGTAGCGGAAGATGCTGAGCAGGGAGTGAACGTGGCTCTCGCTGGTGAAGTAGAGACGTGTGCGGACGTGACGACCGGGAGACATCACACCACGAGAATACCTGAACATCAAGGGACAGGAAATGACACAACGCTCAGTCAACACGGCACCAGTAACCACCATAAACGCTCACTGTGAGTGTGTGTACATATTCTGTATGTGTGTAGCCTATGTACATATAAACATGTTTGTGTGTGCTTGTGTTCTCACAGGGGGTGCAGCTTGTTGACGGCCTCGTCTTCATGGGTCCTCTGCAGGTCCAGCTGGATTTTCTTCATCAGAGGAACACAGTAAGCCTGAGCGATGTCCAGTTTCTCTGCTTTGTTGATGCCATACTCCTGATATGGACGAAATGAAAGCGCAAAAAAAAAGACATTTGAACACTTTGATCCACTTCTTTTTAATCTACTTATTCACGCTCATGACAAGATGGAGCTTTATCTCAGCATTTTTTGGGGGGCAGAAGGCAGGGAAACAGGCTGACATGTTAATATTCTACATGACAGGACCACAGCTAATAAGTGACACATTGACACATGGAGTGATGTGGTGTGTCATTGCTTTTATGGCAGACTTTATAGTGTATTTATATTTCCACTGCTGACTCACAACATTTTTGGTGCAGAGCTTTAATCTTGCCACAGAAATCAATAAAGTTTGATTTTATGCTCAAAGGGGAAATAGTTGGTTTCATAACCACCATTTAATGCAATAAAATGTGTGAAATTATCTGCAAAGAACCTTCTGGTCCAAATCTCTAATGTGACCAATTTGTTAACATTCCTGACATTCCTCGACTCCTCCAGATGATTTAAGTACATAATTTTACTCAAGTTTTTCTTTCCGGCGTACAGCTCTTAAAGTAAAATCAATATTCCAATATTACAAAATAATTCACTACTAATGTGAAATTAAAGCCTGAGAAAACCTGAAATTGGCCTCAAAGTGAAATGACAGTGTTCTCCTTTAACCTGTGGTATGATGATGTCAGCCAGGGCGCGGGACAGTCTGAACAGCTCCAGCGTGTCCTCCAGTCCGAGCGAGGCGTTGTGCTGCGAGTCGTATTTGATGCAGTCGTAGATGTCTGGGATCTTGCTGATGTCGTAGCGGCCGCTCTTCATGCGAAAGTCTCTCTCCAGTTTGGACCAGCGCTGCAGCATCAGCTCTAACGTCTCGCTGTGATAAAGCTGCAGGTCTGCGGAAAAAGCAGAGGATGACTCAAAATAGTCTAAATGTTAAATAGGTAATTGTCTCTCAAAATATATTTGACATTTCACTAAATAGACACATTTGAACCTTTCTGTCTGATTCACATAGAAAAGGCTTCTAGACTAAACCAAAAATCTCAGCTTTAACAGAGAAAACTTTCATGGTCTTTGTTCTCAAAATGCGGCTAAATATGGTTCCTTCTGTTTACACTACCTGCAGACTTTGGGTCCTCCAGCCTCTTGCGGATCTGTGAAGTGAGACTCTGGATGAGGGCGTACACCTTGTCGCAGGTTTTGACTGGATTCTGTATGATCTTCATTGAGTTGACCAGCGAGGGGCTGCCAGTTGGCGCCAACTTCATCACAATGGAAACAGAATATAGAACATCATGTCGAAGAATACAGTCAGCAAAGATTTAAAAAGTTTACCACCAACATGTGTATTTTTCATTTTAGTTAACTTATGACTTCAACCAGTGTAGTGAGAAGCCTCAGCTTTAGATATATGTTTACCATCAGAAAGAACTATTATTATAAGTTGGTCTGGAAAGAGATTTCTTGACACTCTAAAATGATCATGTGACGAAGCTGTTGAAGGAAATGAGAGATCAGACGAATAATAAGGAGCTAAAATAAAAGGGGTAGAAGGGTTTTATTGGACCATGGGTATATATATATATATATATATATATATATATATATATATCATTCTGTCTTTCACACTTTATTGCATGTATTATTCCTCTGGGTTCAGCTTGAACACCATTCTGTTTATTCGCAAGCGATATCATAGGAGCATTATGTCACAATAGGAAAGAGACTTGCATAAGAATATTTTCACAATTCTTTGGACAGGTTGAAATATTTCAAGTGTGAAGTCGTCAGAAGCACGTCCACCTGTTTAACCTGAACATGTGGAGGCTTAATGGCAAACAAGACATTGCACCAGGCACCTTATCAAATCAAGCTACTTTTAAATTTTCACTTCACCATCTCAGGTTTGTCACGTACCTTCTGATAGTCGTCCTCTGTAAACTCCTGGTCCGTCTGCATGATTTCATGCAGCCTGGCCTTCACCTTCTGCTGGCAGTCGGTCAGAGAGTCGCTGTCGCTGTCCAGCAGTCCGTTCATGTTGGCGCTCTTCACCATCTGAACCAGGATCGGAGTCAACTCGCCTTCGAGAGCCAGCAGACCCTGCAGAGAAACCAGACAACTTGAACTGAAGCCATTAAGTTGTATTTCTTTCTGCATCCTGTAGGAGAAATATACACAGAACATGCAGAGTAAATGTAATCTGTTTAATCTAGTCAGGCTGAATCAGGGCTCCTCCTCATTATCATAATGTTATCCCATGGTGGCTAATCTGAATATATATTACATTATATTAAGAAAAGAAAGCCTTCAGTCACTACAGTGCGGTTTGTCCTTCTGGTATGAAAGGTGCACATGATACAAATATTGGAAATCACAGTATTTACTTTCACTAATGTATCACTAAAATATGGTATTGGAACAAGTCTCAAGCATCAAAAGAGACATATCCTCACTTAAGTGTTTAAATGACATCAGTTTTAGAGCTACCTTCGCGAAAGCAGCAGCTGTCATCTGCACCCTGCCTTCGTCTGAGGCGTAGATCTTCAGATCGTGGCGGTAAGTGCTGTGCAGGCGCAGGAGACCACAGCCTGGAAAACCAGCATAGTCACCTGGAAGAGTGTACACAGAGAGGGGCATCATGGTTAACTGGCCTGGTTGCAACACTGAGATGTACTTTCTATCACTTTCTCAGTTAAGAAATGGCTGAGTCGGAGGTAATTGAAAGTAAAGAGGAAAAAAATACATCTGTGTGTTGATTGCACCCAAAAGTAAAGGATTTCCATTAAAAATAGGCACATGTGCAGGTGCAACATCACTTTCAGTTCAAATGCATTATCCTAAAAATACTTTAAGCTTTTTTGTCATGACTCATTTTACTTAAATGATGTGGTTTAAGCGCTGAATAAAATGAAGTGAAAGTGAAGTGAACTGATGTTGAACAAACCGCAAAAATTACTGAAAGCAGCTCCCCTGGAGATGAAATCAAATACTTTACCTACTTGGACGAGAGACAATGAAAGTCTTTTAACATGTTGAATATCCATCCATTAATGTAGCTGCAGGAGGTGGATGCAAACCAACGCTACAGATCAAATCACACTGATGCTTCATGCATTTCTCTTTAGTGTACAGCCTGATGTTACACTACTGACTACCGTGGGTTATCATGCCTCATTTGACAAGGAAGAAGTTGGGCACTTACTCCTGTTTTAGGCTTCAATCCAGGCTAAAGTAGCCTGACTTTCGTCAAACAAACAACAACATCCCAAGAACTCATGGAAAAAAATTGCAGTAGGATTAGTGTGAGATGATCCGCGTTAGCTTACAACAGAAAAAACTGCAGTCACTTTAGCTGCCTGTGTACGTATGAGCAAAACAACACTTTGCTGGATCACCTCGGGAACACATCAACGGCTCAAACAATCCACAGCAATCTCAATGTAGGACAAACCGGACGAGTCGCCAGGTTGAAATGAAACAAAATCACGATGAGATGAGAAGAGAGATCAGAGCGTGTTAGTGGACCAAGCGACAAGCGCGCGGAATGAGAGAGGAGGGGAAGAGCGGAGACATCCAGGAAACCCTTCTCTTACCAAAGTCAATAGGGGACTCACAGCCAAGGGACCGGCGGTTACCGGCTAGTAGTTTACACAGTGCAACAACAGGTAAGAAGAGAAGAGCAGAGTTAATAGACAAAATTTCTGGTGAAGAAAGAAGAATGAAAACTGTGACTGGGGTGAGAAAAATTGCCTTCTTTTCATAAAAAAAAGAAGCAATAAAAGAAAGAGACTGCATCTAACTATTGCATCTACTTTCAGTTCTGCTTCAGGTTTTTTTTTTCCTGCGCAGTCTGGAAGTTGTTTTGCATGCACTATAAAACAAAGCATTAAGAAGGAAAGCCTGAAAAAAGGTCAATCTGCGAATGACAGAGGTATTGCTCAGTTAAAAGCTCTGCAGAGTGACTGAGAGAGGGAAGCCTTCATGAACAGGCAGGTTTGTAAGCTTAATAGTTGTATTTCACTGTGGTTAAGAGGGTCAGTGTTTGGGGACCGTGTGCAGTCTTTATATTCAAGAGTAACTCACACTGAATGTCGCATGGAGGTAAGGCCTTGCTACATTTGTGTCTCGAGCACTTTGAAAAACACCAGTATGATCTGGAGTCCTCACCCACTGGGATGTAGTTTTACACAATGATACTGTATTGTAGAAGGTGTGGACAGCATGTAGCAAGCAGTATTTTCTGCTTGGGCATAGTAACTGTTATAAATGTCATGACTCAGAGTTATATCTTGCTAATGTTGTTTGTTTCCTCATATAAATATATATACGCTTTGACCTTTTGACCTTCAACCTTAGTGTGTTGAATCCAATGTGGAAGTGGTTGTCAAGACAAAACTGTCGCGCTCAAATACAGAAGTGTATTTAGATGCAGTTCCTCTAATGACCAAACTGAGTAACCACTGACTGTGTTGAAGTGACTGTAAAATTCCCCAATTCATTTTTTCCCAAACACAAAATTATTTTTTCCACAACTAATTAAGTTCTGAATAATTCTGATGTGGATCATTTTTGAGTTCAGCTTCAGGACTGTTTCAGGTTTAAGGTGGCTGTCTCACCCCACCTCGCTTCAACAGGCTCCACATTGTTTCTCATTTAAGATTTTCTAGTGCAAGACAGGCTTCAACATCCTATGACCTATGAGTGACATTACAGATGATATGTTTTGTTTATTTACAGTATTATGTAAAAATGACTATACTATGTATAGTAATCCAACAATGTCACCTTAAAATCCAACATGGAGGCACCAAATTTAAAAAGTTGATGATGACTACATTAAAAAAGAATTTTATATTTTGACCTGATATCAGGATCTTTTTAATGCATCAGTCTATTTGTTTATTGTGCATGAGTTTAAGTAAAGGCAAATATGAATGCAAATATAAATGATACCATTTGGCTTCAGGAAACCTAGAAATCTGGCTTGTCGACTCAAAAACAACCGTCTTCACCTTTAACCTTCTTAGAGACATTGTATGTCAGCTATGCAATGTTGACATTGGACTGACTCAGGAGAAAGAGTGCAAATAAAAATTTATGAGCAAAGACACACGTGGGAGGAGAGACAGCTGCGGTCTTAGCTCATAGGCGCGTGTGCGTGTGTCTCTGTAGGTATGTATTTGCTTCCATGTGGGGCTGCGTACATATGTACACAAAACTCCTATCAATCCTGTCACCCGTCCACACAATTTTGAAAGATGAAATTTACACAGGGAAAGTTCAGGAATTTGATCCATTCATTTGAAGAAACTAAGAAATATATGGAAATTTATTAAATAGTTCACATAAAGAGAAAATATTAGAATATCTTCTTTAATTTGTCTGTGTTTTTCAGAGCCAAAGTAGAAGCATCCTTTATGAGTTATTAGCGAATGTGAGTGTGTGTCCAGTGGGTACCTTGACCTCCAGGGTACATGCAGCGGAAGGCCCGGCCCAGCTCCTCAGCCTGAACGCGGCCTGCAGGCGTCAGCTCCCCGCCCCACTTCAACACCAGCAGCAGAGACGGACCGTCCTTCTTTGAGTCTGAAAAACAGCCTCATATTATTTATTTATCTTTTATAATTAATCTGTCTCCAAGCTTTCATTTGGGGAGCTGCACAGGAAAGATCTGGATGTTATCTATTCTATTCTATCTATCTATTCTGTTATCTATTTACCTGCAGTAAATATGTAAAACTGGAACTCCACAGATTAATTCTTTCATTAATTATTTCTGAGAGTCCAACATTGATAACCCTCAGAGAGAAATTCTTTAATGTGACATCTAAATGTTTTGTTTTTTTTTGTTTCCAGTTTGTGTTTGTACCTTCTTCTTCACTTGAAGCCTTCGGTTTGCCGTTACGCAGGTAGGTCAGCTGGACTTTCCTGTTGATACCTGAGAAATGACCGTACCTGAAGAGACAGAGCACACAAACAGTTAATTTTGATACACACAGACACCCAGAAAAAAAATGTATCACATCTTCAGATATTCTGTTAACAGCACACGTCTGACTTCTATTCTTTCCATTCCGACAAAAGCTTAAAGACAGAAACAAGGCGACTTTTTCAAATCTGACACACTGATCATACACACAACTGAGTACCAGTATTAGCAAATGGTTTAATGAGAATCACTCAGCGTGTAGACCAGTATCTCCAATGGACCTGTAAATTTGAGATCAGCATGTAATTGTGTACGTGTGAAAGCTAAAAAGAATCTGTAAGTGTGGTGTGTGTGTGTGTGTGTGTGTATGTGTGTGTGTGTGTGTGTGTGTGTGTGTGTACGTGACTGTTTTTAAAATGGAACAAGGTGAAAATCAATGCCAACTTTAATGGTGTTGTTATTCTTAATAGTCACACGCAAAACACATATCAAGAGCCTCCATTTGTCCCGCAGACTAAGCTTCAGTAAGAATTTGGCACATCCTGCAGACTAATGACCGCATCGTGTTCTCTAATAGGACACACAGCTGAGCAGACGCCTTCAAAAAGCCACATGGTGATGAAGAACCCTGAAGCATGATAAGTTACTGTGGCAGGAAGCCAGAGAATCTGAACTGCTGTCAAGGAGACATCACACACACCGCACTTTGATCGAGCAATTCTTGGTATTTATTTGTATCTAAAGGAGAATCAAAAGGGTGGGGATTACTGCACCACACACACTCACTCTCCTGTCACCTTTTACTTCACTCACCTTTTATTAACCTGGGAGGCATTTTTCACTTTCACCTAATAAACTTCTGCCCTCAGTTTGGAATGCAAGGTACAATTCAAGAGGAAATGGCTTTCAATATTTTATTAAACTCGCTTCCGCATTCAGACACAGGTGTATTGTGTATTGGGATTGTTTTCTTCTACTGTGAGTTTTAGTCTCTTTCAGCTGAGCCTGTTTACCTGTGGAATGATCCAAACAGGTGTTTTTGGATCAGTCTACAACTTTCACAGTCTTTTGTTGCTTCTGTCCCAACTTGTTTGAAACAAGTTGCTGCCATCAGATTCAGAAGAAGCAGATATTTACAAAAGTCAATGAAGCTGATGAGGTCAAACATTGACTATATAGTCTTTGTACTGTTTGAGCACATGTCAAAAAGAATTAGCAAGTTATCACATTCTGCCTTATTTATAGTTTATACAGAAGCAGGGTTGTACTTATGAAAACAGAACTTTTTTCTCATAACTATTCACATTAGAACATAGGAATGTTTTTTTCTACTGCTGTTCTGAACATTGCATTCTTTGCAAATTTGAACCTTCCAGATGATTTTGTTGTGGCACTCATTCCACCCTTGGAGAGAAGCACTAGCAGATCACTACAATTAGTGTACATGACGATGAAAGGCAGGAGGAAGGAAGACATTAGGAGATTTAGAGTCCACTTGATATGTGGTAAGAACGGCATGCAAACAACAGAGCACAGCACACTCTGATTCACACACACGGAAACACAGTAAAATCTTCAGAGACATTTGACTGTGTATGTGTCTAGTGTTAATGGCTAAGAATGAATGGATGTTAATGAAAATGATACACTCGGTGTACAAAACATTAGGAATACCTTTCAAATATTAATTCAGATTTCTAATCCTGCATAAGTTATGTCTACGCTACCTTCTTTATCTGGTTATACTCCTTCATCTACAACTTTTATCTGTGTAATCAAGGAAAAAATAAAGTAAAATAATAATAAAATAAATCACAGTTTTCTCCTACATTCACTCTAATCTGGTAAAAGGTATTCTTAAAATTATGTACACACAGTCTAAGTAGACTATAGAAAAGGAGGGTGGTAAAACCTCATCCTTTAAAGTGAAAAGGGAGAGGGTGCGTACTGAGTGTCATTCAAGCTGGATTCCCTTTTGGAGAGAAAGAAGGAGGGATGGGTGGGCAGGAGAAAAGAGAGACAGAGGAGGGAAGAAAAGATAAAGCAAAGAGTTAGAGACTCAAGAGGGAGGGAGTGAATCAAGGTAAACATGTGTCTGTTTGTGAGTATGAGGAAAAATGGCTGAACCCTGGTGGAGAACGATGAGGCTAGTTTTGCATGGCAGATGAGAGTGGATGACTGCTGATGAATGATGATGGCAGGAAACAGGAGGATGATGACTGATGTTTGCGTGTTTGTGAGAGAGTGCGTGTTCGATGCCAGGCGTCACTCACATCTCCAGGACAGTCTTGAGTTGTTCCAGTTTCGATTTCTTCTCCTCGATCTCGCAGTCGTTATGCTGGCCCAGTTCAACCAGCAGCAGGCGGGCGATATCCAGCACTTCCTGGAAAACACAGGGGCACTTATTCTTAATTTGACTCTGACTGTAATTTTACATTGCAGACTAAACACACGCTGGAACCTCTGAAAATGTTCTGACTGAAAATGATGTCAAAGACAAGATTGACAGTGAAGACGGCAGCTTCAAAAATGTTCCATTAAAAGATGATAGTGACAGGATGAATACAGTCTGTGTGTGTGGGTTTAGGCAGCTAAGAACAAATATTTAGACAACGAAACAATGTTTTGTCATCCACAACAATAATTATGAAGCTAGATACATGTAAACAAGATTGTATCCTCTGAAACCCTTCATTATCCTCAAAAGGATTCAGTCATAATCTGCAAAATACCCAGGAATAAACAGCAGAGCAGAGGGAGCGTGGGAAAAAGAAGGATGATGAGATTAAAATTGATCTCACTCACCTGTAGCTGTTTTGGCTTCTTCAGCTTTAGCTTTCCAGACTTGTAGCCTCCGTACTTGTCAAACAACTCAAAAAATCTGTGCAATGAGAACAGAACAAAATGAAACAGCAGGATACAGAGACACAGTTAGACTGGATGAGGGCAATCTCCTTAAAGTCAAATGTATTTTACAAGTTGATTCGTCTTTAAAATAAGTAGGTAAGAGGTGACAGGCTGGGGGCAGCTTGGATTGTTTTTATTCGTCTCTGGAACAGAGATAAGAAGGAAGTATATGCTGAAATATATCATATTGCTACCACCTGCCTTCCTCTATAAAACAGACTACTAAACCAAACATTTAAAATTAGGGAGGAAATAGGGCCAGTGAGGATATTATGGGTGTTCAGTGCTTCAGTTTTGCCCATTCTGTTGATTTGCGAGGACACTGAATTTGTTCACACATACTGTGTAGAGGCAGAAGTACAGATTATAGTTATAAACTCAGTTCATATGATTAAAAATGTTAAGAAAATGCATATTCAATTATATAAGTGCAAAGAAGTTTAATAATTCATAATTTTATTTATAATGTCATATAATAGTTAAAAATGTTTATGAGTCTATTGGAATTCATGTTTTTATAAGATTTTGCATACATTGTTAAAAAGTGTACTTGCCCTTTAAGAGCGCATAGAGCATGCTTCCTTGTTTACATTTTGCCTTCAGTCAGCGCTTGAGAGTTAGAAGGCATACGGTTTTCTTACCTCTTTAGTCTATTTTCAGTTAGTTGAAAACTATTGTGTTAGCCAGCTATTTTGTTTGTATTTTGGAAACAATATAATATATTTTTTATATTTTTTCGTTACAAACAAAATGCTCTCCTGTGTGGATTTGTGGAGCTCCAGCTGAGCTACAGACACGGCCTGTGGAGCTCAACTTATGGCAATAGACTGATGTGTAAGCCAAAGCTAAAGGCTCTCAAGCTAATCAAAACTCTATATACTGTATCTCGCACCTTAATCTTCTCTTGCAGTATTTTGTTGTTAGATGAAGTAACCTGTACAATGTTGTCGCTGTACAAACGACCAAATATTTGAAAGATGCTGACAGAAAGAGGGAGAGACACCTTAATGCTCAACCCTAAAAAACTTACAGAGGATGCCGGACCTCCATTTTCATCTTCTGCTTTGGTGTGCGATCTCCATGACGGATGATGGCAATTACACAGCGCAGCTCCATCCTGAGGAAGGTAGAAGGAGTGGAGGGGGACAAAATTGCAGCAGAAACTGTTATTTCACCATCCAGACTAAAATCTTATCCAACCATAAAAACCAGAAAAAAAACAGCTCATCGCTCACTGCTCGGGTCAGTGACACCAGAGAGACATTAGATTCCAGACTTTCTCACTGTGTGTTAAAGTGTGAGGGTTGTTTTCCTATCACCTTATTTGTCACATATGGGTTCTGAAATGTACATGTCTGTTGGTATGAAATACTTGCCCAAATAAGAAAGATACTTAGTGTAAATCATTGTAGAATAATACATTTTAAAATTGAACAGCATTTGAACTTTGACTCTGGTTGCAGAACACTTAGTTTAAAAGACCTTTAGACACACTGTTTGCCAATTTTAAATCCATAAAACTGTTCAACATTTACATAAACAGACAGTATAGTATAAGGTCATATCATCCACTCATCATATTTTCCAGGTTGTCCAGGAAACCTCACCACAATATGGATATGTTGTTCAGTACATACATGGTTCCTGAGGTTGTTGGGACAATGGGGATGTCTTCAGCTTCCATAGGGATGGACCAGGGGATGTGGAACTGGGGGGCTAACTCCCTCATCACCATGTTCCTGGTGGGGCAGAGAAAACCAAGCAACTGACTTAAAGGCATTAAGAGCATTGGTTTGAGATTAAAAAATAAATTTCAAAGAGGGAAAAGTCCATGTTCATGTTTGTATCCATTACTGGAGAGAAGCTGCCTTTCCTGAGTCTCTTTGTTTGTCTAATTTATGAGTCTTAAGTCGTAAAGCTTGAGTTACTTTGCCTGGAAGGAGAGGTGATAAATCAGAAACAAACTAAGATGTAAAGCTGACAACAGGAGTCTCCGAGCTGTCCAGAGCTTTAAATAAATCACAACATGTCAGCTTCAAGGCAATATTGCTTTAAAAAGCACAACAAGAAAATGAGAATAAGTGCCAGAGACATCAGGTTATAAAAAAAAAAACAAGAAGAAGAGATTAATTTATTCATCAACAGGCCTTGAAAGATATTTTAGTTTATCATAAATTAGAGCCTTATTCTGACATTTACATATATTTTCATTCCTTGAGGCTTATTTTTATGATTAAATTAAACAGTTCTATTACACAGTCTTTGCTGACAAACTATATCTGTACATGTGTATTTTTTGTTCTGGATGTCTGTGAGCAAAGAAATTCTATTCTGTGCTCAATTTGAATCTGTTTATGCATCAGAAAAGTTACAGGTCAATGTTTAATGGTGTGTAAGCCGATGTTTCCTACCCCAGGACTTTGGCACAGTCGTCGTAGTACTTCATGGAGTTTTTGACGAAGCTGAAGCCGTTAACGTCACAGACGAAGGAGTGGCCGTTGGCTCTGAGCAGGTCGAACCCACACACTGTTTGCTAAAAGCACACAGGCAGAATGTGGAGAGGAAAGCATAACACAACATCAGGTTGTTTGTATTAGACAGAGGCAACATGAAGATGATTAGACAAAAAACAAAGACAGTACAGATACAGGTTCTGGAGTGACGAGTTCTGGAGCAAGGTTATAGTTTTTTTTTTTTAAAAAGGTGAAAGCTTAGACCAAAATCATCTCTTCATTAAAGCAGAAAAACACTGATGCACTCTCGCCACTTTGATGACTGTGAAGCTGCATAAAATCAATGAAAACCTCACAATGAAGAAGGTTTTTAATGCAGTCTGTTTAGTTGCTTCTTGTTCCCTGAACACAAAACAAAATGTTTGCATATGGATTATCTGTGGCCTATTACCATATTATCTGTATGTGGGCATCTCTGCTTTTCATGTGGTACAAAAGAAGCATTTGTTATGGAACATTTTTCATTTGGACTCATACTCTTTAAAACAGTGTGCCGTACTTACAATACAGAGAACATATGAATTATTGATTTTCTGTGCTTCATGTTACAGTCATCTTTATTTGTTTGTTGGGAGTTCAGTGTTGTTTCTGAATTCACTGAGTCATCCATAAAGAGCTATGGGTGTTAATGGAGTCAGCAACAGAGATCTTCCCTATTTGCCTAATGTTTGCTGATTACAGTACTTCATATTGTTGGTCAGACCAGTGAGATAAGAATAGTTCTCACGGTAGCAGGTGTGAGGAAAAATGCTTCTGACAGCTCCTGATCACTAAGTATACACATGTGAGAAAATTTAGCATTTAATTTGAAGGTAAAAGAATTAAATAACAGTTTGTGAGTATTTGAACGCTCTTTTTTTCAACTTTCTGTGTTTAAAGCTACTGGGTTAAAAAGATTGTCTCCCATCTCTAAAATGGTTTAATGAGCTGATAGCACACAGGCTTACTGTCTCGTGCAGCCACACAGAAGTCGATGCAATGTTTACGTTGGCTACCAATGGACACTGCACATAAAAAGGTACTTGGGTAGCAATAAAAAAGGACATGAGAAGGACCACAAGCCCATAAATAATGCAGGTTTATGCAGACAGTCTCAAACTTGGTTCTTTTCTTTTGTTTTCCACTATGCTGCACTGCATCCTCCACATGATGACTCAGTTTACCTTGAAGGCCAGGCAGACCTTGCGGGCCACTAGCTTCTCCATGGAGGTCAGCATGACGGGGTAGCGGATCTCCTTCCCCTCGCTGTCCCTCTCTACCTTTCCATCTAAGGCAGGAGATTTCCGGGCCTCCGCATGTGCGTAGTCTATACCAACTGTGTAAACCTGAAGTGTCCAGAACACCATGTAACACACAGACACACAGGCAGAGGACACACAAACACAGTCAGTGTCTGCAGATTATCATGATTTCTATATTTCATTAACAGGAAAAGTGCCTGAGCCACTGGTGTAAAAATTTGTTCAAACAGTTAAACTTAAAAAAGACATGTCCATTGACGACCAAGTGAGCTTGCACAGTACCTTCACATCAGTACCATCTGTGGGCATGAACTCTTCATATATGTAGGATCCAGTCTTTCGTACACTGCTCTCTGGGGAGTACACACTGCTACGACTCCCTATCTACAGCAAACAGGAAGAGAGACAAAGACGATGTAAATAAATGTGATGTGGTATTACCAAAGAGCTAGCAGGTCTGATCCTGGAGCAGCAGTACGGACTTTTGGTTTGTCTATTTATTCGCTACATTACATTTTCTTTTTCAACCTGATTCATTTATGCAGCCATAAATATGGAATTATTTATTTTCCTGCATTGTATGGGAGACGGCTACCTTCCTGAAGAGTCTCTGGCTGCCCCCTCCAGCAGACGTTGGGTAATAGATGTAGACATTGTGGTCCTCGGCACACACAGGTTTCTCCACAAAGGGTTTAGGGAACACCTCCCCGTTCACCTCAACATGGTCCTCACCCTCCACCAGGTTACACTCTGCACAGGGTAAGACTTTAGTTTTAAATTTATTTTACTAGGACAAAGGAAGACAAAGGAAAGGAGAATATGTACAAACAAGTCAAATCTACCTGATGATCTGGGATTTGAACCAATGACACTTTGGTTTCTAACTGTCTTTATTTGTTGTGCTGCTTTCACATGACATAAGAAGCTCAAGGTTTCTGTCTGTTAAAAGGGAGTGTTTCCTCACCACCGTCACCAAGTGCTGGACAGAGTAGGTCCAGACCTGCTCTAATTGAAAAGTGCCTTGAGATGATGTATGTTATGATTTGGTGCTATACAATTATAAATGAACTGAACTAAAGATAATGTGTCCTGTATGCTGCCATATATCACAGATGTGCTTTCCAATACATTTTTCAATGAATTGATGGCTTTGTTTTAGTTCACATATAAAAACGTATTTAACAGAAAATAAGACCTCTCACTCACCTTCAGGATTGTCGGGGTCTCGGTTTAACACAGCATAACGAGGTAGGTCAATGCCCTCTTCCCGTAGGATCCGGTACACTTCCCTCCTGACAGGGAATCAAAAAAAAGATTACCACAGCGAGCCTGTGTGTGTGTTACTGAGGTTGGGTAGTAAAACAGCAATAAGGCCTATACGGCAAGCAAAAATAGCAATTATGTCATTTCCTTAGCCATCATGTAATCACTCGTGATTAAGAGAGGGGGAAAAAAAACTGCAAGTGCAAACAAGTTGGTTGCATAATAGGATGCAGCTGCTGCGATTTGGTGAGAGAGACAGTGAATCTGAATGAAATTGGGTGAATTTGCATTTGCATGAGGAAAGTAAAAATTCTTGTTAGGAAAAACAGTGAAATTCAAAAAGGGGACAGGAAATAATGAAATACTTATAATGATGCAGGTAGATTAACCAAGTACTGATATTGTTCAGAGAATATATTTGTGGAATCACTGAGTTTTGAAAGAAAATCTTCAGCGATCATACCAATCCAATGACAAGCATCACATGGTTGAGCTAAGACAGCACTAGTGATTGCTTTACTTCCTACAACACAAGTCTTAGAGTTTTAAGCTGCTGAAAAGTTTCTGTTGGCTAACTAATAAAACTTTTGCATTTGTGTGTCTGTTCATAATGTACCTGTCCTGTATGAAATACTGCATGTTGAGGTCATTGATGAGCAGTGGATTCCTGAGCTTGGCGTACTCCACAGCTTTGTCCAAAGGGAAACCTGAAAAAATGTCACACAAATAAAAACTGTATCAGTCCAAACAATATCCAAGCTCATTCATTTAACCTTTATTTAAATCTCAAAGAATCATTGAGGGCATGCCCACATGCGCAATGATGTGGAAAGTCCAGTTAAAACTGAATAATTACTCACAGAATTAATTAACAAACAACAGTAACAACAAAGACTGGAGTATTTTGTAATCATGTTTTTAAATTGTTGTAAAATGTTCCAAGTAAAACTAAAAGCAGTTTTCCCTAATAAAAACACACATTCTCAAGACCAGTGTTTTAAATATTTGCCATTGTTGTGCATGTGAGTCCGACAGACATCACAGAGGAAATACTTGAGGGAAATATTAGATTTTGCTTCTACCTTCCAACAATAACAACAACACAGGACTCACACCACGTTCCCATGGTCAGATCAACAATCCAAAAATCTTAGTCTTTTAAAAATAGAACAGACAAACAGTCCCATGTGATAAAATCTGGCTCAAATACACACAAAGACACAGATCAGTTAAAAAACAAACTGATGTCTGAGCTGCTGATGTATATAAATGTGCAGCATGATAAAGATAAAGAAGAAATACGCAGAGATCATTCATGTAGCTCTGCCTTTGTAAAACAAACTTGGTCCACTGCGAAATAAAATTAATTACGACCTTTAAATAGATTTTTCCAATCCCACAGCTCTCATTGTCTCCCACTGAGACATTCCCATAAACTGGCACTGGTTCCTGCCAGACAACCTGACACAAACCTGGCAACCTCTCTGAAATATGGTAAGGCTTTTGAGGGACTGATATTTCTCAAGAGAACACAGGACATTTAATTTACTGAACAGCTGCAGATTATTTATTTCTGTTACTTCCCCAGTTATAATTTATTACGCCTCAGTTGATCTGAAGCAAGATTATGGATTATTTTTTAAAACTTTTTCCCAGTAGATTGTTTGTGGTTTAAAACATTAAAGTATTTTGCTATTTATGGCAAAACACGATGTAATTGCAGCACACTAAAGGTTTATGTGAACAGCTTAATGCAAATGAGAATTTATCTGCAGGATAGGCAAACATGGCTTAATCTATATGTATGAGTAAACCTTAGGTTATACCAGTTCAGGCCGGTGCTGCCAGTAAAGTAACAATACCTCCCACACTTCTCTGCAGCATTAAAATGCCAGGCCACATTTCCCCTTCAGCTCCCTGTTTCTCCTCACGCAACAGGATGTTTTTGACTTGTCTGTAAATTTTACCTTTGGAGTGGAAGGAGATGAGGCAGTCGCAGAGGGGCCACTTCTCCACAGGTTCCCCCAGGATCACCTCCTCGGGAAAGATGACCACGCTGATGTAGTCAAACTTACATAGCCGCTCCAGGATCTGAGTCATGGGCTTCGATTTGGACTTCTTCATCATGGCACAGATGCCGACCACGATCTGTCGCTCCTGTGGCTGGTGGAGAGGACGGGGAAGACCAGGGCAGAAGGAGATGACAAGTGAGACAAGGCTACTGACAAGTGACAAAAATGTGCCAATGTAACGGCATGTAGAGGGCGTAAAGACAGCAGGACAGACACAGATATCCTGAGATGATGTATTGGACTTAATGGCTATAATGAGATGTCAAAACAGTGAGATTTAAAAAGTGTGATGGAAAGATGTGATTTTACAGCCCTTTGTATTGCAAAAAAAATGACCAGAAAAAACTTCATATTAAGTTACACATAATCACCCTTAACAAGTCTCTTATTAACATGAGTATCAGTAGCATATTGGCCTTTTATTAGTCATTATAAAGCACATATTAATGCCTTATTCTGAGAGTAAGGTTATTAGGATCATAGTTCATGTACAACAACTTCCTTACTTACCATCAATATGCAGTAATTAGGTCACTGAGTTAATGACTTAATAGTTGTAGAATATGTCAGAACAAGGCATTAAAAGGTGCTTTATAATGACTAATATAGAGCCAATATGAGCTAAGACGCTTACAAGCAACTAGTTGATTGCATATAAGCATGTCCATAAACTACAGTCATAGCTAAAGCAGCACTGTTCCTGTAAGTTGACATCCAATTGTTGGTAACATCCAAACTAACTGCAGGAATCTTAACGTGTAAATATGGGGACATTTTACATCAAGTAAAAGCTTGAACTTTGAACATTACCTTGTTATCAATATCATAACATGTGCTCTGAGTCGAATGCCGGTGTCAGCCTCAACCACAAAGAACTGATAAAGTTTATGAGTCTAAAAACAGAAAGCTGAGAGGAGCTGAAAGAGGAAACCGAAGAGTGGAAAACTCTTGATTTTTAACTGATGGCAATGTCTGTGTGTTCATCCACCACTTCAGTCCAGACTGGAATCTCCCACCAAATACTGGATGGATTGCCATGAAATTTTGTACAGATATTCATGGTCCCTTTAGGATAAATCCTACTGACTTTAGTGAATCCCTTAATTTCATCCAGCACAACCAGCAAGTCATCATTTACTTATCAAGTGAAATCTCTCAAATGTACACTACTGACTGACACAAATTTTGGTACTTGATCATGGTTGTCTAGGATATACACCCTTATTTTTTTCGCCCTTCTAGCAGTAGGGAATCCAAGAATGTTTTTTCATCTATCAATTTTGTTTCTGGTGTGTAATGAGTTTTACAGCCAAACAGGTCCACTACTGTTCCTATAGACTTTTTCATCTGTCAAGATTTGTAAATGATGACAGCTGTCTATTGATTATTTATCATCATCAGATCGTCGACTAAAACCTGAAAATGTTTCCATTACTTACAACAAAAAGGAAAAAGGTATTGCTTTATCAGCAGCTTAAAACTTTATCACATTCATAGAAAGTGTACTTGATTCCTGCGATAACTTTGCACTATATTGTTATTGAGATTTGATTTATTCTTACATTAAGGAGTAAGAACATCTTTGCTCATATGTCACAGTGGATGAATGAAGGCATGAGCTGAACTGCTGCCTGCTCACTCAATGTAAAGTGACACACAGACACACTGTATACTGAGAAACAGAAAGAGGAAATCATAGCAAGCAGCTAACACAGCACTACTATAAAGTCCTTTTATAGCTACAGGACTAAACAACGGACCAGATGCCTTTAAGTTGTTTATCTATGGCATTGTTCTCACGCCAGCCTTTGTATATTTCTGTCTCTATTTTTTTTCCACTGTCTGATTCCAAATAAAACTTTCCTCTTTAAATTTCCAGGTCTGTTCGTTTCCTACAGCCCAAAATGGCCAAGGCTTTGGCTTCCTGTTCCAAAATTAAATACTCTTTTTCCACTGTAGATTCAGTTATATTATGAACTCATTAATACAATGCATAGGTCTAGTTTATAAGTGCAACTTGTTTTGTGGTATTTTACAAATGACACTGATTATGAAAAAGTTTTACACAAACATATAGAAGAAATATATTAACTTTGATGTAAAAATGTCACAAGCAGACATGGTGTTTTGACACCTATAGAAACATATCTAAAAACTTGAGCTAACACCACTTACACTTACCGACTCATCTTCATCATCCTCCATTTCCTCTTCTCGACACATATTATTCTTCATGCCTGCCTCCATTTGGCACAAGTCCGGCTCATCATCTTCACAGCCAAGCACAAACCGAGGAACGTCTCTTTGATCCCGACCCTGTCCTGGTCCTGGTTCTGGTTCTGGTCCTGGTCCGTCGCCGGGCTCGGACATCACAAACCCCTGTGCGACATGGATGCTTCAGGTGGCCCCTCGAGCAGCTAAGCAGGAAGAAACCTAATCAACTGTGTTCCACCGTCACTGGATGACTGACACCTGGAAGGCTGATGATAAAGTCAAGAGTCTGTTGGTGTTTCTAAGCGGGCTGATAACGGATACGTGCGGCCGTGTGTGTGCAGGATGTGTGTTGAGGTAGAAAAAGAGTGGTGGATGTCCTAAGAGGTAGAACAGTGGGAGCGGACTCCACGTGGGTTGAGGTAGATAGTCAAGATCCTGGTTTTATAACTCCCTGTGTCAGGAGAGAGGGGGTCCGGCTCTGAGAGATAACATGTCCCAGTCTGGAGACGATTTTTCACACTGGAAAATCCACGATCAGCTCTACACCGTTTTCCTTGCCCTAGGAAGAAAACATAAAAAAAAAACTAGTTCATATCAATTGCAAAACAAAAAAAACAGTTGACGATTGCAGCGACACAGAAGTTACAACTGTGTAACTTGAATAAATATACTGCATCTGAAAAACCGCAGCATTTGTTGTTGCAGTGTTGCAGCACCCACCATTTGTGAAATAAACGTCAGGGCTGTAACATCAGCTGTAACACAATAGAAGAAAAACTTTATTGATTCCTGAGGAAACTGGCTTATTGCAACACCCAACGGTGAATAGAGATTTTGGCTAGAAAGAATTTCTGGTATGCTGACTGTTGAAATACTTATGGACGATGGTAGTTTACACACCGAGTACTCCACAGTGAGAGGGTGTTGGTCACGTTAGGTATTTGCATCAATAGATAATCACAAAAGGTGGACGAAAAAACTTCTGCTGCTGGTGTAGAAGAAGTAGAGTCATTTTCACCTCTGATAAATTGCAGTATCCAATCAAATGTTCATATCAAATTCAAATCAGAGGCCAAGACTACAACATTTTAAATGATACTGCTTCAGCTCTCCTCTATCTCCGTATTATATTAATTTAAGATCTTCTCTACTCTAATTTAAGGGATTTCCAAGGGTCTTACATCTAAGGGCATTTTAAGTTGTAGAAAATATGATAAATGCCTTTTATTTTTAAGCCTGTGAGTAGGAGAACATTGGAGAATGTGTCTGTCCAAAATAACACTTGTAGCATTGTGGAAATTTGCCTGACTAATAAAGGAAAATCTAATCATATAAATGCGCATGCAGGCTTTACTTCTGTTGTTTCAGTCTGGTTCAGTGATCCTCACAGGTGAGATGGGCCACTACAACAACACTGTCCGCTCCATGTGAGCCTGCTGCTGACTCAACACATCTCGCTTTCTAAAGAGCCCATAAGGCTGTTTGTCAAAGCCAGACTCTCTCTCTATTGTGTTCCTGAATGTACATTGAGCTGGATCACGTTACTCTGGTTTGCATTTCACTTTTTAGCTGGAGCCATTCGTGAAATACTCTTGATGGTCCCAGTCATTGGACCGATATCATTTTCATCATAATTACTCAATTATAAGCATACATTTTATCTTTTATTTCTTTAATTAGTTTTTGCCTGACCTAAATAAAGAGATATTTATTAAAGCAACTGCAAGGAACTTTCATTTTGTGTTGAATCTGGCGCCCCCTGTGGTCAAAAGCGGTACTGTCTCCACCTCCTCACATAAAAATCTTGATCTGGCTAGTGTGTGAATTTGTTTTGGAAGCGAGTGGGAGAATAACTTTTAAAAAAAATCCATTCCAATCCCACATTCCTCTATCTGTTGAATGACTTGTCTTCTTTGCTCGTTCTCCATCACTGTCACTTTTAGCTCTTTTTGTTCTTCTGTCAATTCTTTGCTTTTTCTCTTTGCTGATCCTGCTCCAATATCAGCTATAATCACTAAAGATAAAATTCCCTGATGGAAAATCTTCTCCTGCTTTTTTTAAACTGGCTAACAAACTACTCACTGTGAAATTTTGCCTGGGAAAACATAAATGTTGGGTCTTATTAAAATAAATTGTTTCATCTGATTGAACAGGGAATCAGACAGTCAGGCATTAAGAACAACTAAGAAATGGCTTCTCACTAATGATCTCATTTCCCTAATATGTAGGTCATATAGAGGCATCAGAATTAAACTGAGACTATTTCATAACCACTTAAAAACTCCTTGCATTATGTTTAAATGGCATATCAAATAATGAGCTATTCATTAACTCACTTGGCCTGCCCAGTTTCTCCCAGACAGTATAAGGATTTAACCCTGTGGCCTTACAGTCACAAATCCCATTCTGTAACCATCCCCTTCTCTGCTTTGTTGAGATAGCACAATCATATTCAGAAACGATTCAGAAATGGTGCAGAGTCAAGTGTGGAAACAGCTTTTTTTACTGGCCAAGTTTTGAATTTTAAAATGTCAGCAAAAGTCACCTGTTCAGTTAATGGACAGCTTTGACAATTTGAAGAGCATGTGCACGGTTACATGTGCACGAACACATCATCGTCCGTGAACATATTCTTTTTAAATCCATTATTTAAATCTATGTTTAAGTCTTTGGGTGCTTGTACAAAGTATCTCACTGCGTCTGAGTTCGTTTGCTGCTCAGCCAGCTTCACAACATACTGATGCAACTATCAAGATGTTTCTGCAATCATTTTTGAGTTCCCACTTCCCAGAGTAGTTTACACAGAGGCATTCTGGGAAGTGGAACTGAATAAACTGTTTGTTGTCGCTGCCTTTGCTGTGATGACAGTCTGAAATCAAAACAATAGGCAGCCCGTCCTCTTAATGTGGCTCTCAAGTTCACACCCAGCATTAGGGCTTTGTTCGGTGTTGGATGTTTCTGCTGCTGCATCACTGTGTCGGCAGCATTCAAATATTAGCACACCACCAAAAAGAGAAAATATTTGCCATGCATTTGATGCCAGAATTTGCAGAAATTCAAACTATGGAGCAAGAATCTCACCTACACACAAATGCAAATTTAATGGTGCACCTTAATGAAATAGACCCAACATTTTTTTAGTTAAAGAGAAAACATGGCATGACTGAACATTCATTTACAAAATTACAACACACACGCCAAAACAATACGCACAGAAGCAGTTAAGTGAGGAGGAAACAGTTCTCTTACCAAAAATCCAACAGGTTCCTGCTGCCAAATTTCAACAAACATTTGCAACTCCAGTGCTTCAACATAATGAGTTTGTGTGTGGCCACGGCTTATCTGTTATCTGATCCCAAACCACAGAATAAAAAAGCAAAGCTGTCATGTCATCCCCTCGTAACTGAGCCAAAGCCCAAGAGCGAGGTGTGAAATGAAGCCTAGCAGGAAGAAGAAAGTTGCCACTGTAGTATGTCCACAAACAGTAGACGCAGCCAAAGCCAGGTCATGTAGCTCTCTTCAAACATACACCCGCAACAAACAGCTGACTCGAGGGGAAAAGCCTCCAGAAACAGAAGGGTGGATCACATCACAACATACCACAGGCCGACTGCGCATTCCACGCAGTCTTTGAATGAGTGTAAGAACTTATTTAAAGTCACTTCCACTCACATACAGCGCGGATTATTTCACTGGCACCACTGAACGTTCTGGCTGCTAAAGACACTGTCTTCCTTGTGTCCTGGACTTTCTGCCAGGACATACTTCGACCGAATCTCACGCATGGCCCAGTTAACCTTGGTACCCAGAAATAACGGTGTCCTCTTCTGCAGGGGGTCGAAGCAGGAACTGAGGGGTGGAGCTAAGCCACGGGTGTTGGGCGCCATGGGCCAGCTATGCTACCCAAAGATAACTCATCATTACTAACCTCTGAGGTGATGACAGGCTGCACTAAACTAAGTGGAAACGCTTCTTGCTGGCTCGCGGTCGAAGAACACTAACGGAGACAAACTCGTAAATAAATATGTATAACTGCTGCGAGGAGGCACCTCTGAGCTTGAGTTTATTCTGTCTTTATTGCACCAAGGGCATGACCTTTACTCCACCGGCAGGATAAGCTGACACTGCGCACTGCAAGAAAAATGCTGCTTGATGGTTAAAAATACCTGCGTGCAAAACACCAGATGTAGCTAATGAACCAAAATTTAATTCCAAGCAGACATTAAATCAGGTGATTTCACCAATTAAAATAACTTTGGGCAGTGAACTCAGCTGGTGTCATTATTGGCTGTAAGGGGGGAAAAAACCACACTTGGCCTTCAATCATACGTGACTCAACACCACTGCTGGTTCAAATTTGCATGCTCTTACAATTTCTGCTGGTATACATTTCAACAGAAAATCCATTCCTGATCCACCACCTGATCTCCGTCTTGGACACATGTTCAGTCCTGCCAGTGTTAGTCACCGCTTAACCTTTTTTTTTTTTTTAATTTATTAAAAAATGCCATGACTCAACTATGAAAGCAACGACAGATGCCATTGAAGGCTGGGTCAGACTTAGTCATGGTTACTGATTCTTTATTTCTGATGTAAATCATAACATTTCCTATTGGTTTCTTTAGGCACAGTTATTGTAGAGTTTCTGCACTGATATCACACATGAAGATCAGTTCACACATTATGAGGAGTACTACACTGTCTCTTGCAAGTCAGTCAACTTTATGGAAGTGCAATATTAAAATCCCTGGACTATCCTTTAAAATGAGACTGTGTAACCTTTGAAAAAGGACAGTCTTCCTCTTAGAATTCAATTCAATTCAGCTTAACCATTGCTGAAAGTTGCAATGCTAAAGATGTATCTCAAGACACAAAGTCACAAAGTCATACTTTTATAATACATAAAAGTATGACTTTCATGTTTTTGTCATTTTAGGGCAACAAGCCATGCCTGAGGCATGGCTGAGATGTTGTCATTTTTTGGATGCAAATGGGGGTTAATTATAGTCATAAACAGCTTAATGTCCCTTTCACTGAGGACAAAACAGCAGGAAGACAAATAGGAGGCAGACAGACAAAACAGACAAAATGATGCGTGTCAAACTGTCTCCTGTGTCCCAGTTACATTGTGCCCATCAGCAGAATAAACCCTGTATCATCCATGAATAAATTAGGCGGCTGATAAAAAACATCCCCAGCTGTCACCTGTCGGCCCTTTTCCATGGATGAGTCACCTCCATCATCACTGCAGGTCCGGAGATCAACAACACGGCTCCAATAAAAGGCTTTTAACCTTTGAGACTGTCTACCACAGGAAGCCTGTGTCGTGTTTATGACCGCTGAGGGAGGAGCTGGTCATCAGCTCCTATTCACTATCATTTCTCTGATAAGATGGCAAATGAGACACATCACGCAGACTGTGCAAATGGCACCAGTCTGCCTGTCAATTATAGACTCCTATTTTGTGGACTGATTGAATGACTGCAGGCCCTTTGGAGGACAGAATAACTAATAAATGACATAATACCATGTTTGTGATTAGGACCTTCATTGTGAAAAGGATTTCTATCAAAGTAAGAATGATGCTGATCAAGTAGGCAGCTTGTTATCTGAAGAGAGGTCAAAACTAAATCATTAACAAAACTGTTAATTATTATATTCAGTGAAACTTACTGCTCAAGTGCACAAAGTTATCGAGGTTGAACGCCAACATCAGCCCTGAAACCGTATCACCCCCCGGGGTCAGATAACATGCTGGTGATGTTATCAGGATTCAACTACGAGTACAGGAACAGCAGTTACAGCCGCCTCTACAAGCTTGTAAATTCATTATGCACCAAGCACTCGAGAAATTAGCTTTGTTTGCAAATACAAACTGCTGTCATTACTGAAAACAGAGGCCACTGTCAGAGTACTGCAGGCCCTGCAACACAGGCCCATTATTTCTAACTCATCAACGCAACCATTTCCCACTGTAGGAGATGAAACCTCTGTAGGGTTTACAGGATGATTTATGAAACGTGGAAAGAAACATGACATTATTGTCCTGTTTCTAAGCTACTGATGAATAACTTTTATACAGCTTTCAGGGTTACAATAAAATGAAACTTTAATGGGTCCCTTAGGAGGAGCTGAGCTGCTGCTGCTGCAGATAATACAGCGACGCAGCAGCAACAAAACAGGATAAACAAGATTAAGTGGAAGATGTATCAGATATAGCAGATGGGGTTTATATTAATATATTACAAAGGTGACAATTTTACAGTTGACACATTTAACTTCATAACATTTAATGTAAAAAAAATGAATGAGATGAAGTAAAGTAGAGAAAAGCAGGACCTAATGAGACATTACATTTCATTTAGCAGATACTTTTGTCCAATGTGACAACAGGTGCATTTCTTGTTTGATTAAGGAAATCAGGCTTAAGTAAGTTATACAATGTGATGTCAATATGTGTAGCCTGACAATAAAAAAATACACTGGCCACTTTCTCCTGGTTAGTTCCATTTTATGTTATTCAGACTACACTGTTTGCATTTTGGCTTTTCATTTATCTGGGACTTTTAACTCACTTACACAGTTAAAATACCGTAATAATAATTAGTAATCCTCTATAAAGCTAAGTCAGTGGGATTCACATGTAATAGTTTCTCAGCTAAATGACTATACAGGAACATTTTTACCACTTTATGAAACATTTATGCCACGTTTAATAGTCTTCTTGTTGACGTTGCGTTACCAAGATTCCTGTAAAACTGTCTTAACATTTTAATCATGTCTTCTTTATTTTAAACTATAAAATATTGTTACTTGAAGTCTTTCTCAGGTCCGCATCAGCAGGCAGTGTGCCTTTTGTCAGACCATCCCTGGTTAGTTTATATTCAATGAATTCACACATTATTAAACAGATGGAAGCTATTACAGCTAAAATGAATGGTCGATCAACAAAGTCATGTCACAATCATCAAGTGGTTTTCTGTTCAGGTTTTACAGTTGTGAGAATTTCCTGCTTTTGGTTGTCTTACATCACATGAAAATTTGTAGTTCTTAAACTTTTAGTCATCCAAAATGAGCAGTTGGAAGATGTCACCTTCACTGTTTCTGACAGTTCATCGGCCAAACTCTTAATGTTAGTTTTAGCCCTAAAATCCATAATGTCAATATTTAAAGAGCATGACAGTTTATGATGGAGGGACACTTTCCCATCATTAGCAGCCACACACACACACACACACACACACACACACACACACACACACACACACACACACAATATGTCAACACTCACTTTTGTGAAAACCAACTAACTCATATTGAGAAAGTGGCCAAACCAGCTTTGATACTTTCGTTTTTAGTACATTTAAAACTATTGAGAAACGCCTGTTCTCTTGGATTTTAACACACTGGATGAGAAGAACATTGCAGGTGTCCAGCAGGAAGATTAAAACCACAACCTGCGTCTCAAATCACCATGGAACAAATGAATGAGTCTGTTGAAGTGTAGTAAGAAAAAGCTGTTGTGGGAAAACAAACCGCACAAAATACACAGATATAAATCAATGTATGGGTCTGTTAACTAACACATAAACATAAGTTACAGAAATCTAGCCTGTTTTTGCTCATTTACACCGACACAACAGTAAAATCCAACTTTCTCTGTCACAGGACTCGAAGCGAACCCGCGAACACAAACAGCAAAAGCGGTAAAAATCACCGGGACTTACCGGCGGAAAACAACCGGAGGTCGGTCAGCTGCTCACTTCCTCGTCCCCCCCGGACTGAAGTGGACCGAAAGGAAGCTGCTGCTGCCTGACTTTACTTTTTAAAACTCTCCAACTGCGAGCTACACGCTAAAGTTCACGTCCGGTCATTGCTGGTGGTTGTTAGTCAGATCTGCTACCGGCTTCCGTCCTTTTCTTTTTCTTCACCTTTTTTTAAAGACACAAAGTTTAGTTTTTAAAAGGCGCGCCATTACTTCCATCTACCGGTCAAAGTGGTGTATTGCAGCGTCGCACTCTTCAATGAAAGATGGAACAAAGATTTTGATGTTTTATAAGTAAAATAAACAGTGGAGAAATGCAACTATGTACATTTACTCAAGTAGGCCAACTTTAATAAAGTACAGTTTTGAGGTACTTGTATATTAGTAGAGTATTTCCATGTTGTGTTACTTTATATTTTACTCCACTACATTTTGGAAGCCAATATTGTACTTTTAACTCAATTGCATTTGTTTGACAACATTAGTTACTTGTTACTTTTTAGGCTAAATGTGTACTGTAAAGTCACCACTAATCCTGCCAGATAAATGTATTGTAGCTAATGTGTAGTGTGGTTCAAGTAAAAAGTTGAAGGAAATAGACATACTCAAATATTATACTATATTATCAAATACTTTTAATACTTTTTAGCATGGATCAAAAATGTAATAATAATTATTATTATTCTTTTGTGCTTATTAATTAACCCTAACACTGCACTCTCTTTTTTTTGTACGTAATTGATTCCTTCATAGCTTTTGTCCATATAAATAAAAAGGGTCATTTATAAATTTGTGTCACAGCTCAGTTGGTGTTTAATTGCCTCCGCTGGTTTTTCTCCCTATCATACTAAAGCAGCCAGAGGTTACAGAACAGTAATTAATTTGCAGAATGCGGACTTATCCACAGACTATATATGAGCCATTTATATTTCTCAGTGTGTGAAGAATTGTCCAATATGCTGAATGTTTCTGCTGGTTCAGTAGCATTTTACAGTGTTTCCCCTGGGAAATATAAAGACTGCAGATGCAAATGATTTTACCATTTGAAAGTTTGTTTCTACACAATGTCCTTAAATTGGGAGCAGTATGTCTGGAGAATCAAAATTCACATAAACCTGGTTAATTATGTGAGGCACAATAGGACATTTAATGTGACTAATTGTTTTGTTTTTTCAATGAAGTCATCTTTTGTTGATAGAAAAACATTGATTCTAGTAGCTTTAAGTAGCTTTTATTGGAGGCCTAAACAGTCTGCACAGAGGTATCTGCTAAATACCTGATGTACAGAAGCACGTAAATGCACATATAGCATCAAATGTGGGTCAGATTTTGGCCATTTTAAAGATATAACACATACAGACTTCTTATTTCATTAGGTGAAGGTATTCATTGGACCCTGCTGCCTCACACAGGAACCCACACAGTCCAGCCTCACATAGATTTCCATAATCCCACAGTTGCCTTTGCTTCCCATTGAGCCGTTCCCAGCATCAGACCGGCACTGCTCGCTGCCAGACAGCCCGGTGTGGCTGATGCGAGTTTGGCAACCTGTCAAGAAAATGCGGAGCGGCTCTCTGCCCCATCATGCTGCAGGACATGAGAAGTCAGTCTGTGCTTGGGCATAAGGAACTAGTGTTCACTAAAAAACCAGTAACCGCCTCTCCCTCCTTCTCCTCATCTTCTCTCTCTCACCACCTATCCTGCATCCAATAATGTCCTTTTTTAAACACTTGATATTATGTAATGCATTTAAAAAAATATATGTAAATGCTCTCTGAAGAGGCTTCTCTTCACTGATTCAATGGGCAGACTATCACCAATGGATGTGTTGGATTCTAAAAGCCCGCTGACAAACACGTCCTTGTCCACTTTAAGTCACATTCACTTTACAAGTAGTGAGGAATGGAGAGGAAACAGAGGTGAAAAGGTTTGTGTGCAGCGCTGTAACATTAGACACCTATAGAGAAAAGCAAGTTAAAATGTTCACTGAGACCAATTTAGCTCCATAACCAACTGTAAGGTTGAAAAAAACAAAAAAAAAAACAGGAAACTTTCCTTCATGTAGTTTCCATGGATGAAGAGTGTGCACAGTCACTGATGACGGATAATGAGGTGAACAGGTTTACCAAGTGTCCCTCTGTGTGAGTCTCTCCCTTCCTCTACTTCTCTCGCTCACTTTCTCCCATAGAGTTCCTGTAAAAGTGGAATATATTTGTTGTTATTATGACTCATGAACTCTGCCAAGTTTACTGAGACTGTGATTGATATTTCTACAAAACTGCACTTACTTTTCTCACCTTAGGCCGCAGTCATGTAGATTACATTACATTGATGGCTGAAACTTAAAATAGCTGCAGTAATGTCATAGATGTAGAACAGTCACAGATGCCATTTGTCATATTGTCCACGTAGAGTGACTCAGATAAGTTACAAAAGTTATTTGCAAAGCATATTCTTTATAGCGTCCATGTTGTTTCCACATTACAACTTAACGACTTTCCAACTTGGGAAATGGGACCTGTGCACCCGGTGACCTCCAGACTGACTCGCAATCACTCTGATCGTTGTGGTTTAGAGAATTAAGACAAGAGATTCTCTCCCTGATCTTATTTCACCAGGAAATAAACACCTGCAGTAGGAGGCAAAAATAATGGATCGGTGATGTAATGGCTATTTCTCTTTAGATCCCACACCGTGCATTTATCCTGCATATGTCTCATCTTTAACTGGGGGTCAATTCCTGCATTTCTTGTTGAGAAATAGTGACGTACAGAAGCCTGCAGGTTTACTTGCAAGATGAGTCTCTGATAATAAAAAAAAACACAGGTCAAGCACAGTAAATAGACGGTGGCATTATTGTTTGTTTCTCAACATAGTGTATGTAAGGTCCTGCTGTCATGTTGGTCTGTATTTCTTTTGTAACGTGAGTCATCAGTAAATGTGTCTTTACATCGGTGGCACAGAGAGAAATCCCTGCACTCTTATGATTGTAGAGTTGAGAGAGCGACCACATCATCCTAATTTCAATTTCATTTCCTGCAACTAGATAAAACATCAGTCTGTTAAAGACAATCAGGCAGAATGATGAAAAGAAGATCTCCTGTGCATCAGCTCATCCATTTTGTTCAGACCTGCTCACCAGAGTTATCAGTGCGGCTCATACATCCACACATATACACATTTATATATAGTGAACGAGGCCTGACAGCTATAAAGCGGCCATTCACTTCTATGGAGAGGCTGTAAAGAAAAAAATGCAGCCCTCCCACTTGATAGACTGCAAGAGGCTGTGTCAACACACACACACGCACACACACACACACACACACACACACACACACACACACACACACACACACACACACACACACACACACACTGCCCCCTTTCCTTGGTGGATAGCAGGAGGAGATGCCCAGCCAGGACTGGTTGAAAGAAGGCCTTATGAGAAGGAACACACACACACATACACACACACACAGGTTGATGAGCAGCCTTCATATTAACAACTTGTACCATCCTGTGTAGAAGAGAGAGGAGAAACTTTGTACTAGAAAGTGTTTAAAAAATGCATTTGGTGACTGCAGGATTACAACAGCATAATAATATATGTCATATGATTTTAATTGCACACCATTGCAGGCACAGAGCAAGCGCCCTCTACTGGTCAATGAAACAAGTTGCAGGATTCAACACAACAGAAGTCCTGATTTCATTCTTAAATAATGCTGAAGTTCAGCCAAACAATTAATCTGTTAAAAAAAAGAAAAGAAGAAGAAGCAAAAAATCATTTTGACCCTTCTTTTGTTATTTGACCCTGTAGCCTAAAAAATCTGAATCAATCTGTGGAAGAACATAGCAAACACAGATGCTTCCATACAGATCACAAGGGATAAATGAATGTTTTTTATGTATGAAAAAAAAAGCATGAATCATAAGCTATGACCGTTGCTGATCTCCACCCAACTGAACATCTGTCGGAGAGTTTGGAGCCATGTGGTAGACAACTCATCATCATCCTAAGGGACTAAACAACATACTTTATGTTGGACATGTTAAAAGTTCTATTAGAATAACAATGAAGTTCAAAGTATAACATTAGAGATAAGTAGACATACACTAAAATGTATTGTAGCATGGAACAGAGTGAGATTTTAAATGTAAGAAAAACCTCACAGTCACTGAATACAAGCACCCACAAAATGCTAAACTGAGATCTTCTGTTTCAGGCACGTTTTAAAACACAGGAAGGAATTCAGTGAAGTGTTACAATATTCCAGCATCGGCAGTGTTTTGTTTTGACGGGTTGCTGGACCCCAGGATGTTGCTGAGACGTGTTAAACAATATGAACTGTGGCTCAATACATTTGCTGTTGATGTCAGTGTGAGTGGACCCTGAAGACAAATCAGAGGGACAACACGCTGGTCTATTAGACTAAATGGACAGAGAAAGCCTTGTGTGTGTTTCTGCCTGTCTGCTTCTCTTTTTATCTGTGTTTCTTACTTTATCATATTGTCATATTTACCTATTGATTTATTGTGTATTGGTCAGTTTTTTTGCTCTGCTGATTAACAGTCTGCAGAGTGAGGAAAATCAGGCAAAACTACTTTTACTGTGGAAACTGTGGAGATGTTTTATGTCATGAACTCTGATGTACAGACCACTGACATTTATAAAGTAATATATTCTAATATGGAATATTTGCAATTGCAAATTAGGTGGTTGTGTTCGATATAGGAATGTGTGTGTGTGTGTGTGTGTGTGTGTGTGTGTGTGTGTGTGTGTGTGTGTGTGTGTGTGTATGTGTGTTCAGCCTATATGTGCATTTATAATTTATACTCAACTGGATACTGTATGCATTACAGTGATATATTTATGCTTATTCATACCCATAGTTTCTAAATCTGTATGTGCACAAGTAAATATGTCTTTTTATTTCCTGACTGCCATATATCATATATGCTAAATATGGGGCCACGTCCCCTTTTTGAAGGCTTAATATCTCCAAATCTAGTGGAGATATTGGCCTAAAATTTTGCACAGTAATTATTAGTTACAAGGGCATCAAAATAAAAAAAATATGAAGCAAATCTGAGATGGTCAGTTGGGGGCCTTCTGGTGATTTGGCATGGAATTACCCATATAAGAAGTGGTGCGTTTTAGCTAAATGCTAACACATCTCAGCTGAGGAATGTGGGAATGTCACTAGTTCTGCAAATACTTGGTTATAAACTAAAGTATTTGACAAATGAAACCTTTAATCAGATGATGGTGCTCAATGAAAAGTCCAGGGATGACCAAAGTTATCATCCTGTGGGGACCATGAATGTCTGCCCCCATTGTCATTGCAGTATTATCATTATTATTATTATATCCTTATTAGTAATAATAGCTGCCTCAATCCAATAATTGTTCTGATATTTCAGTCTGGACCGACCAAGATTGCCATCTCTTGAATCACGCTGCTATCATGGCTGAACATCTTCTGTAGCACGATTAATGTGACCTAAAAAAGGAGCTACTAGGTCAAGATCTGTGTGTGCAAACCAACAGTGATTTTATCATCATCTTCTGTTTATCTATTCATACTGGACACGCAAGTGTGTGTGATGTCTATGTGTGAGCGAGTGCATGGGCGTGTGTGTTTGCCTGAACGAACAGAAAGCGCATCAACCCATCAACCCCGAAACAGACGCCTCAGCACTTTTTCCTGAGCTTGAAATTTGTCACCCTCAAGAAAAAGCCTCAGTCTGGTTCCAGTTCATCCCGTCCGACTCTCTGTGTCAGCAATATTCCAGCCTGTTTCCAGTGTGTGGCTGCTCATATTTGGATCATTTGAGGCGGTGAAGAGAGACAACACAAGCGTCTCTGTGTTGACCTCCCTCGTCCGCTCTGAGAGGTCTTTCAGGTGGACTCATGCCTCTAGTTGTAAGTCAAGTCTGCACTCACGGAGACTGTAAATGAGCTGAAATCACAGCTCAATTGAGCGATAGTTTATTGGCAATTACACACAAAATCAAACACAGGAGGAATAATTTTGGATGCACGTGACTCTTATGTCAATTCAAATTAAACAAATAATAAAACAAATTAACCAAATTCTTCCTTTTTGTTAGAACAAAAGGGACATTCATGCTCGAACTAACATGCTTTATTATAGAAACCTGTGAGCAACAGGATATCACAGTCATTTACTGTGTAATATTATTGATTTTGTGAGTCAGCTCGACACCATAGCCTTACACACAATTTCTTTACGACCCAGGCTGTGAAAACAGACTACCTGTCTGTTTCTACAGACTCATTGTGAGCCTGAAAATATAGTCAGCCCAACACATAAAGCATGTACACTCAACACTTTTAACAACCTCAGTGCAATTTCAGGCCTGTGACATTACAACACACTGAGTTTTTCCTGCTGCCACAGACTGTAAGAGTGGTTCAGTTCTTCATGCTCCACAGGACAGAACTAGTTGTTCTGACCTTGTTGCTGGAGAGATAGTGATATCAAATGGCAACATAACAAAGCAGATTTATGGCAAACATAAATAAAGCAGAATGTAATAATTTACTAATCCTTTCTGACATATACTCAGTTGAAAGCAGCAGCATGTTTCAAACAAGTCGGGACAGGAGCAACAAAAGACTGAAAGTTGTGGACTGATTCAAAAACCCCTGTTTGGATCATTCCACAGGTAAACAGGTTCATTGGTAACAGGTGATAGGATCATGATTGGGTATGAAAGGTTCATCCTGGAAAGACTCAGTCGTTCACAAGCGAGGATTGAGAGAGGTCAGAGGAATCCCTCAATGAATTGTCTTGGCAATCAAACCAGGCAGCAGTCTGACAAGGCTGGTCTGTGGACTGAGCCCAAACGCACAACACAGAGGCAGGAAGTGCAATAATAAAGTCTTTAATGCAAAGTATCAAAACACTCACGAGGAAAAATACTAATACAAACGATGAAACAAAGTAGCAACTGAAAATCACTCTTGTGAGGTAACTTAATAATAATGCAGCAAAGGCTTAACCAAAGTATGAACCAAAAATCACTCCTAAGAGGCAAAAAGGCAAAATGGCAGAAACAAGACAAAGTAAGAAAATAACCTGAATCTTGACGAATGAGAAGGCAAAGGCGAAAACTTGACATGGAACGGCACGGTTGACTGTACAGACGAGACGAGACAAACTGGCACAGGACAAAGGGAGACGCAGACATTATATACACGAGGTAATGGGGAACATCAAACCATCCTTTAATATTGTCAACAGAAGATCAGAGCTGTCAATGAAGCTACCCAGAATAGTCTAACTAAAACATAAAAGTAACCAGACTAACAGGTACTTTAGATTTATGAGTTAATGTGACAGTCAGCTGAGTGAATCTCTTACCAAACTAGGTCAAATTCTCAGTCTTAATAATTAATTATTGATTAAAAATAATAATTTCCTTCATCTGTGATCCAACAGATGGATCAGTATGTGTGAGGATGAACAACTCTCGCTTTTTCAGAGGCCTGTGACTCAGTAGTTTTCTACACAGTGGAAAACATGTCTATGGTCTTGTAGCCGACATACTGTTCCTTTGTCTGACATTTAATTTATCTGTCATGAGTTATGGAGCGACTGTAGGGTTTGGCTCAAAGAAAGACTCTTGGCTGTCTTTACGTTGAAGGAGACAAACTCAAAAATGAAGACAAGCCTGTCTGAGGTCAGAACCATATGAGTCAGTTACTTTGTGGTCCTGTTGTATTTTCCCTGTAGCAAAACTGTGAATGCCAAAGTTAGTCTCTTGCAAACTTCATTATTGTCTCATAAAAGCTACAGGTGCGTGACACGTTTTGCCGGACTTCTGGCCTGACGACTCTGGAGGCTTTCTCAGGACTCGCCATTTGGAATCCCCAGACCTGCTGGCTTGGAAAGTGGGAAACACTTCTTCCTCTTGAGCAAATCCTGCTGAAGTGCTGTAGCTCAACAGCTTTCCAGTGAAGCTGCTCGGCTGCCAGTATTAGAAATCTGTGGTGGCACAGGCCAAATAACTATGAATGTGCAATAGAATGTCGATAAAAAAAGAACACATGTCACCGGGCAGACTTTCCCTGCGTAAAAAGAGCTGCAACATAGACCTATAAAATAGATGTTTGGAGGTGGCGTGGTGTAAAAATGTCCTGACTCTCTGTGCTGCTCTTTCAGATATGCTACCATGCAACAGCTGATTGACATGAATGATGGCGAGCAAACCCACTGTTACTATTTCATCTGCGTGCAGCTGCTGAACAAACATCAAGTCGGCAAATAAGCACAAAATTAGAGCAAATCAGCCGCTAATAAGTTTTCCTTTGAAGATGTAGACGACGAGCGTGCGTCAGTGAGAGCAGCGAGCACACAGCCAGTATTTACACCTCTGAATAGAGTTCGGTGGGAGACGAACGGGAGACACGCCTTTACCCCCCCCCCCCCCCAACCTCAGGCCAACATTAGCATGTCTAACTTTAACCTGAATGCACACAGACACATGTGGCCGTACTGAATGCATAGTGAAACGTGTGCACGCATGCATGTAAACACGTGCTCACACAAACATAACTCATGACTTTTTGCCTTTTCAGCCACTTTGTACACACACAAGCACTCATGCAATCACATACACTTGAATTTTTTGAGCATATACAGTCAACACATATTTCACATTCACTACTATTATCAGGCAGATTTGCAGTTAGCATTGAATGGCTTTTATATATCACACTTTATTTCTTTGATATAGCACCAAAAACATAAATAAATATAATTTCCACATGATGATGGAATAGAGCATTAAGAAAAGTTCCTTGAGTGGAAAATACCTTTGTTCCATAAGGACATATACTCATAATGCTATCTAACATAGAACACAACAGCTTTGACTCACTGAATCACTTTCATCATGGGCCAATATTACCCAGAATCCTTCAGTCAAATTCAACTGAAGAACAAACTGAATTTGCTATACTTTGATTTGGTGGCACTGGGCAAGACAAATTAACCAATTATCAGCTATCAATGTGTGGTACCACAGCTATGGAAAATACTCATTTCTGATTGGCTGGCAGGTGTTGAATGAATATCATGGACGCACTATAAGAACATTCTTTTAATACATCCATGGTTATAATCATATAAAGATAATTATGGTAATAATTCATAATCATTCTGGTCAAAGTTTACTCAAACATTTTAATTCAGTGAATATAAACTGTAAGTAACCATAGGAACAATTCAGTTCACTGGTGAAAGAGACCTTATCTAAACTGACTACAAAAGGACACCTCAGGGTTCCTCCCTATTATGATTTATTGATCATACAAAGTAGAGAAGAAAGAGGAATCAGTGTAAGAAAGCGGCAGAAGACACAGCAAAATAGGCTGATGCACAAAAAAAAAAAAAAGCAAAAATCCACAAAGAGGCGAGGTCCAGGAAAAGAAAGCAAAGATCCAGAAACTATAGGAACAAAACAAGGACTAAACACTAGGAAAAAGGCTGGAACGCTTGGCAGATAAAGACAAACCAGCGCAGACTGAAGTGAACACACACAGTAAACACACTTGAGTGGGAAATCACACAAAGTGGGAAACACACAAGTGGGGAAACATACAAAGGAAGCAAGTACATGAAATACCTGAGGACATACTCTATCAAAATAAAACCTGAGCCAACAACAACAACTATGAACTGTACTTAATTATCCATTTGATTTGCTCTTTGTTTTTAGGCAGCATGAATAAAGCATTACATAAGTTTTGTTGAACCCATGGAAGGAAATTGATACACTAGTGTCAATCCATAACTATGCCATAGCATGAGCCTCTATCAGGATCTGAAGCTCCACCAACATCACAACCTGACATGTACAATGAGCTCCTACTGTGATAACTGGAACTGAAAGACTTGTGACTGGGTCTGTAAATCCACTTCAGCTTAAGAACAAAAGACTGCCAGTTCATTTAATTTGGGGGATTGGAATTGGTGAATCAGCCTTATATACCCGTCATCCATTTTTTTAAACCCTAGAGCTGAGATGTATTGCTTTTGAATTCACATGTACTCTAAGTGTAACAGGTTACAGCAAAGACCAACCTAACACCATATGTGTAAATGTGTCAAATAATAGGAATTTATTTCATGTCTTTCTCCTCCAGTAGCATCATTTTATAACAGTATTTTTGATAGACTACTAAATGAATGAATAAATATATTTGTTAATAGTATATATAGAGTATTTTGTGTGTGTAAAGCACAATCAACCTTTATTCAAACCAGTAACTGTAGACAGACTGAGATAATCTAACGCTGGCCAGAAGCAGCGAGTATCCTTTCTTCAGCTATTTTTAAAGATTTTGTCTGATTCTCTGCTTCAGCTTTGATATTCAAGGCTGTTTGTATGACCTCACCAACTGGCAGGAAAGGACCACATCTCTCTCTCTCTCTCTCTCCCTCCCTCCCTCTCTCGCTCTCTTTCCAACATCTAAATGTGTGGTAGAGTTTGAATAAAGCTTCTTTCTGCTCTCCTACACAGGCAGGAGCAAGAGGCCCCTGGAGTCGCTGGCGCTGGGAGCTTTGGAGCATCAACGGTACGTTTACAACTCGCCACCAGAGTCTCTAACAAGGAATACTGTGAAGGGGTTTTTAGGGGATACTTTGACACTTCTTCGTCCTCTGTTTGGGGGACAGGTATCTGGTTGAGGTACTGTACTCAGATGTGAAAGGTGTTTGAAGTTTCATCAAGCCGTTTGGATCCCTAGGATGTAAATTGGAACTAATAGAAATCAGAAACGACTAAAATGTGATCAGGTCCTTTAGGTTTAGGTTTCGTGCTCGTTGTGCTGTGGGAGTTGTGATGTACTCGCTGGAAGTCTGGTGTGGTGTGTGAGTTTTGCTGAGTTGACTAGTGAGGTGTTAATCGAGTCAGCATCTCTCAACAACCAACTGATGTTTGATTTGTTGGTTTAATTTTACTGCACTTTATGACTTAATGCTGTGATTTCCATTGGGATTTTAAATGTTTGATGTGGGTAGAGTTTCAAGAGCAGGAAATTGCTATTTTTTTATGTGGAATATGGAAATTATTTATTCGTATTTTTATTTATTGCTCAGTTTTCACTCTGGATCACTTCCTTGGATGGAAAGTGCATGTATGAACTCGCATCACATTATTGAATTATCTAATTTATTCAGTGTCTGATTCATTCCATCTGAGTGTAACTGGTCTCACTGTGACACTCATGACTTCCTGTCGAAACCTTTATGGCTTGCAAACCCTTAAAACAAAGCAATGTCTACTTGTAACCCCTCGTCACTGGTTGAATATCTCTTATCTACCAATTTTAATCACTTTGATTGATGAGCAATTTGTTTTCTTTGTTTATCTTTAAATCATTTTTAGAGGCCTGAAAAGAATAAAAAAGTCTGAAAGAATAGAAAAATCATTTTGTGTAGCAGAAATATATTTTGCGTTCTATCATCGTGCAACCCCTCAGATTTATGACCCGACCCCTAGTGGGGGGTCCGACATCCAGGCTGAGAACTAACGATGCCACCGATGACATTATGTGGAATAAGATATTAAAATGTGCAGCACATCTTTTTATGTCAGATAATGTGCTGCTGATTATTAAATATGAAAACATAAACAGTTATACTCTCATACAATCAATTTCCAATTGGAAAGCCAGAGGGGAAAAAAATTCATTTTCCATTGCAATTTAAATTCTGAGTGCAGCATCTGAGCAGTAGACAACAGTGTGTGATTATTATAAAAACAAAGTAATTTATTGTAATATATTGAACTCTGGTCAGTAACATCCTGTTACTATGGCATCGTCAGGCTGCGCAAGCACATGCTGTGAATTGTAATTTTCAAACAGTTCAAAACAGTTGACAAAGGATTCAGTTACACCATATATCTTTAGACTTTTTAATTTCAGGATAAAGTGAATAAGCAAAGATTTATGATCTCAGTCTAGTTTGTTTGACACATGTGACTAATGTGCTGCTCATGCATTTCTTTGATCACAGACTTCAGAGCATGCAGACATGCACTAATGCACCTATAAGCACCTGTGAATATAAATCTTTCACTGCAAAGAGTCAGAGTGACCGTACAGTGTGTGTCTACTCCGACGTGTGTACACACACTCCCATGCGTTTTCTTTACCAGGGGCATCGGACGTGCGCTCCCACACATCCCCTCGGTGATCTATGAGTGTTACTCTGTGTTCCTGTGTATGCAATCACTATCAATGTCAACTCTGTTCTTCTGCTAAGGGACTCAGGAGGGTTGGAGGAGAGTGGGTGGAGGTGGTAGCAGGGGGGGGGGCTCCTCTGGATGCCCGCCTTGTGTTTACCTTGGCAAGGTCGCACCCCCGAGGCCCTGCCCCTGTCTGTTGCTGGAACAGACCGAGGCCTTATTGCCCTCCACCTCAGATGGGAGCGGAACATACCACAGCGGCCAAACAGGGGAGCAGCAGCCACCCCACCGACTGAATGGACACACTGTGGCGAGAGGGCTGACCTGGCCTGGCGTGGCTTGCTCGCCAGTGCTAGTGCGCGTTATGAAGAGGCCACAGTGTAAATGATGCATTTAAAGAGAGCCGAGGATCTGCTCAATGATCGGATAGTCAGCAATAAGGAGTTGAGGTTTTGGTTGGCTGGGCTGGAGTTTTAGCTGGCGTTCTCTGTGTTAATACATTGTGAGAGTGTGAGTACAGTGTGGCAGCCAGTTTACTGCTGCCTTTATCCACTTTGAGGAGGCCTAACTTAACTGTGACATATGGCGTTGTAATGTCATCAATCAAGACATTTAGGCAAAAGAAAACCAGTTTCAAAAAGCAACATTTCCCTGAGTCTCGACCGTTTCACCATCACTGATGGGTGTGACTGGGTGTGGCCTGAAGTTTGCACTAAACCACACCCAACAGTGATGTCGTGTTGTGCAGACACACCCTCAAGTACAGCAGCAAGGTGAGAAGTTAATCCACCAGGGGTCAGCAAAAACAAATTTTCCAGGTGTTGCTAAGTTGCTCTTCATACACTGCTTTTGCTTTTTCTTGTTTGATTACCTGGACATTGTTGCAGACAATGTGATATTATGGCCAGACAGCTGCCACTAAAAGACACTAAAATACTCTTACACTTATTCTTGCATCACATGCAATAGCAATGTCTTAAAGGAGAAGTTCATGGTTGTCATTTGAAAGTCATACGGGGAAAATAGAAATGTGGAAATGTGCAGAAAAGTTGATAAAAGTTTAGAATATGCCTGGCTATGGAAATGAAGGCGTTATTGTGGAAAACTCCAAGATACCTCCAAAAGTCAAAAATGCAATAGTGTACAGTAATAACTAGGAATCTGGTGTCGACAGACCAATAATAGTTAAAGAATAACAGAGTGTGATAATTCCAGGGAACATTTGTCCTTCTGTCTGTGCTGTGTGGTATTTTGTGTTTCCTCCCAAACTGGGCCAACATTCACTCTCAGACAGATCTTAGACAGCAGGGCAAATATTAGTCCTACTGTACATCCTGGATCTGTGGAACTCTGAGAATGCCAGAAACCCACCTCACACACCCACACGTTCATATATACGATATAAACGCCACATGAATGCGTTTGAACAAAGTCGTCATGCATCAATACCAGTGTTATTAACCAAGGTCACTGAATTCCTGCCAACCTCAGATCAACCACTTTGTATCTGGTTCCAGGTTTATTGGTTGTAAATTTCTCTGTGTGGCTGTTTGGAATGAAGCGGGTACTTTTCCTGCAGCTCGTTCTGGTGCTTGTGAACGCAGCACAATGAGGGTTCAGTTGGGTCTTGCAACGGTTTGGTATGTTTTACGGTGCTGCACGTCACAGCACCGCAAAGCTGAGGGAAAGTAAGCAATGTGGTAATCAGGGTTCGACAGATGTGGGTTTGTGATAGCGGAGCTGATGTTTTTGGATTGAAGTTGAATTTTGTGACCAAAAATCAAGATGAAAAAATATGTTCCCTTGGCGCCCTCAACAGCAGCATTTAGACTATAAAAGCTAAAAAACAAATTTGTCTGTATCAACTCTTTATGGATCAGTAAACTAAAGCATCTTGTCACACAATCATTTTACCAGTGATGCTTTGCACTAAATGTCATCATGCAGCTGTTGCAATTCATCCTGTGAGGAGTCGTGGATGTCGATAATAACATTATGTGCCCATCCATCTTGTAGATGTTGTGATATTTTACTGATTAAGTGAACATATTTTACATATTGGTGGTGCTTGATGAAAGGTCAGAAGATCATAAAAATCATTCAGCTTCATCCTCTGGGCAACTTGTATATTTGTAGCAGATTTCATTGTAAATTGCCTGATAGTTATAGTTAGAATATATTTCAACAAAAGCCAAAAATGACAACCTTGTGGTGGCGCCAGTGGGTAGCCAGGGTATCACTACAGTCAGTACATTTTACCCTCTGCTCCTTATGAATGTCTGTTAGATACAGTAGGATATAGTGTAAACACATAATTCATAAAGACTGAACAATTTGACAGCAGCTGCTTGTATTTTCATGCACTGACACTATAAATATACTGAATGCGCTCAGACAAAGAGACACGCTGAAAGGACAGTTTACAAGGTGGAAAAATAGCCTCATTTCAACGTTCATCTTCCTTCATTAGTTTTCAACAAACGGAAAAGCATTTGAAACGAATGAATCATACTTCTCCCTCTTCAGCCTGAACTTATTTTAGCACTAAAGACATTTCCTGTGCCCAGAGACAGAGGGGCTTTCATTCCTCGCTGGGCATGTATGGTATTTCCAAATGATACTAGAGACTCTTGACGTCCTATTTCCATTTAAGCTAATGAGGCTGACGTAATAACCAAAGGCTCTGAAAATCCTGGATAACATGGAGTGTTAATGCAAGTGTACAGGAGTTAGGAAAAAACACAGTGGCATTCAGGGGCAGAGGAAATGATAATAAACCAGCTTATTCATTCTAACACTTACTTCACTGTTCATTCAGTGGGAAATTCTAGTAGAGAAGGCAAAATGTTTATATCATTTTACATTTACTCACGTTGTTTATTCTTTAACTCTGCTCATTTCAGCCAACTAACGGCCAAATATCACTATAAACATTGGAATAGCTTTAAGTAGCTTTAAACTCTTCCTGTCCCTTCTGTCAAATCTGAGTCCATTACTGTCAGTCTGGGTATTTTTCAGGTAACGATGACCCCCCTGCTTCTGCTGTGTGTGTCCCTGCCCCTCATCTCGGCAACAGTAGTGTTTGAAGACCATGAAGGTAAGTGTGGGCCGACTTTCTCAGTTTCATTAAATGGATTTTTATCTTCGTCATCACGGCGTAAAAATTAAATATCTGTGTCTTGAAAATTAATTTGAAGACAATGAGAAATGAATATTAAGCTGTATTATAAAAAGGTATTCATCAGCCCTGTCGTTATCTTTTGTGTAATCGACTATCTCATTAGAGCTTCATTAAATATGCTGCTTATGTATTGGCCAAGTCGGTTTTCTTCTTCTGTCTTGTTTTGTCTCATCTGCCGATTTCACAAATAAAAAGACCTACAAATTAACCACGACCTGTCTTTACCCTAGAACTTGATGGCACATTGCGTGTCAGCATCCCTATGGAAATGCCTCTCCGTCCTCTGCTGGGCAGCAAGGTAGTGGTACCATGCTACTTCCAGGACAACACAGTCAACGACCCCGGAGCCCCGACCATCGCCCCGCTCTCCCACCGCATCAAATGGACCTACGTCACCAAAGAGAAGGTCAAAACCATCCTGGTGGCGTCAGAGGGAAAGGTCCATGTGGAGACAGAGTATTTGGACAGAGTGACCATGATCAACTACCCACTGGTGTCCACTGATGCCACCATCGAGATAACAGAGCTGAGGTCCAAAGATTCTGGCATTTACCGCTGCGAGGTGATGCACGGCATTGAGGACAACTACGACTCTGTGGAAATCCAAGTTCAGGGTACGTGAACGGATTCATTCAGTTTAGTTCATGACCTTTGTTGAAACACCAAACCTGCAGCAACAAAGCTCCAGCTCATCCATCTCAAATATTCTGTAAGATGGTTAAACACTAAAACTTTAGACTTCAAAAGAAGTTCAAACTTCTACAAACATGTTTTGCAGCAAAATTAATATTCTCTATTTCATTCAGCAACACTCTTGGAGCACATGTATAGGCCAGTATGTAGTATTGAGGATTAAGAAGGTCTGGAAGAGAGACCCTCTGTCAAAAAATACATTGGAAATTTGGCACCAATCATTCTTCAGTCTTCTTCTCACCTACTGTTTCCCGCAGGTATTGTGTTCCACTACCGAGCCATCACCACCCGCTACACCCTAACGTTCGAGAAGGCTAAGGCAGCCTGTATCCAGAACAGCGCCACCATCGCCACTCCAGCACAGCTCCAGGCTGCTTACGATGACGGATACCACCAGTGTGACGCTGGATGGCTCTCTGATCAGACTGTCAGGTAGAGTCCATCCATCCAACTGCTTATATACCTCAAGATCACTATGGACAATAGCCAGTGCTTTAATGAAGTAGTTTGCATGTTGTCATCTGTCAGAGAGAAGGATAAGATGCGCTGACATCTCTCCTGATCTCTCAAGGTACCCCATCCAGGAGCCACGAGAGCGATGCTATGGAGACAAGGAGAACTTTCCTGGCGTGAGAACCTATGGCATGAGAGACATCAACGAGACCTACGATGTGTACTGCTTTGCTGAGAAGATGTCAGGTACACTCGTCTAACAAGGGGCAGCCACAAAAGCTACCTGAAACTACGTGAAACCTCTGTCTACACAACTGTGGGCTGTCATGTCAACGTGTTCATCTCCTCTCTCCTCCCAGGCAGAGTCTTCTACTCCATGTCTGTGGAGAAGTTCACCTTCTACGAAGCAGGAGACCAGTGCGCCAAACTCGGTGCCCGGCTCGCCACCACCGGAGAGCTTTACCTGGCCTGGAAAGCTGGCATGGATGTGTGTAACGCCGGCTGGCTGGGGGACAGGAGTGTACGCTACCCCATCAACATCGCCAGGCCTCAGTGTGGAGGGGGGCTCCTGGGAGTGAGGACCGTCTACCTGTTCCCCAACCAGACAGGATACCCCTACCCAGACTCTCGCTACGATGCTATCTGCTTCCAAGGTAAACCCCTCATGGAGACTTAAGATCATTACTGATTGGAACATTCAACATCAACCTACTCTTAGTCAATAAGGTCACAAATGGTAAATTTTACCAAGCAATTATACAATTTTGTCTCCTAAGCTGGTGAGGACGAAGGTGCTGTGCCCATGAGGACCACCCCATTCCCAGACATCATCCGCATGACACCGGCCCCTGGGGTGTTCCCAGGCCTCACCCCCTCACCTGGGGGAAAGGAGATCGTGGGCGGACAAATCGAGACCCTCTTCCCACTGCCCGTCCCACCCAGTGTGACAGACACATACAGCAAAGTCACTCCTGTGGTAGACATCGATGCTGCCATGGCCCCAACAGGTAAGTTGGTTGTGTATTTAATCAATTACAAAGTAGTATCACTACTGAGGCAAAATGTTTGTTGCCCTGATTCAAAAATCACATGTCTTTTATTCATGTTTCAATAACGGGCAACTCACAATATCAAAACTCATCCGAGTATTTCAACAACAAATTCCAAGTCTCAGCACTGTTTAATTCAGTTCTTCTAACATGTATTTTTACTTAAATATTCCTAAACACACCACCTCCACAAAATCCTCTCATGCATGCTTGTGGCTCTTTTATTGGCCAGAAGTCTCATTCTGTCATTATTGCTGTCATTCCTTAACCTGACATTACATAATCACAGGGCAGCCAATAAATGACTTATAAATGAGTAAATGATCACAGTCTAGGGAAAGTGCATGAGGAAATGAAGATGACTATAAAAAGTAGACTGAGCTTGGAGAAAAAAAAATAAAATAAAATGAGACTTTTTACCTTCCTTCTGTCTTATTGTGTTTCTTTAATTTCCCAGGTGTGGTGTTCCACTACCGACCCATCACAGGCCGCTACACTCTGACCTTTCTGGAGGCTCAGCAGGCCTGCCAAAACATCGGGGCTGTCATCGCCAGCCCTCAGCAGCTGCAGGCAGCCTTCGAGAAAGGCCTGCACCAATGTGACGCCGGCTGGCTCCGCGACCAGACTGTCAGGTGAGCTGGACACGTGTCGAACAGGGACAGATCATTGGCTGGAAATGGTTGTATTAGAAACAGATTCCTGGAGGGATGTTGTTCCAAAGCAAAGCCTTAATACACAGCACTAACGTCCTCTTTCATGCTCAGGTATCCCATCGTGTCACCCAGAGATAACTGTGCTGGAAATCTGATACACCTCCCAGGAGTCAGATCCTATGGCTTGAGGCCAGCTAGTGAACGTTATGATGTATTTTGTTATGTGGAACGTCTGCGAGGTGAGGAACCCACTCACACACTGATTTAAAGTGAACATTAATAATCCACCGACATACCTGTTTGAACTCTTCTGAATGTTTGTCTGGCACTCCCCCAGGTGAGGTCTTCTTCACCAGTGACTACGACAGCTTCTCCTACGACGAGGCTGTGCAGCACTGTCAGAAGCTCAACACCACCCTGGCCACCACCGGACAGCTGTTTGCTGCCTGGAACCAAGGGCTCGACAAGTGCCGTCCAGGCTGGTTGATGGACCGCAGCGTCCGCTACCCCATCACGACCCCCAGGGCCCACTGTGGAGGCGGTCAGGTCGGGGTCCACATCATCTACGCCTTCCCCAACCAGACAGGATTCCCTGATGAGCACTCACGCTATGATGCCTATTGTTTTAAAGGTAAGGAAAGGAGACACACTGAAACATTGTTTTAATGCCTAAACATTTAGTTAAACTAAGTAAAACTATTAATTAGTGAAACAGCTACAAACAAAGTATAGTTGAAATAGTTGGTTAAAAGTAATAAGAAATGGTTGAAATAGCTGAAAATAATGAGAAGACTTATTACCTAACTAATCTGTTATCTCATTTTGCCTTTTGTGAATTTCCCCACTGTGGGACGAATAAAGGCTTATCTTATCTTATCTTATCTTATCTTTTCAGCTGAAATTGAAACCAGTGGGAATGTGACGATAGTGACGGAGGTCGTTATCAACAAGACAGTTGTCACAGTTGATCACTTTGCTCCCACGGGTAAGAAGGATGTATGAAATCTGTTCTCTGAAGTTCTTGTTATTACCGTTCTTTCGTTCCTACTTTCAATACTTCTCACAATACATTATCCTTAATTTTGTCAAGGTAGTTTGTTAATGTGTCATCATTGATAATTCTATGCATCTTCATGATCTGAGTTTTGTCTTCTTTGCTTTAGTTGAAACTACTTTGCTCTACAATGAAACTGAAGCCAATCTTAATATTACTGAAATCGTGGAGTTTATCAACAAGACAACGATCACAACTCAACAAGTCGCTCCTACTGGTAAGACAGTTAGAAATAACTGTGAATAAGAAGTGTCTCTTTGTCTCCCTTTTAATGTCTTACAGTCACTGAAATGGCCACAGTTATATTATTTCAATAAAGCTATGATCACTGTGCTAAAATATCTAAAGTACTCTTGTGTGGATTCTTAATATTTCCCCCAGTGAAAGCCATTTTGCCTCCAGTCCCTGTTGATGTGTCTGGCTCTGGTTCAGCTGATCATTCAGCTAGCGGGGAGAGCTCAGGGGAGGGCAGCGCCTCCGGTGCCAGTGGCTCCGGTTCAGGACAGACCGTCATCTTCTCCGGAGACCCTGACGTCTCCTCTGGATATCAGTCTGCCTCTGGAGCCCCGCAGGAGGCCACAGGAGGAAGTGGAGGAAGTGGTGTCATCTTCACATCTGGACACCTGGGCAGTGCATCTGGATCTGGGGAGGGTTTTGACGGACAACACTCTGGCTCCGGTGTGTCAGGATCAGGCTTTACGAGCGGCAGTGGGGAGATCAGTGGTAGTGGAGAAATGATGATCATCATGGTGGACGGAAAGATGGTGGAGGTGTCGAAACACCGAAAGCCCACTGAGCAGGAGTTAGGCGAGGGAAGTGTTGATACCAGTGGGGCTTTCTTGGAATCAAGCACATCCGGATCGGGAGGTCTATCTGGTCTATCTGGGTCAGGCTCTGGTGGATTTTCTGGCATCTCATTTGTCGACCACAGTGGCGTTGACCTAACAGTGCAGCAGTCAGGTGAGCAGGAGGTGTCTGGATATCGTCCCTTTGGATCCGGGCTCCACAGTGGCTTCCCAAGTGGTTTCCCCTCTGGTGTCTCAGGCAGCGGCTCTGCCTCCGGGGACTCCTTCCAGCATCGCGGTGATGTCATCTTCCTAACAGACACTGACATGATGGAAATGACCGTACCGCCACTGGTGCGCCACCCCGAGCAGGGCCGGGGCGTCGTGGAGGTAAGCGGAGAAGGAAGTGGGTCCGGCATCCATCAGGAATTCAGTGGCACCTTGCATCTCTCAGGAAGTGGAGCTTCTCATGAAAAACCAAGCGCTGAGCAGCTCTCCATCGCCCTGCCGCCTGGATCTCAGATTTCTTACACTGAGCACATTGACAGTCTTGGCCAATCAGGACTTGGGGAGGAGAGCCAGGAAGGCCGTGCAGGACCTACAGTGTATGCAGTGACTCCAGACGCAGCCTACACCAGCCCGACCACAGCACCATCAGTGTCATTGGAGACCCCTGCTGTTGTGGAGCAGCCTGAAGTAGTGGAAGGTACGACATGTTCAACATTTTCAAATTGTCTTTTCTCAAGTCTCCTTGTAGTGCAGCACCACTGATGAACTGGAGCTATGTAAAAGTAAAGTCTCTTTGCTGTGCCATCAGCCTCTTCAGACCCCTGTGACCCAAACCCCTGCACTTCAGGAGCCTGCTCCGTGGAGGGAGAGCTCGCTGTGTGTCGATGCCCTAATGGTTTCACTGGTGAAGACTGCTCAACACGTGAGTCAAACTATCATAACAAACATGTTGTTTTAATGGCATTTAGCTGAAAAACTAGAATAAGTTACAAACGTAGAAAAATCCATCTTTTACGTTTTTTCATACGTTTGTGCAAATGTGTTGTGATGTGTGTGTTTGTGTGTGCAGCGGTGCAGGGCTGTGCTGAGGGCTGGCTGGAGTTCATGGGCAGCTGCTACCTCCACTTTGCGGAGAGAGACACCTGGTCTGAGGCTGAGCAGCGTTGTCAGGAGCTCAACGCCCACCTGGTCAGCATCGGCTCCCAGGAGGAGCAGCAGTTTGTCAACTGTGAGTAGCTGCATGACTGTGTGTGTGTGTGGGTGTCTCGCTGGTCACAGGGCAGTCACGTAAACCAGATTTTTTTAAAGTGCTGGTTTGCATGTGTTTGTATCTTGTATGTACAAACATAGCAGTAGTCATTATATCTAATACATCTAAAGATATCTGATAAAATGTGTTAGAATCTGACAGGGGTGAATCTATCTATCTCTTCCAACACATGCTAACCTTAACTATGTCTATCCCCACATTACATGGACTGGCTGACAGGCAAGGTGTCCCCTGGACTGACTGGGTTAGCTTCAACCATAGACTGTATAAAATATGGACGTAGTGTCCGTGACGTCACCCATAGGTTTCTGAAGAGCAAAAATGAAGCAAATTGTAGTGCGCAGCCATCTTGGTAGCCTACCTCCGGTTACTCCAAATATGGACAAAGAGGTGGAGCGAGGGCGGAGCTGAGGCGGGTCCGATGGGCCGGCGAATGAACGCTATTGGCTGAAAAAAGCTGCTTTATTCGAAATAATCAAACTACCTACGCCTAACCAGCTAGGTTAAATGCTAAATATCGTTGCTAGCTGGCTAACCCCTCGACGATCTCTTTCCCGGTTCTATCCGTCAAACTCAGTGACTAGAATTAGCCGGGGTGACGCCCTTTAGACCGTCAGTGGCTAGTTGTCAATCAAAGTGGCGCCACTTAGATTGACAGCTATGAATTGTGCTTAATGATGTATTTTTTATATTTTAAACGAACGCCTTATAAAAAAGTTCGCTCCCCCCCCCCCCAGAGTTGTCATGGAGTAGAAAAACAGCTTATGAGACTAGAGCCATGTTTTGAACCAGGCTGTAAATATGTTTTTTTTCTGTCGTAAAATCGGATATTTTAACATGGGGCTCAAATGTAATTGACTCCCTTCTGCGGCCTGCTCTAGCGGTTATTCGAGGAACTGCAGCTTTTTTGCACTTCCGCATTGGCTTCCTTTTTTCAGCGCCGGAAGTTGCCGCTTGGTTTCAACGAGAGGAGGATGTGTTTAAGTTGTTTCAAAGCTAAATTCTCTTTTCATTTGTGATGCAGCCAATGGTCAGGACTACCAGTGGATTGGACTGAATGACAAAGACGTGCAGAATGAGTTCCGCTGGACAGACGGCAGTCCTCTGGTGAGTTCGCTTTCTTAAGAAATATCATCATAATCTATCGCTTTAATCTATTCATTGATCGTCTTTGTAACTTCCTCAGACCTTTGAGAACTGGAGGCCCAACCAGCCTGACAACTACTTCAACTCCGGGGAGGACTGTGTGGTGATGATCTGGCACGAGGGCGGCCAGTGGAACGACGTGCCCTGTAACTACCACCTTCCCTTCACCTGCAAGACTGGGCCTGGTAGGTTCACTGGGTTGGAATATCTGACCTACACCTTCACACAAAAACACTAATCTCAAGTGGGGTCATGGGATAAGAATGACCAGCAATCTTCACCAAGACAAGCTTTGTAACTATTAACTGACCCTTGATGTCTGTTAATTAATAAACTGTTTATCTTTTTAAATGTATTCTCTGTCTTTGTTTTCAGTCATGTGTGGAGCTCCTCCTGAGGTGGAACACGGCCGGCCCATGGGCAGCAGCAGAGAGCGCTACCCCGTCAACTCTATAGTCCGCTACCAGTGTGATGCAGGCTACACACAGCGCCACCTGCCTGTGATACGCTGTATGGCAGATGGACAGTGGGAGCAGCCACAAGTGGAATGTACAGAAGGTGAGCTTCCGATTCAATGTTTGAGTGATATATGTTTGTGTCTTAAAACAACAGACAAGTGTAGCTCAGTCAACAGCTGAATTTGGCAGCTTCAGCCACAAACAACCACAAACTAGAACCAGGTATGGAGACAAAAAACAAAACAAAAACAAACAAAAATAATATACTATTATAAGGTGTATTCTGGCACAAAAGCCCCTCTATATAACTGACATATTGAGTTCAACATAGTTCAAAAGATAAATGTGTCTGTGTATGTCAGGTCTGTGCAGCTGAATATATAGTTCGTTAAGTGGCTGTGTGTAGTCACTGCAGCTACGCCAATGCCACAATTATGTCATATATCACATATGCCTCCTCAAAAAAACTACACGTTGCAGCTTTGGCAAATACAGAGAAACAGCATGGAGACATTTCCACTGCAAACCATCACCACAGTGAATAAATGAATATCAGCACAGTGATTGTATGATAAAGCCTATTGAGTAATGAGACATTGTAAATAGAAGCTACCTCAGTGGAACTCCAGCTACATCATCAACTCACTGTCTCTCTGAATCACAAAGCATGTGACATATATGCAACCATGGTCTCTGGTCAAACTCAAACATTGTAGTTCATTCTCAGTGCCTTTAACACCTCAGCTACCTGAGCCCTGATGTTTTCAGTCCATCTAATTCATGACCAAGAAATGTAGGAGAAATGGACAAACAGGTCATAAATTGGAAAGCGTCTGAAACTCAGCATCAGTGAGGAATGTGTAATAATCTATACACAGAAAAATAGACTTCCTGCACAGCTAACATTTAAACATCACACTGATGAAGAGCCCGAGGTGGCTTCTGAACCAGAACCTGCTTCTGAACCTGTCACCACACCGGTCACTTCAGGGTAATTTAAAAGTCTTCTGGCATCTCATGTTTACATGATGTCATCAGTATGCGTACCTTTTCTCCCCCAGCCGGCGCCAACAGTAACAGGCTACACAAAAGATCCCTCAGGAGAAGAAGTAAAGGGGTCAGCAGCCAACAGGAACAGAGGAAGCTGCTCTGAGCAGGAATGAAAGGACATACAACAGAGAGCCACAAAGGACCCCTCTTGCAAAGAAGCATGGACGCCAATGCAAATGCCCGACCAAAAAGATAACATTCCCCCCCATGTATATACAAACACTAAAGCACATTTAGACAGTGATAGTGTAACTGACTGACGTTTTGGATCTTTGAGTGTCACTTTCTAAAGGCACTTTTCTATGTATTTATACCATGTAATTTATAGCTGTGACCCAGTATTTGGAATCATTATCTCAATGCATGAGAAATTTTCTGCAATCAGATGCCGGCACTGCACACAAAGTCAGGTAGATACAATAGTCAGATAATGATAAACGAGGCTTTTGAGTGACACACAAAATCCAAAACAGCCCGATAGAAGTGTTTTCGATTGCAGCTGGATTCTCTGAAGTGAAACAAATTGTTACATAGACTTTTGCTATATTTTAGGGTATTTTTCTAGATCTGTGTTTCTTAGTGTTTTTTTTATTTCTTATATTTGGTCTTAGACTCTAAGGACTACACTCGTGTGCTACAGACTGGTGAAACAAAGTATTTCTTACATTATAGGTGAAGAAAGTGGTTTTCAGACTTTTTGGTTGTGACCCCTTAAGATTTGGAAATGAGTATGTGTTACCCCTCTTACTTACAATATGGAGAAGGTAGATTTTACTTTATTTGAATTATCAGAGGAAGCTTAACAAAATCAGTGTTCCTTAAAATCCCAAATCCAAGTAAAAGAAAAGGAAATGACATGACAGAACATTGGTGCATTAGAAAGACCATAAACCATCTTTGAAGACCCTCAATGATCTGGTCACAACCTCAAGTTTGAGAACCATGGTGCAACTTCACCACCACGGTATCAGACATACTGAAACGTTTGTGCTGTTCCATTTGATGATGAATAGAAAGTCCAAGTTCAAGACGTGATTAAAGTCACTGCAACAGACCTGGATTGAAATAGTCAGCACTCGCGCACTTTTAGGAGTCTTCAGTCACTTCTGTGCTCATCATTTGAATCCAGTGCACCTTAATCAGTAAATTAAAACACATTTAAAAAAAAAACAATCCTCATCTGTAGCTGACACATAGCAAGGAAACCTAACTGAGTAACACATGAGATCTTTAGTGTGACACTGAACTGGCCGGCTGTTCCACCAGGAGGAGCCTCCAGGACGGTGCACGAGTCCACCTCATCGGGTGATCTGTTGCAGAAGATGCACACCCAGGTTTGCAGGTTGGGGTTTACATTTGTGACTTCTCAAGAGCAATCACTGACCTCTGTCAGCACTGTCTGATGTGAGAAGCATGCTTTTATAAGATTCAGAGTTTCTCACTGTAAATATTCTCTCTACAATTCTCTGAACAGCAGGATCTGTCAATAACTTACACACAGCAGACAGTTTGTTTGATTAATTCATCCTCAACCTGTTTGTTGATTTTTTTAGATTAATGACCTGGTAAGCTGCAGTTTTATGAGTTACTTATCAAGTATGACTGATTTTCGACAGCCAGCTGAACATAAGAAGACACAAATGGATTTTTATATTAAACCCTCAAACATCTTTGTGGAGGTTTCTGGTTGTGTTTCGTGTGACAGGGTTTTATCAACAGAAATGTACTTTGTAAAACTTGAGAAATTTTAGGGAAGAGAAGCTGTGAAAGCAGTAGATAATATAAAAATGATTAGAGAGAAGATGGAGGTGGAAGAGGAGGAGATAAAATGTTGACCATGACCTTTGAAGGTCAAGATTTGTTTCAACTCTGAGAACAGATACTTGTCCATATAGGACTACTCACACACACACACATACACACACAAAGCTAAACTCTCTCATGGGCACAGGCACACACACCTCAGTAAACACACCACAGAATCTGAATGAGTGAACACCTAGCTTATTCAAAGATTTGTACATTTTGTACAAGTAAATAAATGAATTAAGTGGATTGGGATGCTCCTGGCGTGAGCTGGAATTTTCTAATTACGCGACAGGATGTGCTCAGATTTCAACATGAAGCCAAGATTTGAGTGATGATGTGTCGGACTTTTGATAAATAAACCAAAACACGTGTAACACAGCTAAAAGACATTTCTGTTGTGACTTTGTTCAGATCCCGAATCCTGATGTGAACATACTGTGCTGTGCCAAATAAAACTTGGAATCATCTGTCTCTGTGAAATTATTGTCCCAGTGTGCAAACTATCACTTTTTTTTCACCCAGGAGTCAGTGACATTTTGGACGAAGCAGCTGCACGGGGCTCTTTGCTCTGTATGCACCAACTTATGAAAATCACATACTGAGATTTTCTGGAATCATCATCTTTCCCTGGAGCTGTTAAATTTGAGGTGAACTCTCCGAGCCAGAGGAACAAACCTGGCATTTAGTTTGTTTATACCTTCCTGTGGAACCCAGCCGTGAAAAAACACACAGTAAATAGCTCCTTCATCAGCCTCTACAGCGACTACCTTCATCAGTACAGTCGCAGCAAACAGATCAGCCCTGTGTGTGTTTGTGCGCAACAGGGAGAGCAGCCCTGTATGTATATAAGTATGTGTGGTTGCATGTGTGTGTGTGTTTGCACAACTACACTGTACACGTGTGTGTGCATTAATCTGAAGTGTATGTGGCAGTGTGTGTAGGCATGTAATCTGTGTGTGTGTCTGTGTGTGTGTCCACTCATGTTTGGCCAGCAGGTGTAAATAGGACGTGTTTATAAAACCTGTTGGCCATATAATCACTGGGACTTCTGTTCACACCCGGATGCAGGAGGGCGTAGCAACGTGTTCGACTCCACTCATCTAAAAGTGCATCGTGCCCAGACAGAGCGACGCTGTTTACATACAGTGGCTGTTTTGTACGGATCAGTGTCGTGACCCATCTCACCTCTCAACCCTGGCATTCCTGTTCACACTGTAAGTAAAGCTGTATGGCACCTTTAGATATAACCAACCAGGGGTGGTGTGCCCTCAAAGTACCTGAAAGAAAAAAATCTGTTTCATAGGTATAAACATGAACATTCATTTGAAACATGAATCAATGACCTGTGAGTCACTCTCAGTCTCCAGAGAGAGTACACAATGGATTGAGATGAAATATGTTACAGATGGACCCCAGAAGGTAGATTTCATATAGTGCCACCTACAGGTCAACATTTCCACTTTCAAACACATGCAGCTCAAGTCAAAGCTGTTTAGAGTTGAGTTAGTATAAGATGTATTAAAACTTGTGTTTCTGCTGTGATGCAGTCTCACAGGAGCACAAGCGTTTCCATAGAGTTTGAGTCCTGTCTAGACTTTTAAATTCTATAGAAATAACTGTACGTGCATTCTCTTAAAACGCCCATTGCTTGTTGCCACACTGATACAAATATGGGAATCACCTGAGGTTGGTGGTGATAGTTGTTGTCTGGCTGGTATAGGCTGTATTTGACAAGCCTGCTCTCCTCTTGATGCAGGGAGATTTTTCATGGCTAAAGATGTTGATCCCAAACTTTCCAAAATGTTACAAGGTCCAAAAAAAAGAAAAAAGTTATCCTTCCATGATTGTCTCCTCATGGTCAATTCAACATGTCTGCTCTCATGGTCTCTCCAGGTGTGTTGCATCAGTGCTGATCCTGCAATCACTTCCTACACACACCTTCATCTACGAAACTATTTCAGTTCTACATGTGACACCCTCACCTTCAATGCAAGTTTGTCCCTAGTCAATTTTCTAACTGCAGGATTTACAGAAACTAAATCATTTAATTTCTTCTAACAAATGTATCTGATATAAAAATGTCTTTACAGTAGTGTTTTTATTTATTTGTAGAAAATAGTACAAATGAATAGACATAATGAAAAACAAAAAAAAAAGGTACATGTATGTAATGAAACACTGTTTCTTATTCCACAATGGATGTAAACAAGGTAGTTTAAATATTACAACAATACAGATACTCACTCATTACTTCTGTTTTCTCCATCACAGAGCACTTACTCACCCAGAAAAATGAAAAAGAGACGCATTAGACTTTATAAAATGGGATACAAAGATATGTCAGGAGACAGAGATTCCAGTATATTTCACAGTGTTAGAAGAGTCTGTGGTGGAAGCAACTGGAAAGATTTGACAAGAAAACTCTCCCTCAAACATTAAGGTGCCTTTTAAGAAGGCATTTAACCCAGAAGTTTGCAGTTGTGTGATGAAGCTCCAAAGACTGAATGTTTAAATGTTGGTTGTTTGACTGCAATGTTCTGGAGGGCAAAAAGACAGTGTAAACATTTAGTTGAATAAATACGGGGTAGAGGATGGATTGAGGTACGGTTGGAGAACAGTGAATTAATTTGAATATGAAGTTGGTTTTTTTGAACATCTTCCCTGAGTTTGAAGTGAATCATCAGCGTCGGTGGTCGATCAAAGTCAAAGCTGCTCAGACAAATTTCAAAACAGCTGCAAAGAATCCGAAGCTAAATTTGATCTGTGAGGAAAACCTGCTGCAAAAATAAGTGAATCCAAGAAGATGGGAAGATGTTCTTTTTCCTTACACTATATGGCCAATAGTATGTGGACGAATTTGTTTTTTCATGAACGTTAGTGCTACAGCAAAATATATATATTTTAGACAATAGCCTTCAACTTTATGGCAACAGTTTGAGGGAGGTTCCTATTTGACATGACAATACCCCCATGTATATATCAAGATCCATAAAGAAGTGGTTCTCACAGTTTGATGTGGAAGAACTTGACCGGCCTGCACAAAGCTCCCACCTCAACCCCATCAAACACCTTTAGCGCCAATCATCAACATCAACATCTGTAGTCGTCCTCACTGACTCTGTTGCGACTGATTGAGAACAAAGTCCTGCAGACTGGTTCCAAGATCTTTTAGAAAGCGTGTTTGTGTCCACATACATTTGGCCATATAGTGTAGACATTTTGTCTAAGTACAAGCGGCATCACATGATGGATGTATGTAGTTTGACAGTTGTTGAGAGCGATTAACCCAAGTCACAAATGTACAAACTGGCTAACTGCTAATTTGCTTCCAGGCTACAGCTAATGCTAACCTCTCATGCAGAGCTTTGAACCAGAACGCTGCTCGAATGCTTTGTTTTCGAATTGTGTTGAACCAAAGCATCTACCGATAACAGTAGACGCCAAATTTCAGGTACAGAGGCGGGAACCCAAAACTACGCACACCTGGCTCCGCTGGGCCGCAGTTAGCCCGGGCCTTCGTGATTGGATAACGGACGCTCCCATCAGCCAACCAGCCGGCGTCACAGCGGTCCAATCCCATCAGCCTCCAGGCGGCGTAGACCTGGCCCACTTTGGCCATTTGACTTCCATCTCTGGCACAAGCCTGGACTGCCTCTGTGAAGTTGAGCTTGGTGTGGCGTTCCAAGAAGTAGACAGTCCCTAAAGCAGGAGAGAATCATGTGTGAAGTGACTGTCATGCAGAGATAGATGTAGGTTTTCACCAAGCGGCAACCTCCGGCGCTGAAAAATGAAGCCAATGCGGAAGTGCAAAAAAGCTGCAGTTCCTCGAATAACCGCTAGAGCAGGCCGCAGAAGTGAGTCAATTACATTTGAGCCCCATGTTAAAATGTCTGATTTTACGACAGAAAAAAACTGATTTACAGCCTGGTTCAAAACATGGCTCTAGTCTCATAAGCTGTTTTTCTACTCCATGACAACTCTGGGGGAGGCAAATTTTTTTTATAAGGCGTTCGTTTAAAATATACAGCATACATCATTATGCACAATTCATAGCTGTCAATCTAAGTGGCGCCACTTTGATTGACAACTAGCCACTGACGGTCTAAAGGGCGTCACCCCAGCTAATTCTAGTCACTGAGTTTGGGAAAGAGATCGTCGTGGGGTTAGCCGGCTAGCAACGATATTTAGCATTTAACCTAGCTGGTTAGCCGTAGCTAGTTTGATTATTTCGAATAAAGCGGCTTTTTTCAGCGGCTTTTTTCAGCCAATAGCGTTCATTCGACCCGCCTCAGCTCCGCCCTCGCTCCACCTCTTTGTCCATATTTGGAGTAACCGGAGGTAGGCTACCAAGATGGCTACGCACTACGATTTGCTTCATTTTTGCTCTTCAGAAACCTATGGGTGACGTCACGGACACTACGTCCATATTTTATACAGTCTAGGTTTTCACACACACTCATACTGACCCTTGACAGCGGCAGAGAAGCAGAAAGCATCATAGCGGTAGAGGAGGCGATGACGTTGTCCGTAGCTGCGCAGACCAGGAGCTAAGTCCACGCCCCCGCAGCCGTCACGTGGGACTGTGATTGGATACTGCACCGTCCCGTCGGCCAACCAGCCGGCGTTGCACCAGTCCAGCCCCTCCTCCCACGCCGTGAAGAGCTGCTCAAAGGTGGCCAGAGTGGCATCCTGGTCCTGGCAGGCTTGTTGGGCCCCAAAGAAGTTGAAGTGGTAGCGTCCTTTCTGAGAGTGGTAGGGGAAAACCACACCTGTACAGGGGAGAGAGGTGAATCATTACAGTTTGATTTTAGTTGTCATACACGCGACTTGATGATTAGAGAGCGCCATCACCAAAGGGCCTGAGATATATTTGATGTGGTCACCTTGGCTCCAGACTCTCAGGGGCCCTGAATGCCCCATATTCATTGTGTCTCAGTTGTGGTAATTTGACTAACTGCACATGTAATAATACACATACACACTCGTTCCTCACCCCTCAGCTCCAGCTCCACCGTCACACTCTCGTCCTCCAGGCCGTCGATCACCTCACAGCGATATCTGCCCGTGTCGTTGAGCTGCAGCTCATTGATGACCAGAGACATGTCCCCCGGCGTGGAGCGTCTGAGGCGCACGCGGCCCCTGAAGCTGCCATAGCTGCGGTGGCGGTTGCCCATGGCGACCATCACCTCGGTCTCCCTGGCGGAGGCTGGGGGGGACACAGGTGCGCTGATGGTGCTGGCAGGCAGCCAGGACCATTTGACCCGGGTCCTGCGTGGGGCGGTCAGTTCAGGCTCGTAGTGGTAGTGACAGGGAAGGGTGACACTGCTCCCCCTGGTGGCCGACACTGCAGGCTGCGGGGATTCCACGTGGAGACGAACCCCATTGAAATAGACTAGAAAAGACACAAGCAGCAGAAATACAACATGAGTCAAACAGTAGAATCCTAATTTGTTCTCTGTGTTTGGTTTTGATGGAACTACTTGTACTACTACTATATGATATGATTCATATCCAGTTTTAAAACAAACCGATTCTATACACTACTGCATGACAACACATTTCTGTTTCTAAGCTATACACATTTACTGGTATAAAGAAATGAAATCACTTAACTGTTTTNTGTTTTGCCATGGCCTCGAGTAACACAGCAAATATTGCCACATGAACTCGTATTTCAGTCATTAGCTGAAATAATAGCAGCCGTGGTGGAAAACAAGAGCAATTCCAGTTCTCCGCTGGGGCCTGAGAGAATGTGCTGCTGCCGCGCCGCCGCCCCAATATCTGAGTGAAGTCTGGTTATGACGGTGCAGATGGAGGCTGCCCTCCTGACACTGGCACTCACAGCATCCTAAGGCTGCACCAGATATTATTGTCTTACACGACACCGCCATCCCCCACAAGAAGCACAGCGCTCAGAGCCCCCCAGACTAGAATCCTCTCCGAGTCCTGCACGCAATGCTTTCCTCTGCGGTCGGCCCTCTGCAGCCACTCATGTTTTTCTAGTGGCTTGACTGACACCCAGCCGACATAACAAAAACCCAAGACCACCACTATTTCAGCAGAGGGGGGGGAAAGCTGCCCCCGAGCCCCTGGAGGGCGACCAGGATGGTCATGGTTTCACTGCTGTGGTGGGTAATCAAGGATGGTTAGCAAACATACTGATCATACAATTTGTTTATTTACCACATTCGCATATTTCTGCCGTCATTCCTTTTTGAAGCTGCACACACGAAAAGCTAGTTGCAGTGTAACAATACAGCCATGCTGGCGGGTCTGTGAGGCTGAACCGAGGCACAGCAGTGCACTGAGCTACAACTACAACAGCAATACAACATAAAGTTAACCCTCCTATTATCCTTGGGGTCAATTTGACCCCAATCAATGTTTATCATTCAAAAAATAATTGTTGCCTTTTTTTGTTTGACTTCATATTTCATGACTGTTCCTAATTTGATTGGTACAATTGATTAGGCATAAAATTATCATGATATTTTTTTTAATGTGCTGAACACATATTGCACGCATTGGCGTTCCTCTGGGGTCAATTTGACCCCAAGCTGTTTTAGCTGTGTAAAAGCATCCACCAATATAGATCATTCTGTGAGAATCATGAATGTGCACCCCAAATTAGAAAAGACTTGGATGAAAGATTTTCAATATACAATAACTCTAAAACCGAAAGTTTGACCTGATGGTGGCGCTGCAGGAAACGTCATATCATCACCAAAACCAACAGGGTTCATACTCTTGTGGTCACTAAAGTTGTCAGTAAATTTGAGAAGATTTGGAAGAAAACTTTTCAAGATAAATTAATTCCAATTTTGGTCTGTAGGGCCTGTTTGTCCCGATGGTGGCGCTAGAGGACAGGTCAAGATTTCATTATCAAGGGGTTATTTATGTTTTCAACAAATACACAAAGTGGTTGACACAAAAAATTGGTCAACAATAATCTGCAAGTCATTTTTTTGGAGGGAAATATCCATGGGGTCAAATTGACCCCGAGGGTGAAAAATGTTAGTAATATTTGAGGAGAATAGGAGGGTTAAGGGAATTCAAGTGATTCATCCTGAAGTGAACATGAATGTCTGAACCAAATTTCAAGTGATCCATCCAAAAAGCTCTAGAGACATTTCACTCAAAGGTATAAATGTCAACATCACGGTGAAGCTAGATGAAAAGTCAGAGGATCAGCAAGGTCTTAAGGGTTCATCCTCTGGGAACCATGAATGTTCCTACAAAATTGCATCTAGTAGTTGTTGAAATATTTCAGTCTGGACCGAATCAATGGAGTACCAGTAGTAAAGGAACAGAATCTTGACCAGAGCTGATCAATTCTCCAACTTTCAGTCACAGCTAAAGGAATTTCAACTTCAGTCTGAGTTTACGTGACCTTGCAAACAGTCAAGTTACGTTAATGTTACAGTCACAGCTGAGAGAGGATAATCATCTAATGGCAGGATTCCCAGATCCAGGATCAACACCAGCATCTCAGTTGTGGTTTGCCCAAAGCTGAGCTCCTCGTGNAAGAAGCTATGTCACCAATAAATTCAAATCGGTTGAACTTAAACTGAGTAACACTGGTCAATAAAATGCATGCAGATGTGGATAACAAGGGTGACTTATGGAACCGTCTGCGACAATAATAAATATTGTACAGTGTTTGACACCAACATCTATCCTCGACCTCTCGGTGGCACCGCTATCCCCTCATGCATTTTTTAAAGGATCTTGAATTAATATTCATTGTTATCAAAACTAACACAGTATAATATTGCACAAGCCCATAATTCATAATTCATGGGGTGGAAAGGTTTAGAATACTGTGACGGGGGCGGCAGAAGCAGATGATACGGTGGGTCGTGTCACATGTCCAGTGGAACCGTAAAAATCAGTTTTAATTTGGTTTCTCTCCTACAGTCTTATCAGCGGGGCCTCAGCTTTCAACTGGAGGCAAAATGTTGGACCCTAAAACAGATGGTCTGCAGCAAACATTTACATCTACTAATACAGACAGGTCTCAGTTACATATTAACACTAAACAACCAATGGGATTCTCCCAGACTTTCAAAGCTCAGTTTACACCAACAAAGAAACTGAACTGTAAGTATTTTCTTTTTTTTTTACTCCTGTATGTAGTAATCAATATGTTTACTGTTTGTTCTTCAACGCACAATACTGGGGCTTTTTTTTGTTTCTTTTTGGTTTTTAGATATTTCAAATGTCAAAACACAAACATCAAAGTGCCATAAAAAAAGTGTAACTGTGTGAACACAACTAGAAGCACAGCCGAGTGAGCGAGTGAGTGAATGAGTGAGTGAATTAGTAGCGTTTCAGTAGCATTTACTGTACATTAGGAGCAGATCTGCTTTGACCTGAGACGATAACATCCATCAGAAATTTTAAACTTGCAGCCTCTAAGCTATTGTTAATCTCTCGGTTTATGATGCTAACCAATTAGTAACACAGTTATTGGACTATTATTGATTAAATACTGTCATTCTACTCATTCCAAGAATCCTGTGAGCGATAAATGGATTTGAGGTGCAAGTGTCCAGATCTGAAGCGGTTTTAAGAATCAAAGACAGCGAGAAAAATCTCAACACATGCTTTCATTCCACTTCAAACAGCCTGTTAGAAATGAGACTAATTAGCCATAAACATGACATTTTCTTAACTAAACCATGTCGTGAAATTTGATACACGTCTGCTGCAGCAGCCAATAACATGTGAATATTGTAAAAACAGTCAGATGTTAAAAATGTAATCCAACGACTAAAAAAAAGTGACGGCCAGAGGTGAAGTCGTTTTCTGAATGAATAAGGTTCAACTGGATGTCTTTTCCTCTGGCTCAACATGTCACACCTGCTCATGACAGCAAATCTCAGTCAACGGCTATTATTCATTTCCTCAATAGCAATAAAGTGTCTCTTTTCTTTAACCTAACAATGATCTCAAACTCTTTTTGTTCTTTGTTTATAACATCCTGTCTGTCAATGAGGGTGTCTCCTCTGGCTTTGAAATCGCATCTGTTCGGCCGTTCTGAACTCACTGAATGTGGCGCTTCGTTCACTGATTATGTCCCACAATGATACTATTATATTTACTGGATTAATCATTCATTCTGTGTGTGTCAGCATCAGTGCACCATATACTACATTTTTTCAACATAAACCCACAGGAACAAAAAGGGCATAACATGAGCTGATGACTTTGACAAATGAGGCCGTGGCCTCAAACAGAAATATGTAGAGCTTGGTAGAAGCTTGAATACGTCTTTGTACACCGTGTCAGTAAAAATGAGGATTTGTGTATATAGTGGGATGTTTGCTCTTCTATTATTGGCTGCTACACATGTATGCTTTACCAGAGTGAATACAATGTTTACACCTTGGACGTTAACCCTTTAAAACAGTTCAAACAAATGCACTGTAGGAAACATGAACCGAGGATTTTACTTTCCAAATCACTGCAGAGAAATACAAGGAACACACAGTGGGACACTTTGAGATTCTGACTCTCTAATTCTTGCTCATCAAAGACAAAAATATGACAAATTTGCTTGTAAATTGGTTTTAAATTTGATCACTTTCCCCACAAGAGCAACAAGCATGTTTTTGTTTTTTGAAACCAGATTTAAAGTCAGTGTTTACTTTTATTAATCAGATTTTTTTAATGCATAGATTCACTCGGTAAAGACAAACAATCAACCATAAATTTCAACATATCCTCTGTAGATAATATATATTCTGTGTGTCTTGAGCGGAGGTGAAGTGTTCGGTTATAGGACGTGTGCAAGCCATTAAGTGGAGCTTATGTACATCACCAGCCGTGGGTCTTGGAGGTTCAATGTTCCAGGTAGAACTGATCTGGGATCAGAGTCTAGGCAGCACCAACTGATACAGCAGCAGTCCTGTTACCCCTGACCTCAGACACAGGGATGAAGGAGTCACCACCAAGCCAATAGGTGGGAAAAAAAACCTTGTCCCATCTCTGTTGAGTAACAAAGAAGTCGTTTCTTGAAATGATCACAGATTTGGTTCAGGTGGAAAAGACGAGTGACCAAGTCAGGAAACGAACAAAGAGGGGACAATGTGAGCTAAACTCAATCAGGGCCCTGGTCACAGTGGTTAAGGGTAACATCTCCCACCTCCAACCAGCCAGGGTCGGGGAGGTGGTGTGCTACTCTGGTGTTTGCTGCCCCCTAGGGCTGAGAGCAAGGCAGTGCAGGTGTGGCTCAGGAGGGTGGAGGGAGGGCAGGGGGTGGAGGAGGGAAAAGTGGGTGAGGAGGTAGAGAAAAAAGGAGGGGGGTGGGTGGGTCCAGGACAGCGCTACTCGTCACAGCCAAGAAGCTCGATTCGCAGGGTGATGCGTTCGTGCCACTCCCATGGAAGGATGCGGACGTATCGGCCGTAGAACGGGGGCTCGAAGATGTTCTTTTTGTGCACGTTGTTATCGCTGTTGCCTGGAAAGATCTGGACAAAGAACAGATCATAGCTGCTGTTAGTCTTCGCAATCCAGAAAATACACTTTTTTTAAGGCTACTTTTTTTCTTAATGACTAAAAATATTTTCTTCAGTGGACAGCTTGTTTATTTTTGGTCCATTATTTTGTCATACAATTAGATTCTTTTAAAACTTTATTTTTCATGAAGCTCTGTTAAAATCAACCCAGCTGAATAAAGATAAATATGTTTGACAATTTACTGTGTATATTTTCAGGGATTATAACAATAACCAAAGTGCAACTATAAGCACATGTACATGAAAACACTCTCTGGCAGTATAGCACAATGAAACAGATCAAAACCAGTGAAGGCCTCGAATTCAAAAAACAGAAAATCAATCGAATAAATTCCTGTAAAATGAACCCTGATAGTTCATACAACCTCATAAACAAATGTAAAAAGAAAACAGATAAAACAAAACAGGGCAGATTCAAATCACGAACTGAACTTCAATTCTAAATGTTTCATCGATTAAGTCAGAGAAAAACGTCAGTGACATCATCTGGCTGTACTTTGGGGCACATCTGGCAGGTGAACAGATTTCTGGATGCATTATGAATGAGTGCACACAGAAAACTAATCAACCCCAGTGACAACGGTAATTGGCTCCAGGTGTGTGGACGACTACATCAGACAGAGGCTGTGCCATTACCATAGACTGTATAAAATATGGACGTTGTGTCCGTGATGTCACCCATAGGTTTCTGAAGAGCAAAAATGAAGCAAATCGTAGTGCGCAGCCATCTTGGTAGCCTACCTCCAGTTACTCCAAATATGGACAAAGAGGTGGAGTAAGGGTGGAGCTGAGGCGGGTCGAATAAACGCTATTGGCTGAAAAAAGCCGCTTTATTCGAAATAATCAAACTAGCCACGGCTAACCAGCTAGGTTAAATGCTAAATATCGTTGCTAGCCGGCTAACCCCACGACGATCTCGTTCCCAAACTCAGTGACTAGAATTAGCCGGGGTGACGCCCTTTAGACCGTCAGTGGCTAGTTGTCAATCAAAGTGGCGCCACTTAGATTGACAGCTATGAATTGTGCATAATGATGTATGCTGTATATTTTAAACGAACGCCTTATAACAAAATTTGCCCCCCCGAGTTGTGATGGAGTAGAAACAGCTTATGAGACTAGAGCCATGTTTTGAACCAGGCTGTAAATATGTTTTTTCTGTCGTAAAATCGGACATTTTAACATGGGGCTCAAATGTAATTGACTCCCTTCTGCGGCCTGCTCTAGTGGTTATTTGAGGAACTGCAGCTTTTTTGCATTTCCGCATTGGCTTCATTTTTCAGCGCCGGAGGTTGCCGCTTGGCTATTACTCCTCATTTACAGTTTTCTTTAAGGCTGCGCAAACAAACAACCCCCTGTAAAAACCTGTATTTTTTACTTTCTCTATTTGAAATTTCTCATTCTTTATGCTGTAGGTTAATTTTTGTATTTAAGTTTTGTTTTTTTTTTCCTCAACAGTTACGATCCTGTTTCTGACTGACCCGGTCTGTCCTTGTGGTCTCGTCCTTCACGATGGTCCAGGACTGTCCATCATCGCTGTGAGCCACTTTGAAGGCTGTCACAAACTGGACGGAGCCAAAGTCTTTGGCCCCCTGTGTGATGATTCCTGTGATCTTCTTGGGAGACTGCAGGTCCACCTGAAAGCACAGGAGCAGTTTGGCTTTACAAACGCAGCAATGGAAAAAGTAAAAACACAACAACATGCAGCTCTGTGTGTCTTCCTCTCCTACCTGCAGCCACTCAGATCTGTTGTTGGTGGCAGCGGTCCAGGCGTTGGTCTTGCCCTGTTTGTCCAGCCGGGCGTAATGAGGGTGCCAGGTGAAGGCCTCGATGCCCCAGGTGCGGAAGGTGCTGGAGGCCGTGATCTGGCGGTTAGACACCAACCGGGACTTCAAGCCCATCGGCTCTGAACAACCTGAAGTGTTTGAATACACTGTGGAGGTGAGACCAGGCAGAGAGACGGAGGAAGAGACAGAAAAAAAAGAGGAATGGAAAGAGAGAGGAAGAAAGTATGATAGACAGGGGACGGACAGGAAGCGGCCCAGGCCAGCCAGTGATGTGAAGCGGCACACACCCAGAGATGATGATGCAGATGCAGTGGACAGATATGGAATGAAGTCATAGATGAGCAGCTTTGGGCTTAGCCGAGCTCACATGGTGGAATCTCAGAGTGCTTCAGCTGTTTGTTTCTACCATCTGTGGTTCAAGTTGATCACACCCACATTATTAACTTATACAGTGATCCTCTGAGAGCAGAATGCCAATATTAAAGTAGAAACAAACTTGTGCAATCTGTAAAGGCTGAAACATACTTTGCACGGAGCGTGGGTTAGTGAAGCAGCTGGGCATGCAGGTCACATGAACAGAGGGTCAAAGATGCATGAAAAATAATTTCAGCTGTACAGTTCAACATCTTTTAGGTGCTTATGCAACGTCTTTTCTCATTTCCATAACATCATTTTACACTTTAGTAGATTCAATCAATACAATAGAATCAAGTGAGTTTGAAATACAGACTAATAACTAGGGATGAGCGAGTACACCACTATCTGTATCTGTATCTGTTCAACCATCTATATTATCTGTATCTCTATCTGTACTCGGAGTGGGCGGGGCCTGAACCGGAAGATGAAGCGGAAATGGGTGGGGCTTAAAAACGTTAAATTATTTTAAGTCTGAAATTGATATGGATTGATCAGCAGTTGCTAATCTATTGTATTCAAAGCATCTATACAGTAAATAAAGCTTAATTTGTAATATTTATAATATTATATGTATTTTTATGAATACAATGATATACAATAAAAATATGAATACAGGCTACTTTGTGTGTTCAGCTATATGTGTGTATGTGTGTAAGTGGTCTGTAAGACTGTTTATTTTTTAATGATGTGTGTGAACTTGGTGATTCATGCAAACATCCAGTGATGGCAAACAGGGAAATAATATGTCAGCCTTGTTCACTGTATTCTTCTCAAAAGCACCGCGTTCAGTACGAGCAAAGTTTTCCAACTGACTTTATATCACCAGTCAAACTAACAGCAAGCAGACGGTAAAAAACAAACAAACAAAAAAAAACGACCGGACTGGAGGCAGGGACCGACGTGACGCGGGCCGTTTTCAGCTCTGTCTTATCAAATGCACCGTGTACGTTAGGAGAGACGTGTCTGTGTAGGGAGGGGCGGGCGCTCTGTGTGACTGGCCAATCACAGCGCGCGAAGACAGTCAGTTACACCATGAGGATTTTCCTTGAGCACGATCACGGATATTGACGGGTTTTACTTGTATCATAATCATATTCGTCAAAAATGCTATATCTGTACCGGATACTCATCTGAAACATCATCCCTACGAATAACCTTCAGGAAACAAACTATCCTTATAAAGTTTCATTATATTGTATTTAAGAGTATTTAGCATTAAATGTACTTTCAAATGTACTTTGTTTAAAAACCAGCCAGAACTCATGCGTGCTGGCTGGGATCTTATGCAGACAAACAGGTGACTGAAAACAAATCATGCAACACGGAAACATGCACAAACTGGAAAGCACAGATGATGGCAGAAGAACAGACGCTGATCTGATAAATGAGACGAGCATCAAGAGAGACGGAATATTCAACAGCGTAATGAGGCCGGCGAGTTCAGAAGAACCACACTGGCTTCGCATAAAAGGAACAGCGAGATGAACAGCAATGTGTTGCAATAGAGAAGACTTAAAAGAACCAAGTGTTGCATTAGCCTGCTGGGGTGACAATTTTAGATGACGAATATGACCAACAAGTTCAATCTCTGAATCATTAGCATCCAGTGTGCGGTACGACTTGCCAGTATTACTATAGTAAAATGTGGTTTTGATAAATACACATCTGTGTTTCAAAGTACTGAAATCCTCTGAGTAACATTCGTTGAAATATGAGCAATCACTAAGTGCAGAAGGCTGAAAACAATTAGTGAGGAAACATAGGAGCTAAATACTGGTTAAAAACAGACTGGTGGATGACAATGTTTCCCACCTGGAGTTTGACTTAAAAGCTTGTTTCAGTCACTAACAAACATCAGTATGTGAACAGCAGTGTGTGGATGGACACACAGCACGTGTATGTTATATGCTTTCTGTGGGAGCTTACCGTTGAGCTCACAGCCCACCAGCTCCATGCGCAGGGTGCAGGCCTTGCGACACACCACAGGGACAATGCGGATGTACTGTGCAATGATTGGGGGGTCAAACAGGTTGGTCTTGGTGCTGTCGTTGTCCACGTTTCCAACAAATACCTACAAAGAAAAGAGGAATTAGCAATCATTAATCGTTAATTTGTTATTTGAACTGATGAGTGACACTGATCATTGAAGTAGATTTATGTATTTCAGACATAGCAATTAAACCAAACATGATGTGAAGCACACTCTGAAGAACGAATCTCTGTTGCAATAGGACCAAGGGGACAATAAATAAATCAGTTTTATACAGACTCTAGGACTACAGTGCACTGTTTTCTGCTGAGCTGTGTTGTGCTGCATTGCTCTTCCTTACACGGTCCTTCCTCTCTCCTTCTGTTCTGTACATGGTGTACGTCTTGCCGTCCAGGCTGGAGGCCACCTTGAAGGCCTTGATGAACTCGGCTGTTCCCATGCGACTGGCACCTTGTGTCACAATACCTGTAAAGCGCATCTTTCTTTGCAGGTTGATCTGAAATTGTGAAAAAAAGGCCAACATTTGTAAATTAAGTTCTGTTTTCTGGGAGAACTTCAATGTCGATATGGCAAAAAGTTTTCAAAACAATAAAAACATACAGGGGATAAAAAGCCTCTTCATGTGCCATGTCATAAATTCATCCATAAAGTTTTCTTTTTAATAATATTTGAGCTGTAATTATTAAATGCAGGAAGGATTTCTGGTGGCCTGGTAGATGGAACATAAAACAAATGTGCCGAGAAAAACCAACCACTTATCCATCAATGCTATATAAGTACAGTTTGTCTCCATGTCTCACCTCTATCCATGGGTTCTTGTCATGTGCAGCAGCACTCCAGGCGTTAACCAGCCCCTTGTTGTGAAGGCGAACGAGCTCAGGTCCCCAGCGCTGCAGACCCAGCATGCTGTAACGGACTGATGAGGCTGAGATCTGGGACTCAGCGATGCCCCCTCCCTCCAGGCCGAGCAGAGAAATACAGCCTGTAGGGGAGATATTGAGGGGGGGGTCTGACGTCAGCCTAAGATTCCCCACTGTGGCGCTAATGCAAATTTGGCATACAATGACCTTCAGAAACCTGATTAAAGGTTTAAATATCTTAGTAGTCAGAGCTTCATTAGCTGCATGAACAACATGCGTTACTGTATGTAAAATTTAGACTTTTTTATGACTGTAGAAAGGAATGGTGAGTGCACAACGAGAAGAATTGATATTCCTAAGAAAAAAATGTGCGAGTATATTGTGTGGCCACATACAACCCATTTACACCTGGTATTAAAATTGGATCTGTATCCCAATAAACTATGAGGATAGTAAATGATCCGATCTTGCCCTATCCTCATAAAGACTGGATCTCTGTCCTCCACAGCACAACCTGTGTGTGAGTAATCTGAGAGGGCGGCATATCAGCCCCAGACTCCCTTGAAAAAATCTGAATATTCTGAGTTGTTGACCGAGGAGAAACAATTGTAATACATAAAGTTTTTCCTTTTTTTATAAAAAAAAAAGTGTTGCAATACTCGCATGTAGGCTTCTCTGTGACTAGACAGATTATAATTTAATAATACAATTTAATATTAATCACTGTCAAATACACATTCATCCATAATTCTTGCTTGTGTTATTCCTGCACTGAGCTTTGTAAACCACTAAGTCATTAAGGATGCAGAGCTTTCACTCAACTTAACTGAATAAAGTATTGATTCTTCATTTGGCTGACGCTCTTCATGCTGCCTATTGATCATCCCAAAATGGAGCAGTTTGGCTGCCTTCCCAATCCCATTAGAATTAATGTCTACCTTCAGTTGTTCTCCTTTCAATTAATATAATTCTATAACACCGGCAATAGTTCACCATTACCTATGGATTCATTGTTCCTGTATGTATATGTGTACAGTTTCTTTGCTTAAATAAGTGTGAATTTATTGAATTTTTGAAACACAAATTTTTACCAGCTACAATTAGTTGTATTTTCAGATGGTGACTAAGACAGCAGTGAATAGCCACATGATGTCACTTTTGAGTGTTGACTTATCACACTTACGCAGTTGGCAATGTTTGCCCACATAAGGGGACGGGCAGTGGCATTTGAAATCTCCTTCCAGATCCCTGCAGGTGCCACCATTCTCGCACGGCTGCCCGGCACAGTCATTCACATCTAGAGAGAGATAAAGCAAACAGTCACTTACTGTGGTCAAATAGAAACTCGGTAAACTGTTATCAGCCAGTCTGAAAGCAGATCACAGGTAGTTAGAAGAGTGAGTAGAAGAGCACATGACATGCTTAAGAGATCAGGTCTGATATTTCTTCAGCTGCTTCACACTGGGGTTAATTGAAGCCATGCCAGCAGGACTGGAGGTGTAGCAGAGAGAAGGCTGAAGAGAGGAGCATGTTTATTGTCATTAGACAGTAAATGTAGCCTTGAACATGATATCTGGTATCAAAGAAACCAGCTGGGCTCACGTGGTCATTATGTGGAGTATATGAAAAGGTCCCAGGAGTGATGTGTTGAGCTGAGTGTGAAGATGAGCCTCACAAAAAAAATCCTGAACTCCATGTTACATGCTTCCAAAGAAGAGTCGACGACCATTACGGGTCATTTCAGTGCAGTGTACTGAATGTTTAATTCCCTTGTAATTCGTTGTATTGCCTCTGGAGGGCGCCCCCACCAACACAATGTGTTCAGCAAGTCTGTGTTGATGAGCTGGGGAAAACGAATCAGCAGAATGAAATGGGAATCAACTCAAACTCCTTTTCATCACTCACCCACAAGAACTGTCAGTGTGACTAAACCGGCTTTGAACAAGCTCTATATTGACCACGTACGCAAGGAACAAAGCATAAATTTAGCCGTTGAATAGATGACTGCGAACCAAGAGGGGGGGTTTTAGTGAGTCTCTGGAGCTTTAATCCTCAGTGGTTGTTATTATAGAAGAAAATACACGCAAACAACCCAGGCACACCGATGTTATGTTTCTGTCCAACACACACACACATGGCAGCATCTCCCTACCCACATGCTCTCTCCAGAAATAGCTCCGTGTCCAAACATTCATTTTCACACAGTCACAGGAGGAATATTATTTTCAAATGTGCATCCACAAACTCTGGATAACGAGGTCCACAGTCATGACACGTCTGGCTCTGGAGCTTAAACAAAATCACATGAAATAGACTGTTTTGAGGAGCAGCAGCTGAATTTTTTTTAAGATCAAGCTCTCTACAATTTGTAAATGAGCTTTTTGATCAAATTGATCAAACGTAATCTAAATTGGGATACTGATTAAGAACAAAATAAAAACACTGGAACAAACTATAGCAGCAGCAGAATGTGTTGTGCCCATTTGGTTTAGTCAGCTGGAGATTAAGACTTGTGGGTAATAACCAAATACAGTTAAGTCAGCTGACATCCTCAGCTCGAAGAGATCAAAGGTTAGAGGTTCGACAGAAAATGTATCTAGGTTTCATTAAAACCAGAGAACTTTTTAATTAAAGTGGATGAAAAGAGTCACCATTTATCTGCTGCATGGGGTATAAATATGAGAACTCTAGTATGTAGTATTGTAAAGCAGGCTGACTGGATGAATGTTTACATGCTCCATGACGTCAGGGTCCAACAAACAGCCATGTGTTCCTCACCTTGTGGCAAACAGACCAAGATCTCTGCCCAAAGTCAGAGAAGACACACCCTACAGCCCAGAGACCTACATCACTAATTGATAACAGACTGACAGAAACTCTCGGTCTGACGTGCAGCAGCTGGTGGCTCTCTCTCCAGTAAGAGGATTGGGCACCAGCAGGACCATACAGTCTGGTCTGCTCTGGGGTTTTAAATCCATTTACATGACAACCAGAGGGTGGTCAGCTGCAGGAGGAGCCTGAGGAGCACACAGCATCCGTGAGACAGGTAGAGGAACAGGTGGATGTACTACAACAGCAAAAGGCTTGGAGGTTTGTTTATTACCAACTGTGCACGCTCATGCTGCTCTGATTAACTGTAACCATGAAATGACTTACAGAGATCTTCATGTTAAAAAGTCAAAGAAAAAACAACACTCACATCATCTGTTACATATTTATCAGTATCGCCATCAACACACTGTTTGTATATACAGATTTTGGGAGGTGGAGCAAGTGCTCAGCACAGCAGCACTCCACGGCCTGTAGCAAACAAACCCTGTAGCCAATAACTGAAACAGCACACTACCACAATATTTAGATGGTCAATATGTGTCCCAGCATGAAGCGAAAACCAATACAAATCTCATGCGGCTTGTTTGAAACCCGACCCTAATCGATACAGAGCCAAGGTCAGCTGGCAGTACATGTGGTGATCAGCAAAGCCATCTACATCCAGGACCTGTGCTGCAGCCAGCAGGACTTGGACCTAAAATGTGTGAGCCTGCGTCTGATGGCCCAAACCTGCCTCAGTGTTGCTGTGCGAGAAGAGTGGATGGTGCTATATGACACATTCTCTGTATCTCACAGTGTGAGGCCTCGGCCCACAAGGTGCTCAAACTGAGTTTTGAAAGTAAACCATCTGTGATGTTTATACTCTTCCCTATAAGGTTTAAGAGAAACAACTGTGTGAGGATCCCCACAGATTCAACGTTGTGTTAATGTACTAAATGTAAAGTGTAATTGTAAGGAATATCAACCTTCTACATTTTAGACACAACATCTGCAATGACTGCTGCAGAGAGGAAAAGTTAAGGCTTTTCTTTATCCAATCACAACATGAAATAAGGAAACGACAGATTTTTAATTACCACTCTCACCGTTGCCATGGTACAGTGACAAAGGGGGGGTGCTCAAAAGGCATTATGGTCACCAAATAAAACCACGATGGCATTATTAAATGAATGAAAATAAATTTAAAAAAGGGCTGAAAGGTTTCAAGATGTGTAATTTGCTGTGTACTGTGTGGACGGGCTGCAGCACACCAGGGATAGCACACCCAGAATAGCTCAGAATCGGATCTGTGCCAGGGTGTCAGTCTCTGCTGGAGGGATGCAGAGCGCTGAGATGAAACTTCTGATGTCACAAAGTGTATTTGCAGAGCATATTATTTAAAGCTGTGTTTCTAAGCGCTCACTCTGAATAGATCAAGGCGTGGTGACATCAGATCCCGTGCACTGGTAAATGATAGCTGTGGTTCTTAAAACCACCATGTCTACAGCATTTTAAATGTCTCTATTATTGCGTTTCTGCAGTTTGAACTGTGCAGTTTAGTGTAAGATCAGCTCACCTTATCTCAGAATATATACTTGCTACAATAAGTACAGATTCCCTACATCTTCTGACCATACATTAGAGCTACAGATGTCACTCATGATGTCTCCTGTCTTTAGTTGGTATGTATTGTTCTCAAGTTCTACAAATGCAAAAAAGAGTTCAGGGAGGGCAAAACAGTTTTCCTCATGGCGCTACTTTGTCATAACTCTCTAGGGTATGACAATATACAGAGGGAACATTAAGAACATCTCAGAGAATTAAAGTGTCATCAAGCTGACAAAGTCATGACTTTATGTCCTTGTGGCTTCAATGAAAAAAGGGAGTCTTGGAAGTTCTAAACAATGGATTTTCCCCTGCTGAACATGTAGAGTTATTCATCGCCACATTATGGTCTTATTATGGTCTGCTTAGTGGTCAGTGGAAGAGTTCAGACGTGAATATACTGCACTTAAATTTATGAGTGAATAGCAGAAAGTTGATGAAAAGGAGCAAAACATTAACTGTTCATCAACACATATAATTTCAGTTACCACAGTTGAGTTCTGTCACGTCAGCTAGCGGAGTAACCTGATTTCATATCTATGAGAGCACCCTCTGTGGCTAATTGCAATTGGCACAAAGTCTGTTGCTAACGTCGATGTTTACCTGTAAAGTCTCACCTGTCAAAACACCTCAGGGCTCCTTCTGTTACTTACAAACAGGTTTCCAAGTAGGCAGCTTTGGGGATCTAGTAAGACAATCTGGCTTGTTTAATGCAGACAATAGTAAACTAGGAAATGCATGCCAGTCTTAGTCAGACCCATGACACACACGCAAACACACATATGTATTATACATACGCAAACCCTGTACTCCACAGGGGGCATGGAGCCCAGTCTGCCCACAATACCACATCCTGGGAGGAGCTGAAAACTCTCCCAATACAACTGAAAAAACAGCACACGCATACACACCCCCTTTAGCGACGTCCAAGAAGCAAATAACTGCCTTAATCTGAAAACCTGAGTTTAGAGACCAAGAGCAAGAAAAAGACTTCTTCTCCACTCACTGTTTCCATCCATCTGCTCTGGCCCACAGTAACCAGCTACTGACATCTCTCTCTCCCTTTCTCTGCATCTCCATACTTGAGCCCCCCCTACACACAAACACACACACACTCCTTCTCTGCAACCCATAAAGGCTTTTAGGCCAATTTGACAGGACAGTCAGAAGTGCTGCAGTCAGACCTGAGTAGTGAGTGTGACATTGTCAGGAGGGCAGACTTAATTCACCGTTCCGCCTCCGCGTTCACTTTTCCGCCCGGCAACAGTAGCAGCGCTGACGTTGCGAGGGCTCAGCGTGGACCGCCACTTTCTGTTGGCTAGGCTGGCACGAGGGAAGAGCCATGTGTGTATGTGTATGCTAAACAGTCTGTATATGAGATCATGAGCTGTGTGTGGTTGTTCATGTGGGATGAGCAGCGCACACGTGATTAAGCTTTTTTTCCAGTAGAGATTTTCTTGCTCTCTTGATCCATTTCTCTGAGGAGTTTAAGTCCTTGAAGGGGAAATTTATTCAGAAACGAAATACCTACTGTACATATTGATTTAAAATTGTCCTTTGTTTTTAACTTCTTTCCCATGACTGGCAGTGGGCCTTGAAGGAGAGGAAGGTGCCATTTACTGCCCTCCATTCTGTTCCCAACTAGTCCATCTTTCACTTCTTTACTGTTGCCTTTTTCTATTTATAGTTTTCTAAGATGCAGTGGTTTGTGTGAGAACAACATACTCTTCTACATCTGGCTGTAGTTTGCCAACACCTACTTATCAGGCTCTGTGCTTGGCTGTTTTCTGATCAAAAACCAGTTCATCCTCCAATCACAGACTCCCATATATCCTCAGTGACAGGATTGTGGTAAAAAATTTCGGAACTTTTTAATCAATTTCCGAACCAAAATGTCTGTCTAGACATGCCTTTTCATGTGTGAAGTGAGTGTGAGGATGCTACTTACATTACACCTCCCCGGGCTCACCACAGTCACTGGTTTTCTACATCCCGTCTCCTTCTCTGTTTCACACAAACCATAGGAGCTGGCTGCCATGAGCCTCACCACTTGCCCACACACACACACACACAAATTAGAGAGCACTTAAACTGTCACAACACAGTCATCAGTAGCTGTGAATGGAGGGGCACCTCCCTGACCCAGCGGTCCTCAGAGGGGTTCTCATAACCCAGCATGGTCAAATAAATTCCCCTCATCATTATCCTTGAGGCATTATCTAATTAGTGTAAATGCCTTCTCTGCAGAGGACTCTTATTCTGGCAGCGAAGCGAAAAGTACCTGCCAAAAGACTTGTAAACGTATGGATTTTGATGAGCTGTGATTTGTGGTTCTCAGGGGTAAAAGCAACAAAAGCTTGGCTGTATTCTTTTGAAGTCAAATGGGAATGTTTGGAGCGTAAATATGGGCTGGCGAATTCTAGATTAAAATAGATGGCAACTTGGAAACAACATAACAGGCTCCGAAGGCGTATGTATAGGTTCACTGAGGTCTGAGGCATGAGGGAGTTCAACGACAAATCTTTCAGCGTGAATCCTGTCAGGGTGGTTGAACCGATAAAAAGGTGGTGTATCCAACGCTGAGATGGTTTCACCGGCGGTTTTGCTGCTGGCCTTGACTCAGAAACAAGGAGAGATAGTGCTGAACTCAGCGGTTCCCTGTCTGTGAGTGTGTGTATGTATGTGCATGGTGTGTGTGTGTGTGTGTGTGTGTGTGTGTGTGTGTGTGTGTGTGTGTGTGTGTGTGTGAGTATTGTTGAATTCCTCAGCCTCCGCATGCAGCCAAATGAACAGAGAACACCTAGATCCAAGAAGGAAAAGAGACCATAGCGCAAAACACAAACACACAGATATCGTTCTCTCCTCGAGTCCCATTTCCACTGTTACCTTTTTGCGAACTTATATCGGCCCTTTGGAGTCCTAGGATAAAAAGGCATACATGATTAAATGCAAAATACAAATAGGCTTTTCCTAAAAGTCCCTCTTGATTCCTGCTAAATTACTTCTTTGTGCACACTTGGCCACTGTTATTCTGCTGCTATCTCACGCAAACAGTAGCCATCTGTCTCTGTGTGCAGGGCTGGAGGCAGTTGGAGGAGCGCAGCACATGTTCCCACCGTCGCCTCCCTCTCTTGAGCTGACCCTGATTGAACCAACCTGGCCTGAGTGACGTGTGAATGAGGCTCCCATGAGCACGACAGCTGTCTGTTTGGTGGCCAACACTCACAGCAGCTGTCTGCATGTTAGTGTGTCAGCTTGGACAGATAAACAGGGACCTCATTAGATTGCTAATTAGTTGTAAAGGAATGTATAGCTACAGTTGGTAAAAGAAGGATACTAGCGTATAACATTAGCAAAACTGAGATGTTTAATTTGGTGTGCTGCTGTAGCTGAAAGCAGTGAAGATGGAGTGTAGCGATTAGATACAAAAATTATGGAGTTTTCCTGAAATTATTAAGACTAATGATTAGAATTTTTCCATTTTTACAAAAAGTGTAGTTCAGATTTTTAAGACATGCCCACTGATTTTGACATTTTGCAATGCTGTTATTCTATCAATACTGATTCATAGTCAGCCTTCCCACTTATTACACTGCAGTAGCACCATATGACCTAGAAAATGGCCGACAAAAATCTAAATACACTGAAAACTTTTAATCTGGCCAGTAACAAAAATACTTAAAAACACAAGAACAAATTTCCCTGGTTCATGATATATATAATTTCATTGAGATGATGAATTGCAACAGAACTGGACTATTACCCCAGAACTCACAAGTATAAAACAACTCTATGGGAAACACCGTTAGTTAATGAATAGCTATTGATCTAACCCTGAACTATCGAGGAGCAGAGACTTACTGTTCTGGCAGTGGACTCCCTCGAAGCCCAGCTGGCACTTGCAGACGTACTCGCTGAAAACGTCACCTCGGCGGGAGTGACCGGTCACCTCGCAGACGGCATCATTCTTGCACGGGTTGGGGTTGCAGGGCCCTTTTGGACGAGAAAAAAAAATACATGGAAGAGGAAGAAGAGGAGAGCCAAGTTCAGCAGGCAGTACCATGAATGGTGTGGTTGATCTTAGGTTGGTTAAGTTTTGTCAATCTGCTCTCATTTAAAATGATGGACCATTTAGCTTAAGAACTGCAGCAAGCCTAAGTACCAAAACAAGATTTGTCTACAGTGTCCTTGTCTAATCAGCAAACTTAGAAAAATCAGGTCTGAGATTTAATTCAACCGAAGAGGTGTGGCTTACCAGTCTCAGTCTCATTGCAGGTTTCTCCAGAGAAGCCATCTGGGCAGATGCAGATGAAAGGAGCTCCTGCCCCGGTCACACAGGTTCCACCATTACTGCACACATTCACCTTACAGTAATCACCTGGAGAGAGAGGGGGTGTGTGACAAAGTGACTAAAACAGTACGCAACAAAAAACGTGACTTTTCATCTCCTTCAGAAATATCATCTTCAGTGTTTTGGTAAACATCTAGCTCTCACATAAACAGATTCAAAAGGACACTTGAAATCAGCTGATCTTTAAATCAAGGCAAATTCACTAGGTTGAATTTGTTTTTCTGAGGTTTTTGCTGCTTTTACTAAAAGGTGTAGTGTGGCAAACAAAATATCAGAAAAGAGAAATACTGTACAAGAAGAGTATTAATAAACTGGTTGTGGATCCGGTTTGATCTAGCTGTGGTTTGTACTCTTCATTTCATATTCATAAATGCCTCACAGCTCAGCACTTCCTGTCAAACATCTGATATTTCCAGGCCGTTACTCCAAGACAGGAAGAGGACGATCAGATACTGTGGCAGTTGTGACTTGTGACTTGTTTTGGCAATATGCATGTTTATACTGTATTTAGTTCATTTTTCTTCCTGCTGCAGGTTTTGAGCTTTGAAAGCAATTTATCTATGCCGGTTTAGGTTTTCATTAAGAAAGAGTAAAACACATTTGGAGAGTGTATCAGCTACAACCATGTTTTCTCTCATTATTAAGTTGTCCACTCCAGTCCCTTGATGTGGTGCTGAATGAAGAGTGAACAGCCTGCCGCAGGTCGGACGTGATGGTCTGAACAGCTGAGTAAGCCATCACTACACTGTAAACACAACACAAACACTGGATGCTTCCACCAGCTTCACTGCTGCCTGGCCTGAACCTGACAATCTGGCAGCTCTCTGGGCACGAGGGAAATCATGTCAGTTTGCAGTGGGTGGGGAAAAAAGGAATCAAGAGGCGTGTAGCGGTTTTCAAAAGCATGAAGACTGAATGAGCCATGATTTACAGTCAGAAGCATGCCCTTACAAAATAATGAGTGACAAAAATTGTCAGTATAATACCAGTGAGGTGACTCCTGACAAAATGGAATCTAGTGTACACAACATATTGAACAATGAACCAGTAATTACATTTTTCTCAATATAGATTTAGCACATAGCATTCTGGAAGTGAACTTTTCAATTACGCCCTGTTTTGACACTTAGAATAGGCAGGAAGTAAATAATTGGGAGTCTTTTAACACCCGTGAAGACAGGGAGGACATTTCCAAGTTAAGACTTCTCATTTGGATAATTGAGGTTGCACCCCAAGTGTGAAATTGGTGGTTTCAGCACCACAGTGTCGACCATACAGGCTAAAAAGGCTCTCTGACCCCGTTTTTCAGTGTTTCAGCGGGGTACCTCTTTCCACCTCTAACAAAACACACTTGTGGGAGTAGATAAATATTTTTTTTAGACTTGAATAGTAAAGTAGCATTTTAGTTGTGTTTAAGGTATAATTCACAGAGGCCACAAGGCTGAAAATGGCATTTTGAAGAGACTTCCAACTTCCTGTGCATCACGGTGTCCTCTCCATCTGATATAACCCCGCGCTACACACAGATTTCTTGTTTCCCTGTTCTCAAGAGTTCAGCATTTTGCAAAAAAAAAAAAAAAAAATGCTGTTCTTGACAAAGGATTAAAAAATAAATTATATTACAAATTACATTACTGTAGTTTATGGTTTGCACTTAGTAGTTCTATGTTAATCTCTGCTGCACAAAATCTGGACTCCGTCTCTGAATCTGCATCATATTCACTGAGAGAGAGAGGAGAGAATGAGAAAGAGAGAGGTCCACTTTGCCAGCATCCTGTTTGGCTGTTTATCCCCTGAACTGCACTTCCCATAGATGTCCAGTCTTATCAGTGCTGTATCCAGTGTCATGGCCTTCAAGTGCTTTCACATCTCATGGGACTGTTAGGCAACAGGCTGGGCTGGCACAGCCAACACATCCTTATCCAAAAGTTGCTGTCTGTTTATCTTTGGGAAGGAACACAACCTCCCTTCCTTCATTGGCAGATAGTTCCTTTCAGGAAACCATCTTAGGACAGAGAAATAACAATGTTGCATAAATGACTTTCCAAGAATATTTTAATGGAGCAAGCAGACTGTGATGAATCTGAAACAAAATCACAAGATAAGAGAGACAACCAACTTCATTTAACTGTCTCTGGAAATGCTGCTTGTGGTCTGCCCTGACTGAGGGGTAATTTAGCGGGGAGCTAGACTGGGTTCATTGAGGAAATGAAATTTGCGACATATTAGTCAAGGTGGTCAGCCAAGAGACAGTGGTTAAACCACCAGGGCCTCCTTAAAAATCCCCAAAGTGATGACACTGTCTGTAAAAACCACATCTGTAAAAAATTATATGGGAATGAAGAAAAGTGTTTCTTTTTCTCTCCTATTCAAACTACACTCAGTAGATTTTGAAATATGATTGTTTTTGAACAAGTTTTGCTTTCTACAAGTCACAAGACAAAACAAAAAACAACTTTGAATTCAGCCAATTAAAGGAAATATGCAATTATGTGCTCTGTGGTTTCCACCCCACATTAACTGTAAGCTCTACTGGTTCAGAGGAAGCCAGAGAGATCCCCATTATCTTCATGCTCACAGACAAGTACAGTTTAGATAAGTATGAGTTTATACTACAAGGAAAACCTGTGACTGTAGCTCAACTTTAATGCACTGAGAAATCACTGCTGAATAAAAAAGCTAATTTTTTGAGTTTCAACAATTCAGACTGGCATCACAGTTTAAAGGGTTGGTTCTCTTATATTGAAAAAAGACACTTCCTTGGTAACTTCTAATGAGATCTAGACTTTCAGAGAATTGTGTTTGTAGTGCTCACTGCATTGAAAAATTACATTTAAAAAATCTGTTTCCAGAATCACTGTCTTTGCTACCTAATTTTCATTGAAGCTACTCAATACATTGTCTCCACGAGTCGCCTGTTAGACAGAAACAGAAATGTTGCTGTTGAATTTTTCAAATGCTATTTTTATCTTGAGTGACACAAACAAACCCATCCATCCAATCCATTCAACTCCATTGTGTTTTGGAAGCATCAGAGATCTAGGGATGCATATCTAATCTTTGTTGAATTCCCTCTCTTATTAACTGCAGCAGCCTTGTTATCCAAAGAACACAAGTATGAGGAGAAAACTAAAAGGTAGCAGAGGTCTCACTGACCTCCATAATAACACTCTTCAGGCTGCATGTGACTCCTAGAACCCTTTATTAGAAGAACTACAGTGGAAACAAGCTTGAGCATGTTAATGTTGCCTTGATATTTCAGCTAATGTGGGTGTGGACCTGTGAACTTAGGCTGAATTCCAGAAACAGTATCAGTTGTTTTCATTATGTAAATGCACTGATATTCCATCTAAGAATGGCAATAACTACTAAGGACAGGTATGAGTCATCAGAGGATGCAGCCATAAACATCTATTTAGCAGTATTTAATAATGCAATAAAAGCACATTTAACACATTTGTCAAAATGACAGCAGAGCTAAAAGTCCCAACCACAGTGCCCAACTCTTCCTCTAACCACAGTGACAGATTAGGAAGGTATGTAGAGTTATGTTTGGCAGGAGAAGCCATTTCCATGGGCCATTGTGCTTTCCTCACTCCTTATGAGTCACGGTCTGTGCTTTTCCCATGATGCCTCAGCCCAAGAATGAGCGTCAAATACCAGACCAAAAACACAGAGCAGTTAGAGCCAAAATCATGTAATTATTCAGTCCCCAATGTGACTAACATGAAGGTGTGCAGAATGCGATTCTGCAAAACCTCAGCCACAGGTATAAGGACACAGCACGAGGTTGGTGGATTGATCATGTCAGTGCATGTAGCAGTATTTCATTTATTGCAAACATATCATCAAAATAAAGTCAATTATAACACTGAATGCCGTTCATTTAGTATCTGGTTAGTATTGATTATTGTGGTCTGACGATTGACAGCAGCTTGTACTGATCTAATTGTTGCACTATTTTTGCCTCTATACATAGATTTTACCACTTGCAACTTGGCTAAGAAAGAAAACTTGTTTCATTTCCTAACTGATTGGAGCGACTGCCGTTTTGCTGCAGGCGGTTGGGTTTGGCATGGGTCATCCTGACAAGTCTAGTGTTTACTTCTTGTAAACAAATGAGCTGCAGCACAATATAGGGCACATGTTTCCTGTAGGAGCTTCACAAAAAAACAGAAGATGCATCTAAACTTCTCTGACCATATTAGAGCCCAGGTGAATAGACGAAAAGGAAACATAAGCAGGCGTAAAACACCTCAGGACTGAATGTTAAAACCTGCTTGAAGAAGTCATTTAAGGGCTCTGCGCCATAACTGAGGATGAAGACAGGGGAGGCATTTCAGGACATCTAGAGTGGGGGTGGACTCTTTGAGGACGCTCACTGCAGCTCATATTAAAGAAACAGCGACTGGTTACAGAGATAAAATAGCACTTTGTATAAAATTGACATAAGTGAGCTTAATCAGTTTGATGTGAAACAAAATCATTTCTGGCCTCAGAAGTGATTTAGAGAGGTTTCACTGACAGCATGCCATTTGCTGCATTAGGAAAATACACACAGTGCGTGCCAATGGGCAAGAATCCCTTTCATCCGAATTATTCTGAGTTATCTGAGGAGTTATCAAAGATGACGTGGAATAAATCAAAAGGTATATAAAAAATAATACACTTAGACAGTTTAAGAAGGCTTTAAAGGAATTAGCTTGTTAAGAGGGAACTATGTAAAGAGGCAAGTTTGTTTAAATGAGCTTACAAAGTCATGTTAGTATGAATCCATACATCTGCTCCATACTGTACCTGACGGTGGTGTAGGGGCTGATAAATGCATACATGTGAGTGTGTGTGTGTGTGGTTACGTCAGTGCTCATATCTGATGTGTCCTGAGGCCTGAAACCAGTAAACGCTCTGCCCTCTGCTCTGTCATGCACACACTGGCATGCTGGAGTGTATAGGCTGGCAGGCAAGTGTGGGAACTCAGTGTTCCAGAAAGTCAAGGAGAAATGGCTGTGTCACACACACACACACACAAACACACACGCATGACGCACATCCGCAAATGTCCAGTCCTTGTTAAAAGTGTTAACAGTGTGCTGAATCATAGTAAGAAGGCTTGAGACCTGTAGACTGCTCATCCAGTCTGATGACCTGCCACTGCCAAACTGGACTACTGAGGGCCAGGGACATAAGGAGAGGGGAACCTGGACACGCGTAAGGGGAAGCGGATTTATCAAGGCCAGGCCTACCTGAGTCCTGGGTCTTTACAATAGTAAGATCAGCAGGACTCCAGCTGCAGGTGAGCTTTCTGTAATCTGCACGTGCTACTCCAGAGCAACACAGCCATCTGCTGCTGCTCCAAAAAAATAAAAAACAAGGGCTAGCCACTAAAAATACACACAGGCGTCACGCACCATCAACAAAACAACAAGCTTTTCTCTGAAGTACTGTAACTGAAATAGAGCCTGGAATAGTAGCACAGCAGCAGTCTGAACTGAATGGAGTTGTACCTGCAGTACACAGCAATACTGTCAAAGTTGAACATTTTCTCTGAGGATATGAACACACAGATTTTATGTAAACAATTCCCTTTCTTGGATTCATCAGCAATTTTGTCCTTGGCTCAGTGTTCAGCTCAAATGATAGCGTGTAAAATATTCAACATGGCAGATTGGAAAGTGGGGCGGCAGACACTAATAAAATGGCCCGAATTAGAAGATACTCCATATTGCAATGAAACATTGATTAAGGAAGCTATTCAAAATTCAAATTGGAAGACAAAGAGCTGGTCCTGTCCTGCGGGATTTGGTGGGAAGAGTACTAATAAAGTCATCAGTGCTGAAGAAGACAGGAGCCTGAAGGAAGGACCCCATACAGGCAGATGGTAAGAGCTAGATTTTACAATGGAACAAACTTACTGACACTCAGGGAATATAAGAACTCAACCAAAAACTCATGGGGATGCAAGTTACCATTTTTGTCATCATTAATTAATCTGGTGTTTTTTCTATTAAATGTCAGAAAATAGTGAAAAAATGCACATTTTAAGTTCCCAGAAACCAACATGACTTACTCACTCATTATCAAACCTCTTACTTAGGAACCTCTCTTTTTGCTTGTGAAATGACTTAAACAATCACATGGTTATCTGATCAGTTGAGTTTTTTTTGACAGTGATTAATATACTAATTCCACACTTTGGATCATCTGTCATGGGGTTTTAATGTCTGATATTGATTATTACATATGTATACTGTACATAGCATTGAATTCCACATTATATTGTGCCAATTTTCAAGATCTTATCTAATTTTATCAACAACTTTATCAGTATTGAGCCAAGAAAATGTGTTTCGCCAGCACTGGTCTATCAAGGGTACAAGGACCTGTAAAATTCTGGATTAAAACCCAGAATAATACATTTTGTAATGCAGCAACAAAAGGGAAATATTGTCAGCAGAAGAAAAGGGCAAGAGACATTCAGCATAATTTAAGTAGAAGTAGTTCCTTCATTACATAACCTTAAATAAACCCTAAATGAAAGTCACTGTATGATTTGACTACTGTAACGTGTAACTGTGAATAAGGAACATCCATCACATTAGCAGGATAAGCAGCCTAATATACTGGCAATTAAACCCTAACTTACACCCAGAAGTAAATTTGCACCAGTTTCAACTGAAAAATGTTCACATGCACCTGCCTACTTTCACAAATTATACACATACACACACTCCTGCCATGCCATTGGCCCAGCTTCTGGCTATATTTAGCCCTGGTTCACTCAGTTGCCCTAAGTGGTCTTGTTGTGAGAAAAGACTGCCTCAGCCCTGACACAGAACGCCATTTTCCACCTCTCTCCCCTCAGCAGCAGCCAGACAGGACAAGTGAGCTATAACCTGCCGAATTGAGCCTAATCAGGAAAAACAAGGGAAAAAAACTCTCCCCTCAGCTTTCATTCTGCCCTGTAAACATTTTGCATGACACAGCAGCAACAAGTCCCGTCCCACCCCCAACTCCCTGACAGCGTGGAGAGGGCTTATTGAGCGCTGTCGTGGGTGGAAGTTCACTGGCATGTCTGTGTTGGCGGCTGCATCCGGAAAAGTGACTCAACCTTGTGGTCAGAGCAACCACACCTATTCTCCACAGCTGTCCCGTCCCTGAGCATCAAATAAAAAACAGAATGGGATGGGCTGTGTACTTTTTCAATTTTAATTCAAACAAAAAGGTTACAAAAAAAAAAAAGTGTATCAAACATTTATGCAAGTGATGCACAGAGGAAAATTTAGCTGCCTGTCGGTCACGCACGTCTATATAAAGACATTTCAGGGCATGGGAAGGAAATACAGTCCAAATCTAAGTTAAGCAGAGTAGCTTTTAGAGGGCAGTCATAAATTTTGGCAGCCCCTTATCTATAAAGAAATATTTGTTTCTGATAGCTGGTTTCTGCATTCCCTGTTGTGACCTGATGAAGCTGCATGCTTGCATTAGCAGCCTGCAGTGAAATAGTACAAGCATTAAGAAGCATGTGCACATGACTCAATATTCAATAAGGATGTAGTGGTGTACAATATTTATGGTCTTCTCAACTATAGGGGGCTTTACAAGAGCTAAAGCAAAACATATGAACATGTCTCATAAGCAGATTTAATGCTGCATTCAGGTTTAAGAAAAATCATTTTAAGCCCATGTCAGAGCTAATTTAATCAAATATCTTATGTAATATACTATATTTAATGCCTCCCTGCACATTTTCATATAAAACTAAGAAAGATGGAACATATACAGTACCTGACCTCTGACAGTGAGTATTGATTTCTGAGGGAGGAAATGTCAATGATTGAACTGTTTGTCAACTCAATAAAGTCCATCTGACAAGAAATACACAATGTGTCTTTCACACAGCACCAACTCCAGTCATGAATTCTGCCCTCTGCTAATGTGCCAAAAAGTGCTGAACGGAACAGGAACATTTTTACATTTGGAAAATCCATCATCACACCAAGGAAAACATGCTGGTGTGACATGTGATGCCTTCTCTCTGGTCTGTGAGCAGAAAATGAAGAGAGAGGAGAAGCCTTTGTGCATTGGCCTAAATGTGTTGGATGCATGGAAATGCAAACAAAGGCAAAGCGCCAGTGGCATGAGGTTAACAACCAGCCTGTCATGCTCCTTAAAAGGGGGGGCTCTCTGCACAGGAAATGCCCTGAGGTATGATCACAGCCTGATATGAGCGGCTGGCCCACAAAACCTGAAAAACATGCACACAGCATCCACTCCACATTGATTTCTTTAACTGTGAAACATTTGTGAACGTGCAATCTTGCACTTTTTAGAGCCAAATCAGTGTCTCATTCCTCACATTCCCACACGTCCTGTCAACAACAACTCAAGGGTCGCGTGAACTTGTCCACCTACAAATGTCCGTCGCTCCGTTACTTTGGTGATGAGCTGCCCACTTGTGCCAGGCTGGGATTAAATCATCACACACCAAACACACTGAAAAACACCACGAAGTGTCCAGCACATTAACGACTAACTTCAAGTAGATACCCTCTGAGTGAATTTGAAAGTTTAACGTCCAACTTTAACGGGAACAACAAAGCTGATTCGAGCGTCGGTTTGAGCTGTAAACAAACACAAAGAGGCAACTCACCGTTCACCCCGAACAACAGACAGGCTGCAAAAAGTTGTAGAAACAGGAAAAAGCGCGTCTGCTCTTTCATATCTGCTGTTTTTGTCTTTGTTTTTGTGGCTGTAGTTTGTTGTTAATGGGACAACAGAGCGCTTCAGAGGACAGTTGTTGCTGCTGACGCTCGAGCTCGTTGAGCCGCTTTTAAACTCCAGGGCTATAGCACGTGCACCGTAGCCCTCAGCCAATCGCAGCACGGCATTAATTTTAACCCCGCCCCCTCCCCCGTCCCGTCAATTACCCTGGAAACAAAAGACGCGTTTAAGGCTACATGTGCTGCGTTAATTTGAGTGTCGTGATTAAGATCTTTAATACAAAAACTAATCAGAGGAAAATAATTAAAGATAATAATTGCTCCACTTGTTTTGTAACATTTAACCTATGACCTAATTAAGTGTTTTCATCGGGAATACTGTTCTTTAATAAGGTGGTGAAATGTAACTAAGTAGACAACATTTACTCAATTACTGTACTTGAGTACTCATTAGTACTTACTTATACTTTATTTGAGTCTTCTTTTTTCATGCCACTCTCTACCTTATACGTTTACTTACAACATTTTCAATGCAGAACTGTTACTTATGACAGATTGTTTTAACAGTGTGGTGTTGATACTTTTATTTAATGGATCTGAATACATTCTCTATCACTGGAAACTATGTACATTTACTCGAGTATTCTACTGTACGACTCTGAAGTAGGTTACATGTACTCAGTATTCTTAGTATTCTAATTAAAAAAATAGACACTTTATACTCACTAACATCTAGAGGGAAATATTTTTACTCCACTACATTTATTTGACAGCCGTAGTTACTCACTTTACAAATAAAGATTTTACGTACAAAACTTATGAACCCATAAAATACTCACTTAACCAGTGTAACATTTTCAATGTAGCACTTTTACTTGTAAAAGGGTATATTTTTATACAGTGTGGTATTGTGGTAAGGATATGATACCAGATACCAGAGGAAAGGCATATTTCATGTTTTCACACGTGTCCACCACATGTCTAATACTGTGTGTGAATTCATCACGTGTGAAGTTTCACACATGATAAAATTAACATGAAATTTATGTCACCTATGAAGAGCAGACACAACATTTATAATTTGACGTATGACGTCTAAAAGTGCGTCATGTGAAGTTTTTTTTAAATGTGAAACATGATATGAAACCTGTGAAACACCATTTCACATGTAATTGGACCAACAAGGAAAAGCAGACGCACACACACACACGGAATCCCAGTTTCACTATGTTTCAGTTGGTTTAATGTAATTTACAGTAATGCAATATCAATTAAAGTGGTCTTGTATTATTGCCCAATCATGTGACTCTGTCTTTTATAGGGTCCTGTGTCAAAATCTAGTTCATTTTTAAGACTTCATTCCATTTATTTTGTGCTCATATGGAGCATAGTTCTAAATTCAGTTGCATTATATCAAATTGCCTCAAACTAACTGTAAATCTCAACTCACAGAAAACTTAAGACCATGGTTTCTTGGTTTCTGTGTGAACTTAATGGGGGATCAATCAAAACATGTTTGACACTGTAATTTAAATATGTGCTCAAGGTGTGTGAATTTACCTTATAAAGCCATATTTTTTTCCCTCTACATTTTCTGTTCAGCAGCTGACAGACTTTTGTGTTTACTCATTCATTTAATCAAACAGGCCAGTCAGTGGTTACATCAATGCATCTTCAGTCCACAATGCAATTTCTTGCTTAAGCCGTTATGGTCAATGTGTTGTTTGCATTTTCCTGAATCGTTCTGGGAAAGTTCCCATGATGGCGCCATGCATGAACTCCTCCTCTGAAATGCAGATTAAGGCCAATGTTTTATTGTGGAAAGTCAAAAGGTCCACGTGTGGGCGTTTCTTGAGCTGAGATCCAGCAGTGGGTCAGAGTTGATTTTTGTGCTCTCAGAGGGTTTGCATTAGGCAAAGAATTGTTTTTAATGAGTGTGAGTTTGAGAGGGATGTCCAAGAGCGTCAGACCCTTTCAGTCATTTGCCTCATGTATGAATGAATATGGCTGAGGTGTAATTTTTCACCAGACTCCAAACAACAGTCACATGATTGTCAACTTTCAAGAACCTGCCTTGACCTTGGAAGTATTTTTCTGGCTCTTTACATCCATGTGTTTTAAAAGGTGGCACATTATACAAGAGCGGCAACAATATTCTGAGATGAACTCTACACACTTTGATTGGCAGTGTAAACTGTACCCTTCTGTAGCCTAGTAACAAGCCAAGTGATTTAAATGCAGCTTAAAGTGATCTCACGCTCGGCGACTGGCTCAAATACAGAGGAGAAAGGCTGCTGCGCTTTGATGGTCTGCTCTCATCACATCTCCGTGCTTGCTTTGTTGCTCTGTTCTCATGCATGTTTAGATCAAAATGATTGGTTCTGTCTCGAGCCTATGCTGTGCGAAACCTGTAGCCCTCCCCCTCACATGCTGGAGCAAAAAAAAAAATCTTTCTTCTAGATGACCTTTTCACATCAAAGCTAAATCTCGAGCTATATGGAGCGATACCAAGCTCCTCCTATGTTCCCACTCATTGATCAGCGTGTCAAACAGAGGGTGAATATACTGCAATATGGGAAGTGGTGGACTCCGCGACCTCACCTCCTACTTGATGAGATAAGGAACGTCGAAAGGAAAACTAAAGGAAAGTGCATATTTCTCTTAAGGAGGTCAGATAGAACTGGGGGAAGTTTGCTCCTCTTACTATCCTTTAAATTCCATGCAAATGTAAATGCAGAAGGTTATCTGAGGTATTTTCTGTCAGGGCAAACTAAGGATATGCTGGGAAATTTAAAGCAGCAGTATCAGTGGCTTCTTTTGCTTATGCACAGTTATGGATGAGTGAGTAAGAGGTGGTTAAAATGAGACTTTTAAATGAATTAGTTCCATACTAAAACTAAAATTCTTGAAATAGCTATGGTACATTTATGCTTAATTTGAATTACAAGCAGTGTTGTTTTAAGCAAATCAGTTAAAGGATTTTTTTCTATATATAATTCGCTCATTGCTTCCTGTAACAATATGCACTGTAAAACATCTAAACCAGCCTTCTCATCCAGAAAATTAGAAACAATTAAAACAGTACCTGGTGTTTAAAGATACCTATTCAAGATCCCCAGTTCAAGTCCAGCTGGGAACTGTTGTTGCATGTCGCTCTCCATCTCCTGGCCCCTCAGGGGGCACGAGGGCCCAGATTCACTGTGTGCCAGTTAAATTTGTAAATTGCAAAAAGTAAAGCACAATATGAACTGAATGCTGAGGGGCCTAAAGTGACATCTGCATTATTACATAATCTCGATGCCCTCATTTCATAAAGAGGCCGAGTTAAAAAGTAGTTTGAAGACTTCTAATATTTTGTGCGTAGATTTATACTATATATAGAGAGAGTGACAGGAACTGGGGGTCAAAGAGGTTCACAGCTCATTTTTCACCCTGGTCTCCACAGCAGATTAATCAGGGCCTGTCTCTCCACTCACTTCCTGTCATCTTTCCACTGTCAGCTATCCAATAAAGAGGGTTTTTTTAGGGTGTTTTTTTATGAACCAAACACAACATACCATAGCATTGGATGCAGTATGCAACCTCAGTTTTCTGCAAACCATTTTGAATTAAAACCATATGTTTGTGTATGTATAGACGCCTATGTATATATAGTAGTATGTCTTTATAAACCTCCTACCATCCCAGACAGACACTCATCCCGTCCCAGAGACATTTAACATTACCAAACTCAGGCTTGAGAGCATCATAAAAATGTTGCAGTCAGCCCAACAGCAGGTAACAACCACCATAAACCTGCCTGATAATACTTTGGAAAATGTGAAAAGTTGATGTGGACAGCAAAATATAGGGATGAGAGAGATTTTCATATCCTGTAGCTCAAGTGTCACTGCTTTGCTCCCTGTAATGACAATGCTTCCATCACGGTGAAGGGTGCTTCAGTAAAGATATTTAAACCCCTCTTGATTTTGCTTTGCCTCACAACATGTCAGCTAAATCCCAAAACTGTGAAACTCAACAGGCAGAAATAAAAAAAAAACTGCTTTATCCGTACAGTCATGAATCCATAAGAACAGATCAGACAGTCATGTGCACTGTGGGCCGGTTGACACGAAACAGACGTCAAATGTGATGAGACTCCACAATGGCAGCATCCTCTGATGTTCCCCTGCTATCAGACAAAGCCTCTTCTCATGACTGACCCTCACTAAGTCTGAGGATGAGGTTAATGATGGTTAGATGGAAACTAAATGTGACCAAAGCCTGTTTGATCCTAATCCTCAATACGAAGCACAGCATAATCCTATAAATTCAAAAATGTGAAAACGTGGTATATGGCTGAAAAGGAAAGTATCACATAATTCAGAGATCTGTAGCGAATATTTTCACTTCTGTCTCTGTCCACACCAAAAACAAGATCAAGCCCCTTTCACTTCTGTCATCCATCTGGGAACATGAGCGAGGATTCTCACTTATGATGACGTCATAGATAAAGAAGTGAAAATGATTGAAGAGGGGATTCATTCCAGTGGTTTCACTTCTTTGGAAAATAAAAGCTACAGCTCAACTGAAACCTGATTTCCATGTCCTTAGGTCATACAGCTGTTTTTGCTCAAACACGTCATTAAATGGGTGCAGCAACATAGACTGTGTGTAGGTAGGTTCTCTAGTTTATTTGGGACTAAAGATACATAGAGTGTGTACACAAAATATAATGAAATCAAAAATTACAGAGTGATATTCTTATTTAACTTTGCACTTCTATCTTTGAACTTGTCTTGTTTTATTTTTTAAATGAGTAACTATTAACTTCACTTAAATTATGCGTTGAGTTTTTGTGGCTTCATTTCTTTCAATAGCATGTGGTTTTATTTGCAAAATGAAATTAAAAAGCCTAAGAAGTTCACTCTCCCATTCTCACTAAACTCTCACACATTCTCACTAAATTTGAAATATTATGTTAGCGGTTTGGTAGTTATGGAGTAAATTGCCATGAAACAATGTGGGTCCATATGAAAATATTTACTTAATAATATCCTATTTTCTCATAAAACATTGTAACGATGTACTAAGCAAAGTATAATTATATAATAAACCTATAATCAACATTACAATATCTGTAAAACAACAACAACAACAACAACAAAACATATTAAAATCATGATTTTGTCACTATAAATGAAAATTAAGTTGTCATACTGTATGTCCCATTAGTGGATGGCGCCCTCCAGTGGTTACAATGTTCAATGACAGATGGTCTAACTGAGGATTAGAAACTAAAGTTACTTTGAATAAAACCACTTCAAACACTTTGTTGTTGTTGTGGGCGACTGTCACTTCCCATTCAAACAAGCATCCTATCTATATTTGTAATCCCTTGCGGCATATTTATACAATAAGATCTTTGTATGACAACTTAAAGTAAGTTTGTATGAACGCATTCAGCTGTATAATAATAATTGTTTTCTGTTATTGTGGGAGGTGATGCCAGTATTTTCTGTATAAATGATATTTATGTTTCATCTGTGTGTTGATGTAAAATGTATGAAGACAGAGGACTGAAACGGGCGGGTGTGGATCTGCCCATAGAAAGCACATCATGTTACTGTAAATTAGGAAACTGAAGGAGGAAGTAGGGAACAGCGCCGTTTATGCTGCCTTCTAATCTGTCGGACATCCTGGTTTCGCAAGCTCCACTCAAACAGGCTATGAGTCAAAACAAGGGGATTGAACGTACACATGAGCTAGAATAACCGATATGTGTTGATGAAGAACATTTGAGAACTAAAGTCATGTAAATAAGAAGCTAAGTTGTGTTATTTTTATTGTTGGCTGTGTTTGTTAAAAGTCTGAGCTTTGCGCGGACCCGTGAACGCCTCCTGGTCAGTCAGCTCCTCTGTTGTAAACAGACGGAGTCCAGACGCGGAGCTCAAGTCCGGGTGGATCCGAGCAGAACCCGGACAGGCTCCAGGAGACACGATGGTAAGACCGGAAATGTTCTTTGTACACTTTTAAAAAACTAAACATGATGTAGTTGAAGTAAAGTCCGTGTGGTGTTTGTGATTGTTGAGGCCTTCAGCTTCACCTCGACCACTTTTCAGAAACAGTTTCACCTGAGAGACAGAAACAAAAGAGTGAACAGCTGTTGTGACTCTTATTTAAGATAAAAAGCTGCTTGTTTCTTCTGTACTATTCTATTTTTAAATAATGTTATTGTCGGGAGTTTTCAATTGTAACAAACATGACATATTAATAAATGATCAGTTCTTCATACATTATAGCATAAAGGAAATTAAAACACAGTCATTAAGACTGAGGTGAATATACAGATGTAAAATAAATCCTGAAGATCACATGGGCTGCTACATTTGATAATCTAAAGTTTATGTAATCTCGGAAACTTTTTTGGATCATTGCCAACTTTTGTTTCAAAAACTTTATGAAGCTCATCCAGATTTTTTACATGATATTTTACTTGTACTTGTACTTAGAGACACAAGGGTAATAGTCTATGGTCACTTTTCTTGGTAATAAAATCATTTGGATAAAAACCCACACCTTTGGCAAATACGTTTTTCAGTTTTCTTATCTGGTCAAGAAACTCCCTTCATAAAACATCTGCCCACATGACTTTCCTATAAGCACTGAATGAGTTTCCTTTGGCATAGTTACATTTAGGTCTGTGTCATATGAGATTAAAGTCAGCTACTTTTGATGGTGTTATATATGTTCTGCTCTATTCTATCATATTCTAACCTTTCTTATCTAATTTATCTATCTACATGTTGTTTTTCTGGTTTCTGATGTAGACTTTTGTCTGTTTGTTTATGTTTTCCTGAGGCACTGAATCCAGTAACTAAGTTGTTTTAACTGTGTGTTTTCCAGCACTGAGTGAGCATCGTCACACTTTGGGTTCAAAAGGCAGGGACCACAACCACCGTATCTTCTTCATATTCAGACAACAAGGTGGGTAAAAACAGCTTGAATCAATAGAAGACATCATCAACATGAGTTTTACAGTGGATAATATCATTATCACAACTTTTGAATGGCAGCCTCCAGATACATGATATTTTTGCCAAGAGCCAATATTCATACATTTTGTACCAGATATTTTAAGTGTGCTGCCGAAGGTCTGTTTTCAGGGTCAGAGAGAGATTCTGACACAGAGAACAACATGAGACAATAAAACTCTGTAAAGAGACTAACAACATCACACATGGCCAGTCCAAAACATCCATGTGTGTAAGAGAACTTAAGAGAACCGATTTTTGAATTCAGCAGACTTTAGCTCCTGGCTGGTAGCGCCCTAAAGGATTTCAGTCTTTAATAAAAAAAATTAAAAATAAAAATCCTTTTTTTTTGCTCATGTATTAACGTACAGCATGAGTTGAATTTGTGTTTAACAGTCAGTGAGTCAATGTGTTATTTAGATTTTGTCAGGTAGAAATCTACAAAATAGCAGCTGTAGAGAACGAGTCTGGATTTTATTTGCTATTTATCTATTATGTAATTAAAGGCCACCAAGGGCAAACTGATATACACTATATATTGGTCTGATTAGATAATTCTGAGTCATTACTGCTCCACCTCCTCTGAGCTCTTAATAAGTCATGTAAGTTGAGTGCCTCCCTGACATGCGGTGCCTAGGTCCTCTCCTGTGTCCACAATGACCGCCCTGGAGGACAGCGACATGAACACCTTCGGCCCGGAGCTGCCCGCCATCGACGGCATGAAGCTGGCGGCAGTGGCGACCGTCCTCTACGTCATCGTCCGCTGCCTGAACCTGAAGAGCACCACAGCACCGCCGGAGATCACCTACCAGGACACGCCCCTGAGCCGCTACCTGCTCAAATCCTGCCCGCTGCTGACCAAAGAGTGAGTCATTATCTAGACCCTGTTTTAAAGACGAGGAACACTGGTTGACTTTTTTTTTTTTACTTTCTTTTCAACATTATTTTATTCTACCTCATCATACGGTTAATTAACAACATAAGCCTACAAGTAGACTTTTATTTGTCCAACCACTGACAGAAGTAACAGATAACTAAGTGTCTGAGACTGTCACAATAGAGGAGATAGATTAAGATGACTGTGAGCTTCACTTACATGACTTTTCAAATCTGCTAAAATGAACTTAGCTGGTTTCTCGGATGTAGACTCTACGATACTCGACATCTCACTAACGATTCAGACTTGATCCCGAGACTTGGACTTGGTTACTTTGGTGTCATTTAAAAATAGCTAATCAACAAACTTTATTTAAAAAGTGACTATGACCCGATCGCCGACCATTCAGTTGGAGATTCACATGTGTAGCTTTCCAACTCCACACCCACAGATTTTGAAACTTTTAGTCCTCTCACCCAACTGACATCGACTCCAGTGACTTCGCTTGAGGGAATTTATCAGAGCACAAAAGGCTTAATACAACTTTTTTCACACACATAGTAGCACTTCCCAAGACTAGTGAACAGACTTTGTGTATTCGACTTGTACTTGTGTAAAATTGATGGAGTTCCCCTTTAACATTCCACTCTCAAACTTTGTTTACAGTTTGCGTAGGCGTTTTATTTATCTACTCAGTAATGTGTTTAATAAAGTTAATGCTAAAGCCAAGTTCTCTTTATGCCCAACAAACCACTGCTGCTTGTATTTGAACACAACTGAGCTGTATAATTTAAAACTTATGTTAAATCTTGTTGGCTGGAGACCTGCTTATTTAAAAAAAAAAAAAAAAAATTCTACTGTGTGTTTTTTAAAATTGCTCGTCAGTAGAAGTACTTTGCCTTTTAACCTTAAACTGCATTTTTTTCAAATGAAGTATGCTGGATATATGCGAATTTCCCCATGGGGATGAAAAAAGTATCTACCTAACCTACCTAACCTAACCTAACCTATTCTAACATGTTTACAAGGACATGCTAATATTGTGCATTCATAAGGTTGAATGAGGTGTTGTCTTATATGGTTTGATGGTATGAAAACGTCAATCACACATAAACAATGTCAGAGTTCAAATCCACCTCAGCTCACTGGTCGGTTAAATGACTGACGGTGCCTTCAGATTTGTGCCACCTCCTATAGTTAGGTTGGTATGTGTGCCTGTCTGTCGTGAGATAATCTTTGCTAAGACCGTGCTGAAACATTTTCACCGTATTGGTTACGACTGTAATGTCATATAGAGCTCGTCCTTCTCTTCAGATACATTCCTCCCTTGCTGTGGGGAAAGAGTGGCCATCTCCAGACGGCCCTGTATGGCAAGATGGGACGTGTCAACACCCCGACACCCTGCGGCGTCCGCAAGTTCCTCCCGATGCAGGACGGTGCCACAGCGACCTTTGACCTCTTTGAAGCACTCGGAGATCACAGCACAGGAGGTCAGATACAAATACTAGTCTGTCTGTCTGTCGGATTTAATCACACAACTACTGATAATCTGCCGTACTTTCAAACCATTTTTTGAAGAAGTCATCACTAATTGTTGTTGCGTTAAGCTGTTTTCAGTCACCTGTCTTTCCTCCTGAGTTTGATGTACTTGTTTGGATTGTGAGCACATCAGACTCAGTAACAATCAGCTCATACTACACATGAGCAGGAAGACTGCTAATGAACTCCCTCGAGTGAGAATGCCATGCATTTCAACAGCCAATTAAATCAACTCGCAAACACACACACACACACAGCATCCATTTAACGCCCACACATGACTCCACTTTGTATGTTTGTGCATGTGTTCCCTCTTGTTTGTGTGTGTGTGTGTGT